>CP054667.1:56120433-56575852 GCA_013348765.1 Carpinus viminea
TTTTTCTTCTTCTGAATTTGTACTTACCCTATGCCTAACATAAAAATTGATTTAATTTTTGGTCGGTTGAATCAAGTTCCAAGGAAAGGTGCAAGTGACTTCATTCCCCCATACATTTGTTTTAAGAAATTCATAGAATTAAGTGAGACCAAGGGAATTTAAAAAAAAAAAATAGATGGATAATTTTACAAGTAGTTTGGTTTTAGACACTTACGTCTAATATTATATTCTTATTGATTGATATGTTGATAGGGTAATTCAATCTTCATCAATTTTCTAACATTTCTTCAAATTTAAGGTGAAAGATTTTGGAAACTTAAGTTTGAAAAGAAAGAGATTTTTTTTTTTCTCTTTTCTTTTACGCCCATCTTTTGCACTATACCCATGATTTCTTGGGGGGTCTTTCTTTTTCCACTTGTCAAATCCCTAAATTTAGGCAAATCTAAAAATATCCTAACATTTTTAAGGTTTGCACACGTTTTAATATTGTCCTAATAGCTTTGAGAGCTCTTGATTTTCCTTGGTGAGGAGGAGATTGGATTTTCCTTCTATATCAACATTATCTTCACAAGTGGTTTTAAATTTTCCTTAAAAAATGTGCAGTCGAATACATGAAATTTTTAAATGAAATTGAAGGTAAATAGTGGATTCAAGAAGACTTTTACTCTGATACCGTTACGGTACAATAGTGCAACTTTACTTATTTTGACGGCTCCTAGAACATGCTTTGTATAGTGTGATTTTGAATGGCATAAAAGACTTTGACTTCCTTCATTGAACGAAAATTAGCTTTCAGATTAGATAGTTAAATGCTCAATCTAATCGATACCATAATAAATCATCCGTTATTTCAACAACTTAATTTGACCAGTAGCCATCAAACTTCCAAGTCTTCCACCCACTTTCCATGTGAATGGATAGAAGCATAAGTTGAAACATCCATGTCCAAAGAAACTATCAATTGTCATCGAAGTTGGCCAAGCACATGTGCTTTTTTCTTGGTAGAAAGATGAGATATGCATCTAAAGTATCCCAATTTCAAATCCGAATCAACCTAACATCATCCATCAATTTTGATGGAAATCCAAAGTTTACTGTCTTATGCAATTGTGGTAACATTGAAAAAAATATATCGTCTTGCAACACATTTTTCTAGGGCTACATGGCCTGTCTTCTTAAATTAGTCCCATAACTGAGGGGATCTCACTTCAATGCTCAAGTTTTCTAATTGCATGAATAAAACGCGAGGGAAAATTGCATGTGCACGGCAGCTATAAGTGGTAAAGTCATTATGATCAAATCACTTTTTTTGGTCATGATCAAGTTGATGCTAGCCGATTGGATAATATGTAGGATGGATTCAGAAAGTTGAATAGGGAGGGATCAAATGAGTGTTTTTATTTGTTAGGCAGGGCCAAATGTCTTTAAATATATATTTTTTATTTTTTTTTTTTTGGAGGATTTGGGGGTAGGCCAGGAGTGAGGCTCAATATGGAGTAAAATATTTAATTAAAATGTGAGGTAAATTATGAAAATAATGTTCAAATTTAAGACTTATGTGATCAAGCACTAATTTATCTAAAATTTTGGGTCTTACTTATTGAGGGAAAATGTCATAATATTATTAAATGATTACCATTTTTTTTTTTATGTTAGTTTAAACTTTAAAAATAAGTGATAATTTAACAGGACTTCTGTAAAATGTACTTCCTATATAATGCAATGAAAATGTTGGTATTGATTAAGGGTGCAAGTGTACAATTAGCTACATTGAAATTAATTGAAAATTGTGAATTTAAGATTCCCAAAGGTATTTATTTATATATAAAATTTGATGATGCCCACAATTGATTGCATGACTAATCTTAAACAAAGATTGCTCGTAAAAGAGACATTGAGAGGAAGTTAAGAGATTTGTCCATGTGGATACCCCTGATACTAAAATTTGTTTTTTTTTTTTTTTTTTTTGTTTTGTTTTTTTTTTATATATCCACACAAAGGAAGAGGGAGTGAAGATTATAACTAGCGGCCTCCGCTTCATAAGGCGTGGTCCATAACCGATTGAGCTATTTCTTGAAGACAAATTAGTAATATTTTTATTATGGAGAGAAGGAAATGAGAGTATGAGCAATAATGTGTTCAATGTGTCTATCTAGAACGGCTGTCCTCCCTTACTTACACAGAGGGTTTCTTTCCCATTGCGTGTCTCTAGCCAGTTGTCATTTGCTAATTAGGCACGATCTTGCTAGGAGTGGTGTTCAGTTTGCGTCATCTAGTAATGTAAATCCTTTGTCGGATGTCTCTTGCCGACGAGGCATGATCCTAGCAAGACAATGATACCAAATTCTTTGCTTCCAACAATTGTTCTCAGATATTGTATAGTGCAACATGCATGTTGGCAAGTTAAGAGTGTTATCTAGTTCCTTGTTAGAAATATTGGGACAGTTAAGATGATATAACATAACAGTTATACCATGCAACATATATCCCTTCATTCCATGCGTAGTGAATTGGCTCATTCGTTTCGCCCATTAGAATTTACGATACGACTGAGGCGTAGTCGTTCGGCCCAAATGGGTCTCTTCAACCTAGGGTTAGTAGGGTGATTAATCAGTATATCAAATATATATATGGTTTTCTATTGAAAAGGAAATTTGATTAAATAATATGGCACGGCCAAAAAACAAACTATATATGCATCTATACTTATACTCTATACTTTTTTGTTCAATAAAAAAACATATCATGCATGTTATCTTTAATAATTATATCATACACTTTCAAAGTAAAAAATTAGAAGGGATATAGAATCTAAGCACCCAAATTAACCTCAATAAACATCAAATTCTTGGGATTCAAGTCCAAATGACCTTTTGTTCTAGTGATAAGCCTAGTTGACCAAAATTCTTAGAATCATAATCAAATCTTTCTTTAGTGACTTCCATAGATTTGAAGGAAAGTGCATAAAAAAGGGGGAAGAAAGCTTGAGGAAGAGGATGCCGATAGGCTAAATATGAAATGATTTAGACCAAATCAATCTCATTTAAAAGCTGTGGTTAAGAATTGTAGCCGAAGACCAAAAGTTGAGAGTGGAGGACAATACTGTCTCTTTCAAGACCTAATCATTGTCTCAATGAAAGCATGTTTAGCTTTGATATCCAATGAAAGACCATTTATGCTATATATATATATATATATATATATTCACACAATTGTTCCTCTTCTTGTTCTTGTCTCATTTTTTTTTTAATAAAATTATTTAGCAAATAAAAAAGTATCTTTTTGTGGATAAAGAACTTTTTTTTTTAGGCATGCAAATGTTATATTACAACTTATCTCAAAACTTTAAACTAATAAGAAAAGATTAATTTATTTAAGTGATGTGATACAGCTACAACACAGATCTAATAAAGACCCAATTTCTCTCCTACTTGTCATTTAAAAAAAAAAAAAATTGAATTCAAAACACCAAGTATTGTTCTTTTTATTATTATTATTTAATACTTTAATGGTGTATTTGAGATTGCGATTTCATAGACAATCAAAATGAGATTTTAAACCAAATCGCAAAAAATGGATTGTTTGGGATTGTGTTTCGAAAAAATTGCAATTTAAAAAAGTAAAAAATTTGCATTTTTAGATCAGTAATAAAGTACTTTGTTTGAAAACCCACAATTTTAAAGGTCAAACTGCAATTTTGTTAAACGTTTAAATGTGTTTTTAAAAATCACATTTTCAATTGCTATTTTAGAATCACAAACTCAAACAAACCTTAACACTCTCTCAAGTGTGAGCTTAAACTCTAATTTTTAATAGGTGAGATCCAAGTCTAACAGATGAAATATTTAGTTGAAATGAGAAGTAAATTAACCGAGATAAAGTTCAAATTAAAGACTTTTGTTATGATATTGTGTTAAATCATATTTTATTCCAAAATCTTCGGCTGATAGGAAAAATGGCTTAGACAGAAAGATAGATATCACAAGGAAAAAGAACCAATCAGAATTACAATTACAATTATCTCATCTTCTAAACCAAGAACCCTAGTATAGCCATCGATCTACTTCATACTTCAACACAATCAACGTGGGGTACGAGAAAATCTTGTCAAGTTGATAACAACATTAATATTCAAACCAAAAAAGAATATTATTATTATTATTATTTAAATAAAAACCGACCGACGACCCATGTGATGAACACCAACTGGCTCATGATCTCCATCACCCAGTCGAAGTCAAGAATATCTGGAATTTAATCCAACTTTTTTGAAAAATCAAATAATATATTTTAAAAAAAAAAATTTAAAAGGAACCTTTACGTGCTTTAAAAGTATATGTGAAGATTAAAAACTCCATTTAAGAATATCGAACTTTTAATTTATTTTTTAATTACTCAATTGTATTAGGATTTTCTTTAAATTTAGTCAACATTTATTAAATACCCGTGTTTTTTTACAAAATAAAAATTTGTAAAAATTTTGGGGTTTCTTTTATTATAAAAAAACATATTTGCAATATTCTATATAAAAAGGGTGTAGTTTAAAAATGTTGACAAGATTTAACAGAATATCTTACCGAAATTGAGTCATTGAAAGTTTGATACTATTAATTGAAAATTTTTAAATTTTAAGGTAGTATCAAAATGAGTGAAAATTTATAGAGATTTTTTAAAGTTTCTTATTTTTTTTAAAAAAAAAAATTTATTTTAAAATAGACTTGAATAAGATATGGAGTTTCAGTAGGTCCCTGAGCTCACCAAATGACCAGCTTGTTGTATGGCCCAATTTTCTCAAATTCAAGGAATGTGTCCTGCAAGTAGATCTGAACACACGGACTGGTGGGTCCTCACTAAATATACTGAATGATGATGATAAACATGTATATATACCATCCATATCTTCTTCTTTTTTCTTTTTTTTTTTTTTGGCAAAAAACCCGTCTAGATTTAAAGTGAATTTTTTTGATACAAGATATTTGTTCTTGGTGAGGTCCACTCAATTATACTATGCCATTAATTTTCCTCTCTTTATTTATTTATTTTTGGACGGGTAGCATGGCATTAATCCTAGCCTATCATCAAGCATTTGTATGGACACTTTGAATCATTGGCAGGTTTTGGCAACTAAAAATATTTTAAATTGTTATACAAAATTATTTTGTACACAATTGCTCCGTCAATGATGACTTTTTCATTAGCTATCTAAGATGGTGATACTTTCTATAACTTGAGCACGATATTTGATTTTGGCACAAGTTAAACTAACTAGGAAAAAAAGATGAAAAAAGTGTTAAAGTACTGATTAAGTGATTAAATTTATTTTTTTTTATCAACTTAAGCTCTTGGGATAAATGACAATTTAATAAAAATGTGTCTATCTTTGCTAATATGAGGTTGTTCATTGCATGTCATTTCAAAGCATTTTCGATCATGTTTCTATCTTGGCTTTCTTTGCAACCATAATGCATCCATTCAATAAAAACAACTTATTTGCACAAATGACCTTATTCTATTTGTTTTTATGCTTTTGGTTTTTATTCAAGATGGGAGGGAAAAAAGGAAAATACAACAAAAGAAAAACACATAAAGGATGGGCAATTCAAACAAAAGCCCTGCATTACAACCGTAAATTAATTTGAAAACTGGATAAGTAAGGAATAAAGAACAAGCTGTCTCAAAAAAATAAAAATAAATAAAGAACAAGCAAAAATAAGTCAAATAAATGATCAAATCCATTAAGAGAAGAGAAGTGGTCACAAAAGGCGAGTAACAAACGCAAAGCAAAGGGCTTTGGAACGGATCAACAAGAACCTCAAAAGGCCTCTCAACCTTTCTCGAATCTTCACAAGATCATAGAGAGATCACACAACAGCAAACAAAACCAGCAACATAATTTAAAAATCTTCATAGCCAAAAGAGAAAATTTAATTATGAAGAACCAAAACTGAAACACTGAAAAAAAAAATGCTAATAGAGGAAAAATCCTCAACTTTAACCCATTAATTTATATTTAATTCATTTGCAGTATAAAAAAAAAATTGTCAATCATAGTGGGTAATTAATATAGTAGATCACAAATTTCAAAGTTAGGGTAATTTTTTTTTTTTTTGACATGTCCGCATAAGAGGGAGAGGGTGGATTCGAACTAGTGACCGTCATTTGATTAAGCGTAGTCCAACTAATTAAACTATCTCTTAGAGACAAAATTAGGATAATTAATATATGGTGATAGGCAATGAGGTGAGGGAAAGGAGGTTATCTCATTATCCAACGCGGTTCCTTGGACTGCATACTTTTCACATGCTTAATTTCCAAGAATTTATTCCTCCCACTCATAAACGCGTAACATTTTCTCAAAAAATAAATAAAATAAACGCGTAACATCTTTAAAGCCAATGCCCTTTATATATGCTTCACTTTCAATATTGTTTAATCACTCATTAATTAACTTCATATATATATATATATATATATATATATAGAATCTGCACGTGGTCACAGGCTGAGCAACTTTCTATGTTATACCTACGAGAAGAACAAAACATAAAGAAAAGAAAGAACAAATATATTTGTCTCATAGTTTGTTAGGTCTGTGTTTTTTGTTTTTGTTTTTGGTTCAAAAAAGTGTTTTCACGACCATAAAAATTAGGAAAATATCATATATATATATAGTCTTTGAATTTTATTTTAGGTTTTACCCAATTTAAAAAAGAAAATGTTAGTTGTTCTTTTAGTATTTTTCTAACTGTGATGTAACTTTTAAGATCACAAATAAATTAAAAGTCAATAATGATAATTTCAAATTTAACGAAAATTTTAAAAGTCACATCACAATTAGGAGAACACCAAAAGAATATTAGAAAAATAACTAGCATTTTCCATTTAAAAGTAGGTTCTATTTATCACTTTAAGGTCAAAGATAACAGTTTGTTATATGTCACAAGTCTCATTTGACATATTATAAAAACTTTAATGTAATGCCATAACGTCAACAAGTTTTAAGTCATTCATATATATATATATATAAATAAAATAAAAGACCCAAAAAAATCAAGGTTTGACAAATACACAAAATTTAAGAACTTAAAAAAAAAATAAAAACAAAAAATACCCACACCGACAAAACACTCTAATCCAATTGGCATGACATTGCATTGAAGTATTGAGATGAATATTGACATGTCCAGTGAGATACATATGACAGATGACAAAATCAATTATTTCCATCTATATTAAATTTAAAACCTAAAAACTAAATATAATATTATTTTTTCTTCCTAAAAATTATAAAAACAGTTTTAAAAATTTAGTGTTGTAAATTGTTTAAATTTGCATGTTGATTGCCGACAGGCTGGCAGCTAGACATTTTGGAATTCAGTCAATATTTGAACATGTCTCCACTATAAACGAATACTACTACTGAAAAGGAGAGGAATAGGATCATTTCTATTTGGAGATTGTAACGTGCATGATAGGTATCCTAATTAACTAACAAGTGAGGAAAAAGTGAAATTAATTTCCTCAAAAAATAAAAATAGTTTTATATTCATATTTCGATACAATTCTAAAATTGACACACAACATAATGATTGATAATTTTTGATAAAATCTGTAAATCCGATACGAACCCTAATACAAAATTAGAGAGTTATAGTTAAAATGTTTTACCAATTTAATTAAATAGATCGGGTCAGAGTTTTACATTCATATCTTAATATGATCCAAACTGATACACGAATCCGAACTATTACCCCTAATATCAAACTATACATAATTACTTTTATTGACGATAATTTTAGCTTAGCAATGGACAAAACAGTAGCTTGGAAATATATATAGTGTTGTTGAATAATACTACTTATAGATCATAAAATTAGGCAATCGGAAGTCAATGAATTCAAGTTAAAGTTAGGTTAAGATTTAGAGTATTTGGAATTTAGCCCATGTGGTATATCCCCTTCTTGCTGAAAAAAAAAGAAAAAATTATGTGGGTCATCATGACAACAAGTTTTTTTTTTAACATATTTACATAAAAAAAATAAAATAAAAAATTTAAACTAATAATATTCACTTCATGAAATATATTTCTTAATTAATTGAGTTATTTCTGAGCACATTTTACTCTTTTTGGACAAAAGACATAATAACAAGAAAAGTTGGTCAAGATTTTCACTCTTTATGGAAAAAATCATTTCTCTTTTCAAGGGAGTCGGCCATTGGGCACCCCAAAAAAAAAAAAAAAAAAAAAACGTAGGCCAAAATATCCCATTCAAGAATTATCACCGACCATGGCAACCATGTAATATATACAAAAATTTTTAAAAAAAAAATATTAAAAAAAAAAAAAAAGTTGGTGGAATATAATGTCATACACCCATTACCCATATTATCGCACTTTTAGTACTTTGCATGAATCATCAACAGCTAGCCTTTCATTCTCTTTCTCTCTCTCTCTCTCTCCCCCATATTTTATTTATTTATTATTTTAGAGTAGAAAGAAAGGGAGAGGGAGAGAGAGAGAGAGAGAGTTGTGGAAAAAGCGATAGATGTCAAAAAAGCAACAGCTCACCGTATAGATTTGTGGGTCCCATCAAATTTCTCAATCTAGATTTCGTCGTCCCCTTTTTGACGGGACAGGTGGGGCTCAGGCCCTGCTGGCGTCAGACCGCATTCCCTCTCAGCCGGCTCATGCTCATGCGCCGCGGCTCCACACTCTCTCCACTCTCCTCACTGCTCTACACTAGTACTACTAGGGTTACGGTTTTCAGTTTTGCTTGCCCTAAATTCAATTTTAGGATAAATAAAAAATTATTATTTTTTGATGTTATATTAATTATTATATTTTGAAATAATTGGTTAATCTAAGCATTTTTATGATAATTATTACTATTATTATTATTCTAAAAGAATATATCAAACAGGAAATAATTTTGTTAGTTTTTTTTATGATTATTTTCAATCGTTGAACTGAATTAATATGATATAAGCCGTTGATTGATTGATTATAGTAAAATATGCTAATATGGTGGTAGGAAATAACAATTTGGCTAATTTATTCTAACCATAGGATGAGGGGAAGGGAGTTATTCCCACTATATATGAGAAAAGAGATAATCATGGAATGGGAATGCAACCGGCGTTGAAATTTAATTGCAGTCCAATATGTTGCGTTGAGGGCGCAAAGTTAATTATTTTGTTTACTTTTTTAGCTTTTTACAAGGAAATGCTGAAATGGTAGTAAGGAGACTTGAGATGGTGGGGAGATACTTCACTCTTAAATAATATTAGGATGTTTCAAAGTTAGTAGTATAATAACTAAGGAGTCACCTTTCAAAATGAAAGGATAGATCAAGGAAGGGAGATCGTTAGCCTAGTTGCCACGAAGGTAGCAAGAGCTTCACTTAGATTTCAAGATTTGGATCACAAGAAGGGTTGATGAGAATAATAATTTTTGAGAGTTTTGCTGAATTTCAAAAGATAGCTATTTGAGTGGAGAAAAAGCCACAGAAGACAGTATCATAATTTATCATGAAATTTAGGATTTTAGTAGTGAAACAATTGTACCATGCCGCATTTCAAAATGAAAGGATAGAGGTGAAGGGAGACCGTTAGCCTAACTACCATGATAGTAGCAAGAGCTTCACTTAGATTTAGATCACAAGAAGGGTTGATGAGAAAAATAATTTTTGAGAGTTTTGTTATCTGAATTTCAAAAGACACTGTTTGAGCGGAGAAAAAAATAACATATGGTAGTATCCTAATTTATCATGAAATCTGGAATCTTAGTAGTGGAACCATTGTACCATGTCGACCCAACCCTTGTAGGTCCATTAAAATTTTGATATTTCACATTAATCAGCTATAAAAATAGGAAATGATAAAATATCTGAGGTTAAGAATTGAGAGATGAATGGGCCCGTTTGATAGGGTTTTTAGGGCAGTTTGAACTTGAGAATGTGATCGAAATTCACTCACATTAATTCGTACTCTTTTTTTTTTGTTCTCCTTTTTAAAAAAAATAATATTATATTTTTCTCTCTTTTTCTGGGCAGTTTCCTTTCTTCTAATTGAAGATTTAAATTGCATTATCTCCATCCTATAGTAGCTGTGCTTGGCCACTTGATCAAGAAACTGATAATCAATTTATTTTTGCTTATGTGCAAACCCTTTTACTTATATACAAAAAGAAATTATTGGGGGTTTGGCTTCGGTCCCAAAGTGGACTCGTATCCCATAACAAAGCAAGGGACATGAGTCCTATAACAAAACAAGAACACGTATTTCAATCTCAATATAAGAATAGTTTACTCAGGTAATGGCATTTAAAAAAATTTACGCTCACTTCAATCTGCACACACACACTTGTGAGTTGGAGAATCGATCTGTTTGAATAGAATTAGATTAAACAAGACAGTGGCATATTGTTAAAATATTGATTAGTTCTTATCGTTTTTAGGAAAAGTTGTTAATTAACACATTTTCAAACTCAAAAAGGTTGTGGGAATTAATCAAACCAACGTAGAAACCATCTTAGTTATTGCATGCTTTGTCAGCCATAGTAAGCTGAATATACACCGCACCCGCCATGTTGTGTCCAATGAAAGATAGAACCTGGATATACAAGGAAAACACACTCACAAACCTCTCTTGCTCCCCACAAACTCTTCTTCAGTCTTTGGACATTGATGAGGGCTTTTCTTTTGCGTGCTAAAAGTCGTAACACACCTGATCTTTTTGCTCTTTGCCAAGGTTGTTAATGCCCATGTCGTCGTGTTTTGATATAAACCTCAAATAAAATTCACTTTTGAAAATTGACTTGTAAAGAAAGTGTATGCTCATATATTGTATCAAGATATTTTAATTTGGCCTATCAGTTGTTCTCTTTGTGATTCAACTACAAAGCCGCAATTAATTGATTTGATCATGTAATTGGTGAACTATGTCTGATTCGGTATTCAACGTGGTGACAGCTTTAATATCGAATGATGCAAACTTCAGGTAGAACACAACTTTGAAAACCAGCGTACAAAAATCTATAAAGTGCCGAGAATCTTATACACACATGAATAAAATTGCACTTAAGCTATATTTGAAAATATATTTTGTATATTGCTTTAAAAAAAAGAGAGAGATGTATCAAGTGCAGCCAACAATTGTACCTGATAATTATTACATGCTTTTGCAAAACATCCTTAAGATCAGCAGCCACAATTGTCTTCTCTGTGGTGAATGCAAAGCTTGCTGTTTCTGTGTTTCATATATATATATATATATATATATATATATATAAAGCTTGCTTTTTATTGACCTAAGTTTTTTTTTAACATGTTTATATAAGGGAAGGAGGAAAGATAATTCGAATTAGTGACCTCTATTTCATGAGACGTAGTCCATAGCCAATTAAGTTGCTCCTTGAAAACTTCTCTTAACCTAATTGCTCACTTTTCCTTGACATAAGGAGACACATATGTGTTACAACTTTTAACTTTTCAAAATCGTACTTAGGGATTGATACATTTTGTTTAGCTCAATTTTGAATTTTATTTTTTATTTTTTAAAAAAATTGAGGTTTCTTTTGTATTTTTATTTTCAATTTTTTTAAATTTAAAAATATTTAATTAAACGTTAAAATTAAAAATGGTGAGCAACTGAACATATAATTGCGTGCACGCCTCTAATAAGATCTCTTAAAATGCCAGCGGAGATTTGCGACGCAGAATGAACAACTGATAATCAAGTTATATATATATATATATATATACACAGAGATAATCCAAAATTAATCCTCCTCTAATCTGACAACCAAGATTTTATTTGTATTAAAAAAGTGCATGGATAAAATAGATTTAAGGAACAATACGACACTAATGCTGAGGTTACCCCAAATTAAAACAAGTCGGTTCAATGTGGAGCCCATCTGTTAATGATGTTAGTAAATGCAGTCTCATAGCATGACTAATTAGGACAGAGAAAGGGGTTGAAAGGGCCACTAATCATGATTAATAATAATTAAAAGTGTTTAGTCGTCATTAATGTCCTTCTCAACACTCAAATCTGACACTAAAGAGAATGGTAGAGACACAAACACAGAATCAAACATGTTGACCAGATGTTTTTGGGTTTCCCTTTTTGATATTTTTCAATGGGTTTTTTTTGTAAGGGGGGCAAAGCAAGAAAGCAAGCCAGCAGCTCTTAGATCTGCTGTCTTTGCTCATGTTCTAGGTGACATGCACTCTTCCAACAATTAACAAAGTTTTTTTTTTAGTTATTATTCTGACCAAACACCACTCTAATCATTTGTATATCATCTGGGTTAGTGAAAAAAAACAACCTACAAACTACACACTGATCCAAATGTGTTCCAAGTCAAATCTTTGTCACTTATGATAATCCATTTTCTTTTCCAACTCTAATCTCTTTTGTCTCTCTGTCTGTCTCACCCTCCTAAGTTGTCAAGAGGCATCGGTTGAAGCTTTAGGGTTAACCGCCCAATCCCTTGAAAATGCAATGTCCAAACCCCAATAGTATGTATTAATTTTACAAATTGATATGACAATTTAGTTATGTGGTCCTGCTAGTGCTAAGTCAAACACAATTTACTTGTGTTTTGTTGTGAACTTAATAAATATCACGTGAACTTATGAATTGACGTAGCGGTATTGGCCATAATCAAATTTAAGTGTTTGTGGTTGATGTAATAAATGTCACATGCAGAGACAGAATTGGAGGGATACTGGCAGGGGCAATGGTCCTCTTCCAAATGACAAGAAAAAAAAATTTAAGGCAAAAAAAATTATTTAAGGTATTTTTTGCTAATCGGTCCCTTCCAAATTTTTTTAGCCTTGGATTCCCCTCAAATCTAAAGCTGATTCCGTCCCCGATCATGTGGATTGTCATGCAAGTTTGTAAAGGACTTGTAGAATAAGCAAAAATGATCTGATCTTATGGGGTAAGTTGATTTCCACAAGTATATTTTAAGTGATTTGAAGTTGAAGAAAGAACCTATGGATTATAAAACGAACCAAATCTAAAGCACATCAAAGTACATGAGTTTTGTTTAAGTAATCTTTGGGTTTTTTTTAAAAAAATATATTTTATTTTGTCAATCATCTCATTGATTCCCAGAGAGAATAATGAGCACAATTATAGTGTTAGTATTTATGTATAGTGACAAATTTAATACAAGTTTAATGAGTATAAAGCACTTTTAAGATCTTGCAAAGGCATCAGGTAGATAGTGTAGGCCATGGGAATAAGTTAATTAAGGAAGATGAGCAGAGGGGGACACCTCTGGAATTAATTAAGTACCATTATTCCATTTAATTAATATGGTCTGGAAGTCACTAAAGGCCCCAAAAAAGGATAACTATGCTGATAATTTTCAAAAGGCAAATCCGCTTAGATAAGAAAAATCTTGCCCTAATCTCATTCTTTCATGGGATTCTCCCATGACTTTTATGACCAACTTTCAAGCTATCACAACTTCAAATTATTGGTTCCTTTTCTTTTTCACTGTTCTTGAGAGACCCAGAAATTATCTACTTTTTATTTTTATTTGTATTTTTTATATAGATAGAAATTATCTTACTTATATATATAACCAGTCAGAGATTATCATTTGAAAATGGTTTGAATTGGGTAAGAAAATAATCATCCATGGAATATTGCCTAATTTTTAGTATAACTAGATTGAATAAAATGCTCAATTCCACACTGTGAGTTGCAATCTTGTCGTTTACACAAAGACAAAAAACTTCACCAAATTATTAAGTGCCTAACCATGAAATGAATGAAGATGACTCAAAGGCTCACATGCCTAAAATTATAAAGAAATAATAAAAAAAAGGCTCAGATGCCTGTTTTCTACACCTTTTTTTATTTTTTTAATCTTGTCGTTTAGGGTTGGGCCCATTATGAAAATGGTCCAGGCCCACGGCCCAAGTCCTAAACCCATATTTAACTCCTGCAAATATGTGACTTTGTATTTAATTGTATATTATGAAATATCAGTTGGTTTAGTTACCAGATTTTACTCAAATCTGGATTGGTTGATCATTCAGTCAGCTAGCCTACATCACATATATGTCATGCTGGACACGCCATGTCATTGACACATCAACTCAAAACTTAAAAATTGAACACGTCGCTTAAAAAAATAAAAATAAAAACCCTCTAATGCGTGCAGCCACTCGTAAGTCGTAACAATTTGTCTCGTGAAAGAAACGAGTGAAAAAACAAGTGGTTAAGAGCACTAGCAGTTTTTCTTAGATTTTTCTTCTTTCATTGTTTCCTTATACTATTTAAATACTCCTTCAAATAAACATTAGGGGAAAGAGAAAGAAAATAGAAAGTTATTTAAATATTCGTTTAATAAATGTTAGAAGAAAAGAAAATATTTTTATATTAAAATAATATTAAGGGAAATTGGTTCCATTAGTGTTTCCTAATCTAGCATGTGGTTTTTTTAAGATTTTTCTTTTTGACTTTTGAATTTCTTCACTTTGTCATGAGTTTTTCCTACATTTGGATAATAAAATGAGATTTCAATAAGCTACTAGTGCTCTAAAATGAAGAAAAGGCCAAGTCCATCCTGCCCAACCCATATTCTAATGGGCCACCTTGAGAAAAAAAAACCCAATTTAGGAAAGAGATATTTGGCCCATGGGCTTCATGGTTATATTTAACATCATGGCCCATTTGGTAGAACCAAGCCCATTTTCTCCCATATAGCAGTTTACCCATCTTTTTTGCCACGATTTCAAGAATGTAGACAAATGAGATTTTCAGTTGGTATGCAGTTGGTATATATATATATATTTCAATTGGTAGACAAATGAGTATAGTGGGGTGCTCCCACCACTTGTAATTGAAGACATTTTTTATTTTGATTTGACTCATTTCGAGTTAGTTTGACATTTGTTTGTATCTATCCAAATTTTCGAATTCATTAAAACTACTCAAGTAGTTGACAAATTATTTCTTCTACTTTGATATATTTCAGACTGGAAATATGCTTCAATTATTGACAAAATAATATCGATATAAAATCTAAAAGAAATCACACAATGAAAAGTGACAATACATACTATTTTGAGCATCCAGACTCGTTCAAACACTAATTTGAGGGTTCATACTATTTTATTGTTAGAGAGAGTGTTATGGGTTGCTGCACATGTGAAAAAAGTATGAAGGTTAACGTAGAAGAATGTCTTTATGATAACATAGTTAAAAAATAAAAAATAAATTATTATATAGTAATTTTACAATACAAACATTTAGAATTGAATAATGTTTAGTGAAAATGAATTTTACAGATTTATTCTCATAATTCTTTTTTTTTTTTTTTTGTCCATAATATGTTATGATTATTGATGTTAAGCTTAGGAGCGTTTAGATGAGAGGCATTTGTTATTCACCTGCCCACATGGTTTATGGGCAAAATTTCAACCCCTAATCCATACGAGCGGATACTATATTCACCATCCACACTTATTATGTTGGTGAATAAAGGAATATGACTAGGCAAAGACAAATACTCCGCATACCCGTATATATTAAAACAATAGTTATATTTTATTAAACTAAAATAATGTCGTTTTAGGGAAAGGAGTGGAGCAGCCACTGAATTTTATTAACAAATTGAAACTGCATATGTACAACTTATATTGCCCAAAGTCTATAAATAGATGCTTTTATATATATATATATATATATATATATATTAGAATTCAATTTATAAATATTTGTATAGCCCAATGTTTACACTTTTATTTGTATTTTTATGCTACAATTTATAATTTAGAAACTTTATAATAAAGGAAATCTTTCTTCCCTTCATCTATCTTTCTATGTCAATACTCAAGTAAAATAAAAATAAAAATAATATTAGATGATAGTCATTCGGTGTTTTACTTCTAAGTGGTGTAACAAACACAAGAAAATAACGGGATGAACATATTCATCCTACTGAAAGATTTAGTCCATCTATAAAAGAGAAACAAATAAATTTCAACACCTTTTTTACATTATATTATATATAAGCAAAAAAAAAAAAAAAAGTGGAAAATGAATATATTGAGACCATATAGTACATATATATATTATATTGCACATCATACTTTGATAAAGTTCATTGTTGCAAATTGATTTTCATTCTTCATCCTTGAGTCCAGATTTGACCCACTAACCTAAATGGACAAAAAATCAGCACCCAAAATGGGTGAAAAATACAGAGTGGGGGAGAGAGGAGGAAGGTGAGTGTGACCTAATTTTGTGAGCTACTCAAGTACTCATTGTCATCTAAAGTTGCAGCAATGAGCCCGACCCCTCGCCAATTTGTCCCAAAGACAGATCATTTGCCTTGGGGATTGATAATGTGCAGTGAAATAGTTTTCCATACACCCATACTGGCAAAATTTCCAGTTATGGGAGTACTGGACGGCCGCCGTGGAACTGTTAAATTGCTCAACCCACATTCCCATGCTTACATCCTCCATCTTGAAGAGCTGCCACCAAAAAACAAACAGTATTTTTCAGTTATCACTTGCTGAGGAGGTAGGCTAGAGGGGGAAGGCATGTTGAATAAATAATGAAACTAACCCTTAGGCTTCGGTTGCCATGTTGAGAGACAACATATTTAGCAATATCACTGGAAATTATATATCCAGGTCCATTGGCATAAGGAGGATATACTTCTTCCGGCCATTCCTGTTGCATTACAGGATTCCTTCAGATATATATATAGGAACAATGCAAAGAGAATCAAACAGGTCTATATAAATTCAACAAAAAAAAAAAAAAAAGGACAAACTTCTTAAATTAGTAGAAAACATGATAATAAGAAGCTCGAGATACTACGAGGAAAAAATATTGCTCTTCCTTTTTATGATCCTACTTCCAAGCAATCAAATGTATCAGACTTCCAAAATTATCAGATTGATGAAAGGAGCTCTAAGAGAAATCAAAAACCCAAAAGACAGAACCAAGTTAAAATAGAATTTTGACCCATAGCAGGCAATAAGTTCAAATTTACACAAATGCAACACCACTAGCATACCTCATATGTGACTGCCCATTTTCCACTTCGGAGAGGGCGATGCAAGAGATTGAGATTGCCCATATAAAGGGACTTATTTGGAGAGATACCCTCAATTTCTTTTAGGACGGTGTCAACCCTAACGAATGTGTCATCATCACATTTCATTATGTATGCAGTGGTCACATTCTGAACCTGCATGGAGGATGTTTGGGCCATTTGAGGGAATAGAATAAAACACAACGGATGATCCAACAAAACTGAAGTTCCAAGACTGACACTTTCAAGGACAATATTTGAGAAGAATTCCTACTTAAAATAAGAGTTCAATGAAAGACTAATAGATTATAAAACACATACTCACCCCAAACTCACAGATAGCAATAGTTTTAAGAACAACAAGCTCATAGCGATCCATAAATGGCAAAATCACAATATCACCAAAGTAAGCCGCCTCCTTTTTCAGCACTGCATTTACCTCCTTCCTTGGATTCTGCATGTCAATTTTGAAACAAGTAAGAACACCAAATAAGCAAAAACTCAATCATACTCTAAATAGGTTAGGTATCAATATTATCATTGATAAGTCTCATATCCAAGCAAGTCAATATCACCGCATCCTATTCCTTAAAACACAAATGGAATTGATCATGGAAGCTAACTCATCAACCCATAAATTTTAACACCATATTTGGATGCATGCTAATGAATCTAATAATCAATGCAATGCAAAAGCCTTACCAATGCAACAAAGAATCGAACTACTATGTTTGAAGACTTGATAGCAGTAGCTTGCATCCAAGTTTTTCTAACTGCCATGCGTTCAGCAAAATGATTAGTAGCAGATAGTACTCCAACAAAGAGTTGAATCTTGCTCTTGGGTGTAGGCCGAGCTTTCCACTTGTCTGAAAATTCCAATACTCTTTGAGGTGAGAAACTTGGATGAGAAGCAGGGAGGGACGTAGCATAAACTGAATGGACATCCACATCTCCTTTAATTGCTAGTCCTGTTGCATCTTCAAGAGTAAACCCCTGAAGGTACAGCAAAGCATTTCTGGGTTCAATACAGGGTTTATTGAGAAAAAAAAAAATTGAAAGCCAGAAATTTGAACAATAAACAGTACATTATAACAACTATAGCTGTAGGAGCATGCTACCACAAAATCTATAGATCAACAAGGACTAAGAATGTGCATTGGAAATGCAATTTATAAAAAGAAAATGGAAAGCCTTAAATCAAATTCAAGAAGTAAAATAGAAGCCATGAAGCACAACACCACAAACGCACTGCAAGTTCACATTGACTAGATCTCCTGGGCAAGCATTCTCCATTCATTTAGGAAAAGTAGTAAACAGATGTCATCAGTAGTGAACTTCAAAAAAAAAAAAATCCACATTACTTACTGTCCTGTATGGAAATGAAGTCACATGTCGACCCCCAACATTGATATGGTACCCATCAACACCAGCACGCAGGGTAAGGATAAACAGTCTGCCCTCCACGAAAGGAAATGGCCAGGTCACCTCTGGCTTCTGCTCACGCCCTATAAATCGCTTAAACCATGAGGTTGTCTTGGACTCTTTTGAGTCCACAATATCATTCCGCATCCATTTTTCGCATCTTCCATGTCCATCAACTGCCAAACACATAGATAAGAAACACCTTCCAGCTCAAATGGTAACATAGAGTTGAGAGAATGGGAAGGAAAGAAAGAAAAGAAAAACAAAAGTCAAACCACATCACAATCAACCAAACCATAGGTAAATAACTAAATGTTTATTTTCTATGGAGCATAAAAAATTCCCCATCCTTCGCATAAAATTCACGTCATTAGTGCATAGCACAATCAGGACAGTTCAGAAACAGTCAGCAAGTATTAGAAACAAACCAAAATTTGAAAGATTTACAAGAAAAGGTGAGAAATATTCAAGGTAACACAGTGCATTAACAGGGGCTCACAGAGGTTAAGCCCGGAATACCAAAATTACAATCAATACAGCAATATTCAAGGTAACACAATGCATTAAAAAGGGCTCACAGAGGTTAAGCCCGGAATACCAAAATTACAATCAATACAGCAAAATACTGAAGTTGGTTGGCAAATGAAAATATAATTGTTCAAACAGTGTAATTATGGTGCTTCACAGTAAACTTAGACAAATATTATTGAATCACACTCAAAGCACGTTAACAGTTATTTGGCTATTTAAACTACCACAAAACAAACTCAACATAGTGAAATTCAAAGAAAGTAGGTCATTTATAGTAACAAACCCAATGTTATGCCCAAGGAAGAAATAGGATCAGTAAGACCATTCAAATGATGCTGCCCCAATCAAGCTCTCATACCATGTTAGAGACCACTAATACTAAACCCCTATCAAGCTTGACACATAACCATATTAATCCAAATTGATACATACACCTATACACTAGTACGCACCATTCTATAGCTTGATGTCAAGAATCTCATTGGCACAAAACAAATGACAAAGCAGATGTCGGCCTGGTATCAAATTACCTGAATTTAGCAGCTCAGGATTCACTCAAAGAAGGAAGAAATTGTAAGTAATATGATAAGTCATCAAGGCACATGCTTTTCTTTCATCTGAGCCAAGTTGATAAGTCTGAGGTCAAATTTGTTGTAGAAAAAGCGATAAGAAATAATGGTGAATTGAAAATTTGATGCTTAGGATATGGTTTATGCCTAAAAAGGTCAAAAGAACTAATCGGGAAGAAAAAAGAAGAAGGCCAATAAGCTCTAACTTGAATGGCACTTCTTTCTCCCATAAGAACAAGATGGAGTATGTAATGTGTTTGGGACACACTGTGTCCTTGTGCCATTTATCAATTGGAAAGAGGAAAAAAAATCAAGAAGAAAGATAGATTAAGTTTGGGTCTAAATAAGTTTTGCAAAACCTGAGTCCACAATCCCTTTATTGGGCATCTTGGTGTGTTCTAGCGCTGTTTCAGGACAGCAAGCTTGCCTTATATCCTCTTATTCACATTTTTTATCAGTTTGTTAAAATTTATGCTAGAAATAAATGCCAAAGATGTTTTTTTGCTGAGATCAACTAGTTTTCTGTTAAAGGCACCACCAGACAGTCCTTTGCAGCATAAGATGTTCATGCTATAAGTCTGTGGGTCTGAAGGAACTTACATGCTATAGCACAGGGCTACTTATCATGATGATTGTAATCCTGGATAGCTTTGTTCTCAGAGAATTAATGACAATCTTATTCAATTAATTTCCTAGAAGGTCAAGGAGCATTTGAATAAGTTCAAGATCAACATGTCTATCTGAAACTGAGGCAATCAAAAATGTGATAGGGACAAAAAATCACACTTTTCAATATATATTTTCTAGGTCACCAAACAGAGCTTACATATACTACCACATTGATCTATCCAACTACTGCATAAAATTTAAAATTAAAGAGTATAAACTATTTTGAATATTCATATTACTCATCAAAGAAAAGTTAAACTATTTTGAAGTTTCTTATAGCCTATACCTAACACGAGAATTCAAACACTGAAGTTGTAGGAAAAAGCTTCCTCCATTTAGTCATACAACTAACTTGCATAACATTTTCTTATGAGATGAATGCTGTGAAATAAAACTTCTTACAATCTCAAAGCATCCACACCCCCTTACATTTTTCTCTAACCTCTAAAAGGATTTTGAAATCTCTACACATACAAATTAGAACATAGTAATGTGTTGTGAGATAACACTGCATAACTTTATATTTTTGCATTTAAATGTGGAACAATGTACATAAGATTATTGCTAGCATGTGTCATGACTTATCTGGTCTATGACAAATAAAAATGAGAAAGGACTTGAAAGTTACAGCCTGATTTTTGAGAAAACCTACGGAGAGATTTACATTACATGGTTCATCTTATGGACAGTTAAACCAGATAGGATCCAACCACTAGACAATGCTCACAACCACAATTGGAGTATAAGCCTAATGTCCATGTAAACCATTGGATTGTTGAAGTATACAACTAGTGAAGTATCAATAATTTGTTTCATTTTTGCACATTGCTTTGTTAAAAGTATTCTTATGCCAAAACTTGACAGATCTATAAGTTTTCGTCCCCTACCCAGTATTGACAAAGTCTTTATTTGATTTCATAAACTCATCATACACGCTGCACACTTCAAGACATACAGAATGCATTAAGGGGTGGAGTCTTAAGAATGGATCATAGCTAAAGGCATGACTTTTGGGGGTGAACTGAGCCTCATGGATGTTCCATGAGTCATTTCTCATGAGCCATACCATAATGAAAGCCCAAGGCATGAACTCAAGTTTTCTAGACCAGGAATTTTAGAAGGACCGACTTCAAAGCATAACTTTCAGGTCAACTGAGCCTTACGGCTGTACCAGGATTCATTTCTTTAGAATGTGAACAGACATTCACTCATCATATTCTTCCTATTTCCTTATAATAAATAAACCTTCTCCTTTTTGTCTGTTTCAGACCCTTTATTTTTTCTTCAGTTAATTGTCTATTTCTTCTTTGCATAAGCTTATTGAGTTCCCATGTCCTAATCAAACTTCAACCCCTATCGTAGGATGGCAGAGTTTACAGAAGAGAATCATAAGTAAATAATATATTTAATGCATGATACTCTTCCCTCAGCGCCTTCTAATAAAATCGAATTTCATATATATTAAAAAAAGAAAAAGAAAAAGGAAGCTGAGGGAAGAGTATCATGCATTAAATATATATGAAATTCGATTTTATTAGAAGGCGCTGAGGGAAGAGTATCATGCATTTAATATATATGAAATTCGATTTTATTAGAAGGCGCTGAGGGAAGAGTATCATGCATTAAATATATTATTTACTTATGATTCTCTTCTGTAAACTCTGCCATCCTACGATAGGGGTTGAAGTTTGATTAGGACATGGGAACTCAATAAGCTTATGCAAAGAAGAAATAGACAATTAACTGAAGAAAAAATAAAGGGTTTGAAACAGACAAAAAGGAGAAGGTTTATTTATTATAAGGAAATAGGAAGAATATGATGAGTGAATGTCTGTCACATTCTAAAGAAATGAATCTGCAGTACCGTAAGGCTCGTTGACCTGAAAGTTATGCTTTGAAGTCGGTCCTTCTAAAATTCTGGTCTAGAAAACTTGAGTTCATGCCTTGGGCTTTCATTATGGTATGGCTCATGAGAAATGACTCATGGAACATCCATGAGGCTCGATTCACCCCAAAAGTCATGCCTTTAGCTATGATCCATTCTTAAGACTCCACCCTTAATGCATTCTCAGATGTCTTGAAGTGTGCAGCGTGTATGATGAGTTTATGAAATCAAATAAAGACTTTGTCAATACCGGGTAGGGGACGAAAACTTATAGATCTCAAGTTTTGGCATAAGAATACTTTTAACAAAGCAATGTGCAAAATGAAACAAATTATTGATACTTCACTAGTCGATACTTCAACAATCCAATGGTTTACATGGACATTAGGCTTATACTCCAATTGTGGTTGTGAGCATTGTCTAGTGGTTGGATCCTATCTGGTTTAACTGTCCATAAGATGAACCATGTAATGTAAATCTCTCCGTAGGTTTTCTCAAAATCGCTGTAACTTTCAAGTCCTTTCTCATTTTATTTGTCATAGACCGATAAGTCATGACACATGCTAGCAATAATCTTATGTACATTGTTCCACATTTAAATGCAAAAATATAAAGTTATGCGTTATCTCACAACACATTACTATGTTCTAATTTGTGTGTAGAGATTTCAAAATCCTTTTAGAGGTTAGAGAAAAATGTAAGGGGGTGTGGATGCTTTGAGATTGTAAGAAGTTTTATTTCACAGCATTCATCTCATAAGAAAATGTTATGCAAGTTAGTTGTATGACTAAATGGAGGAAGCTTTTTCCTACAACTTCAGTGTTTGAATTCTCGTGTTAGGTATAGGCTATAAGAAACTTCAAAATAGTTTAACTTTTCTTTGATGAGTAATATGAATATTACACATTCGATTTTATTTTCCAGTTATTTGGTGTGACGTGGGTGATGCCGGGTAGTGTGACGGAGTGCTTGGGAAGTTGGAGAACACAAAAGGGTAATCGCACAGTATTGCAAACATGGAGGATGGTGCCCTTGTGTGTAATGTGGTGTATATGGAGGGAAAGGAATGCTCGGATTTTTGAAGACCGTGAACTTGGTATAATGGAGTTGAAGAAAAGGGTTATTCAAACACTCTTCTCATGGGGAGTGATGTGGCATTCCCCGCAAGTTTCAACACTTGTGGATTTCCTAGATTTTTGCGCTACTTTCTCTAGTTAAAAGCTTTTTTTGTGGGCTCTTTGTATACGCCCCTGTATATGGGTTATGCTTCTTGCGCTTTTAATACTATTGATTTTTACCGATCAAAAAAAAAGAAAAAGAAAAAGGAAGCATGATAATCCTACCAAGCATATCTTCGTCGTACTTGGATGGTAAACCATCACATCTTTGAGCTTTTCCCCACTGCATTCTATAACAGGTGTTATGCTCAATGACAGGCTGCTTGCTCCAATCTCCTTTTAGTCGAGGATTCAAGTGCAAAATCTTTGGTGGTTCCTCTCCATCCACTGACTTTAAACCCTGCAATTCAACCATGAACTGTGAAACCATAACCATGGCATTGCCACTCCTCAACTTGGCAAGCTGGGGCACATATTCCTGGTGAGCATAATGGGGTGTTCCCACCACTGTAATTGAAGAACCAGCAGCGAGCCCACAAGGAAGAAACATTAACCTGTCTCCATTCACCAATTCTTCCCCACTCATTGATATCCATGAAGGACATGACTCAGGTTGCCCTTCAAGTATAGAGCTTTCTCCGGTCTCCTTTCCATTGCCCTTATCCACGTCATCCCATGCCTTTAAGCCTAATGTCCAAGCCTCATCCGCCATTCTCTCAAGCACTGACAAATCAATAGTTCTATTCCTCCGCTTCATAATCTCACCCGTTATTCGACCATATCGGTGCTGCAGTGGCTTTATAGGTCTAGACCCATTTTTTCCCTCTTCCAATGGTTCCTTACTAGGCATCAATGGTGCATCTTGGTTTTGGTTATCTTCTAATTTCCGGTGAAATGCATCCTTATAAACAGAACCAAAGAATGGTTTGCTTAAATCTGAATCTTCGGAGTCCCTTTCCATTGTCCCTTCTGATCCAACATCAGTATCATGCCCACTTAGCATTGCTGCAATCTCTATAAACTGTGGAAACTTGAAGGATATAAAAACCAAATATAAAACCGCTATACCCAACAACAAATGCGACAATTTGAACCTCCTTGCACTGGGAGGTTCACTTTTCGGCCTCTTCATCTTGGCTAAACCAAAAGACACGCCACAATATTCTTCACAATAACCAAAATTCTCTCAAACCCGTGTTCCTCATTGACTAAAAGAACCGAAAACAAGCTCAAAACCCCGCAAAACACTCAAAGCAAAATATCAATAAATTCTTCAAAACACAAACCCTCTAACTAAATGTACCTACAGATCAATAAAATGCAAAAACTGGGTCATTTAGAAACATAAAGTGAGCGAAAACTCAAACCTCCACGGATCCGACACAACCCAGTTTGCGAAATCACCCAATATCAGAATTCAGCAACACAATCCGAGAAAACCCATCAAGATTTGGCACAGAAAACCTTAACTTCATCCACATTTCGGCAGCATTCTTCAACTGAACAACAGGAACAATCACAAGAGTGAGACAACCCCAATAAATTGCAGAAGATAAAGTTGGTGAACGCTGATTCTGGTTCAAGAAATAGGCGAGGATTGGAAGGTGGGAGGGTCCCAAAATCTACAGAAGAAACGGGAAAGCAGACAGAGAGAGAGAGAGAGAGAGAGTTGTGCGCACGAAAGTGCGTAATGAACAGTGTAGAGGAAATAAAATGAAAATATGAAATTGAGTTTCTCACATCACATGCAAAGAGAGTTTGTAAGATTTTTCTGGGCAGTTAGGTTTCAGTTTATGATTATATTTTTAATTTTTATAAAAATAAAGAGAACGTAAAAGAAAATGGGTGTTTTTTTTTTCTTCTTCTTTTTTTTTTGCAATAATAGATTAGTTGGTATTTAACAGAAAACTTGTATTTTTCGTTAAGGATAATTTTTTTTTACAGCTTGGTTTGTAAGAAGAAAAATGATTGGATTCATTACATGTCTCTTGTTCGTCTACATATAAGAGAAACAAATTTACTATTAAATATGTAACACTCACGTGTAGAGGAGAATGATATTAATTGGGTAAGAAACTTCTATAAACCAATTTCTAAGAATGACACGTTTAAATGTGTGAGAATCCTAAGTTACGGTAATTAAAACAGTTTCTTTATACATTATTTTAATATAAATATTTCGCTTTACTCTTTTATTTTTCATCTTTTTACTTTTTATTGGAAATTTTGTAAAACAATAAGGGTAGGTATGAAATTTGTATTTTGTAAAAAAATAATATTTTTATAATATGGAAAAAATGATCTGTAGGAAATTTTTATCATTTCGTAAATTGTGTATATTCATTTATTTTGTGTGGGGGAGTATATTTGTTAATGTATTTTTATGGTGTTTTACTTTTTTTATTTTTTGTTATTTGTCTAAAAAATTTAATGTGATATAAATATAAAAACATAACTTTCTCTTTTGAATAATATGAGAAGCTACTTAAATTACATTATGTTAATTGATGTAATAAATGTGTGGAGTATTATTACTCTTTTTTTTTTTTAGAAAAAAAAAAGGGTGCTACCTAGCTTATTTAATAAAGTTCCTTGGTATCATGCCATAAATTCTAAATTTAATCCTATCTTCACTTAACATGTGAAAGCTGAAAAAGTTTATTGAAGCACGTTTGGGATTGCGTTTGAGAAATCAAACTTTTAGGTACAAAAATGTTTTTGGGTAAAAGCTTCGTTTTTAAGTTTTTTATCAAAAGTGCGTTTTGGCAATTTTTAGATTTTTTTTTTTTTTCAAATGAACTCTTAGAATGTTAATCGCATTTGACAAATGCAATCCAAAATAGGCCTTAAGTTAAAGACTAACTTACGATGTAACCTAATTTTTAAATGAAAATAAAATTAGTAGTCAAATAAGGTGTATGGTTTGCTAAAGTTAGATTGATTTTGTAAGTATAATTTTTTAAATTTCGAACAAAGTTTTCATTTAAATCAAGTTAATGAATTTCTTTATTAAACGACATTTGTCTTCATAACATATATTTTTTGAAATATATCCTATATTTCATTTGCACTTAAGAATTTTGCACTTTTTTTTTAACAATAAGGGAAAAAGGAAGGTATTTTCTGCTATTGGCTCTCACCAAGGACATAAAAGTTTTCCTTTAAATCGAGTTAATGAATTTCTTTATTAAACCGACATTTGTCTTCATAACATATATTTTTTGAAATATATCTTATATTTCATTCGTGCTTAAGAATTTTGCACCTTTTTTTAACAGTAAGAGAAAAAGGAAGGTATTTTATGCTATTGGCTCTCACCAAGGACATAAAAGAAGTAAGTATGAATGCTTCTAAAACAATGATGAAAAGTGACCCATTTGGCAATAGAATATGCTTAGAAATTAGCTCTCCTAAAAAAAATCTGCAATTGTTAAACCGGTTAGTGGTTAACTACAACCGCCGGTTATTAACCGGCTTGTCATAAAAATTCAAAACACATTTTTTTTAAGTGCCAAAGTGTTTTTTTTTTTTAATTTTATTTTTAAGATAACAAATTAAAAAATATTGATCTTTGTCTTTGGTAATAAGTACAAGGATATTCTTACAAATATGAAAACCCATTTAATCGCAAGAAGCTTCCTTCTCAAAATTGAAGTGTCCCATTAGTTTAATCACATGAGTGAGATCTGTTTGGCTTTACCACACCACTGTTTATCTCATGCCCCCACCATATATATTTTCCTAGTGATTTCCATCAGCTTTCTGTTTTATTCTTGCAAGCACCTGAATTAAAATATTATGATGATAAAAAATAGAAAACGAGACAAACTGGAGAATATTATTTTTTCTCTTATTTAATTACCATTAATATAGATAATATTTTTTTATGCTATTAATATATATAATATATTATAAAACGATGACTTTTTTTAATCTCCATAACCACAACCAGTAACCACAACCGGCCTAAACAATTACTCAGTTATCTGATATATTTTGTGGTTATTTGCTGTTAGAAGTTGTTAGTAGTTTATTTTTTATTTTTTGACATGTCCACAAGATAGGGAGAGGGGATTCGAACTAGTGACTCTGCTTTATGAGACGTGGCCCCAACTGATTGAGCTACCTTTTGGAGAAATAAGTTATTAGTAGTTATTAACGGTTAGTGGTTAATAATCGCTTGCTTGTACATTCATTAAGACTCGTATAGTCGTATTTGACATGGAGAAAGATTTGGACTGAGATTTAATCTATTTCTTTTTATATGTTTTTTAATCTACTCCCTAAATTTAGATTGTGCATAGTAAGATACAAATTTTAAATCTTCAGTTATTTTAAACATTTAAGTTAATAAAAAATTATAAATTTACTTATATAATTAATATTCTAACAATAAACAATATATTGCATGAAGAAATTGTGAATACACTTTGGAGTTCATTGAAAGAGAATCTCAAACTAGCCTTTTGCTTTCTTTTTATTTATAAAAAATTGTGCATTTACATTATATATCGGTGTCTTAATTTCTGAACCCAGGAAACTACATATATGCCATATTAAAAAAAAAAAAAAAAAAAAGGTGTTATATTCCGGATAAGGACAGTATGGTATCACTGCACCAATTTTTTTATTTTTATTTTTTATTGATTGCGATTTATCAAAAGAAAAAGCATATCTTTTGCCTTAAATTAAAGTCGGACAAATTATTCATGAGTTCCTTTTTCAAAAAAGGAATATTTTTATTTTAAAGAGCTCGTCAACACTTTTTTTTTTTTTTTAAATAAAAAAAAATCGGAAAAAGCAATTCCAACACATTACAAAAATTAGTAAAAAAAAAAAAAGGGTAATGTGTTAGCATATGATTGAAGCGTGGTAAAATTTTGTTTAAATGACTAACGTTGCTTCAATCACACCTTGATAAGTGTAAGCAAGACATAAAAGAGTTCGGTTGTTTTTTTTTTAAAAAAAAATTAAAATAAAACAAAGAGTTAGGTTGTTGGTCTAGTATTAATAAATAAAAATTTATATTTTATTAATGATATTAAGAAGTACATTTTTTCTTCATTTATTGGTTGTATATATTTCACAATCAATGCGAGTTGTAACTTTCCATCCATAAAATTTATGAACCTTGAAGGATGAGTTCAACCCAATTGGTTTAATATATAATGTAATTCTAGGCCGGCAGAGAAGCATTGGTGGAGGTTTTTAATGTTTACTTTTATGTAGCTTTACTCTTAAAAAATAAAGAGTTCAAAGATATGGGCTTTGAAAAAAAAGAAAAAAATTGATTTAAATGATATGGAAATGGAAGGGCAATATAACCCCCTCCACCTTGTTGGGGTCATTTCTGACTATTGTCCGAGGCTATTTGGACCATCCGATATGGTGATTATGGCCACCAAATCGCAAATTGGTAGCAACTATGACTATCTATGATGGCATTGGAAATGGTTGTACCATCCATGGAAGTTTGGTTGGAGTGAGAGAAACTAGGCAAATTTTTTTAAAGGAAAACTTCACTTCAGATGCATTTTGAGAAGAACTCCAAAATTTTAAAACTCTCAATTTGATGCAATGTAGTCAAATTTTAAATATTAAAAGTGATAAAATGACCTTCATACTATTATTTTTATAAATAAATTTCAAATTTACTTTCAATTCCAAATTAAAAAAAACAAAAAAACAAATGATAGTTTGGTCTTTTTAGTCATTCAGTTAGGAGTAGTTAATGGCCGAATTTGATGGAGGGAGACCAATTGAATCAAATTAAAAGTTTAGGAGTGTTAAATGGCGAGTTTTTGAAATTTGGTGGAGTAATATTCTCAAAGCATGCAATAGTTCATTAGTCTAAAGTAATATTTCTACAAAATTATAAGTTGACATGACAAAGTGATGTCATTATTACATTAGCACATTTTTTCGAGGGTTGGCAATGCTATGTCATGAAATACGGAAAGGGTTGTAAAATGGTTGATAAATATTAGATACTATAATTTTATCCAACATTCATCCAACAAAGATGGCGTGACACTCCACACACTAACAATTGAATTAATCATTATTAAATGATCTAATAGTGTTATGTCAAACATTGTTAAATAACTGTAAGATGAAGCATATATTATATAACATTACTCATTAATGGGTCAAGTCTAGTATTATTCAAATAGAAAACCAGAAAGCAAATGTTTTAGATGTTGAATAAGCTTTTTTTTTTTTTTCAATAGTGTCTCTCTTATAAAAACTAATCCTAAAATTCTTGTTCAACAAGTACAATATTCTAGATACACATGGGACTATCCTCCATCCAGACTTGTTCTATAAACTGTCCAAGTGCTACTTTGGCTAAACAATGAGCTGCTTTATTCACCTTCCTACATGCCCGATTGCCCAAAACTACAAGTCGTTGAGAATAACTCTAGTATCTTCTATTAATTGGCCATATTGATTCCAACAATGGTCTTTTTGTTTCAAATTATGTTGAATAAGCTATTTAACGTGTGCGTGTGTTTTTTTTTCTTCTTAATTTTTAGCTTGAAGTATATTTTCTATTTTTTTAAATTCTTCTATCAAATAAGATTTTTTTTTTGACATATTTGCACAAGAGGGAGAGGAGAAATTCAAACTAGTAATCTCTGCTTCATAAGGCGTAGTCCCTAGCCGACTGAGTTGCCCATTGAGAACAAAAAAATCTATCGAATAAGATTAATTCGTTCAAAATACAACTATGTCATGCCGGACTATGATTTCTTCATTTTCAAGTGAAATAGAGAAAAAATATTTTATGATATTAAATTTTATAAATCTAATGGCATATATATATATATTATCCATGATATTATATATACCGTTAAATATCAAAACAAAATATTAACCATAAAATAGGTTGTCTATTTTTGTTAATTCAGACAGTTGTACATTTCTTCTTCTTCCTTTCTCCTGCAGTTCCTTAAACTGTTTCTCAGACATATTTAGATTTTTTGCCGGCTGAATGCTCTTGTTTTTTTTTTTTAGATGAATGTTAGCGTTAAAGTGCTGCACATGAGAGTACTGAGAGTGGCTAGATAACACATCCTCAAGTTAGTTTTAAGTATGCAGCAAACCATTCATGCTTACAGCTTCTCTTAGTTTGAAATTCTTCAGTTAAGAAAGAAATTCCTCAACAGTCGATTTTTGCTCTCGACAACCCGAACATTACAATTATTGAGGAGGGACTGCAGACTGCAGGTTTTGCTTAATGTGACGGAAGGACTTGGTCTTCAAAAGATGATGAAGGCTATTCCTTCAAAGGTTTATCAGAATGAATCAAATTGTTGTAAAGCAGTGCCCAAAACCTCCTAGATAATCATTTACCACATTAAATTAGTGTACTTTTGCCAATATATCAAAACAAATCCACCAACACAACCGCTGATGAGCCAAACATATTACTCTACTGCTCTCAAAGGACACTTGCATTCAGAAATACAAAATAGAGTTAATAAGAGCCTTTGCATCAAATTCAAATAAGAAATTTTCATTAATCCAACTGAAGTTTTACAAAGAAATAACATCCAACTATACTTTTGAGAGAAACACAAACATCTACATGTGATTCTCATCATAGGATGCCACATAAATTTCCTGATTCAAAGTTGGACAAGAATGCAAGGAAAGGGCTCAAACCCACTGCTAAACACCAATTTCTCACAAGAAAAACCACTACAACCGCATGAGAATATTGATCTTTGAGTAGACTGGATTTGCTGAATTTTTCCACATGTATTTCCCTTACCTTTTGAAGCTGGTACGCAGAGGATGAGCCGATGAAATTGATTAGTAGTATAAGGATCCAATCACATATACAGTGTCAAACTTAATACTCTAGAAGCACCACCAACTGACCAAGCATACAAATTTGAGAGTACTATGTAATTCACCGCTTTGTGCAGCTGAAGCAATCATTTGCAGAATAAGCCGAGGCAATGATTTGTGCAGCTGTAATCCTTTTTGACACGATTTTAGAAATTTTCACTCAAAATCAAATAGGAGAATACAAGCCAACCCTTACTTAGTTCACCTACCAAAAATCTCTACAAGAACAAAACCCATCTTTGAAATGGTGGAAACGCTTGTTGTCTCTCACAACTATCTCCCTTTCAACAGCACTTGATATTAGCTTAGCTGCATTATGACAATCTACACAAATACGCAGATTTTTGCAGATCCTCAATGTTGCACCTTTGGTTGTCTTTAACAACCCGAAAGAAATTGCAAGCTTCTCACTATGCCCCCGCAATACCTCAATCTTCTCCTCTTCGCTAAGTTCATGAAGCACAGATTCTGTGTCAGGTTTGTATCCAATTTTGCTTATTTTTTCCTCTAATCTTCTCCAAATGTTCCGGATCTCTTCGGACTTCAACAGCATGTCATCACCAACAACAAAGCTATAAACTTTCCCTCCAACTTCAATCCAACTGCGACCAGCATCTTTCTGAAGACCATTCTCCTTCATCCTTTGCCTCACTCTTCTCACATCATCCCATTTTCCTGAACCAGCATATAAATTTGAAAGTAGCACATAATTCTCTGCTTTGTCCGGTTCGAGTTCTAGTAACTTTTCTGCAACTTTCACCCCCATATCTAGATCACCATAAATTCTACAGGAACTGAGCAATGAACTCCAGATTCTAGCATCTGGTTCTTCAGGCATCTCATGTATGAGCTTTAGAGCTTCAGCCAATTGGCCAGCCCGACCCAACATGTCCACAATACATGCATAATGCTCCAATTTGGCTCTATTCATTACAAACTTTGCATCTGGCTGAAATATTTTAAACCCTCCATAATCAACTCAGCATGGCTACATGCCATTAGAATTCCTATAAATGTAAGCCTATCAGGCTTCTGGCCTGATCTTTGCATTTTTTCAAATAGCTTAATGGCATTTTTTCCATATCCATGAATTCCATATCCGGCAATTATAACATTCCATGAAGCCTCATCTTTCTCCTTTAAGCTGTCAAAAACTCTTTGAGATTGTTCTATGCAGCCAGCTTTTGCATACATATCTATGAGTGAACAACCTACAAAAGTGTCTTCTGTTAGGTTAGCTTTTAAAGCAAAGCAATGCATTTCCTTTCCCAGACGCAGTGCTGACAGCTGAGAACAAGCCCCAAATACACTGATTATGGCAATCTCACAAGGTTTAATTCCATAGGAAAGCATTTGACGGAAGAGATCAAGGGCTTCATCTGGAAGTCCATTCTGTGAATAACCAGCAATCATCGCATTCCAAGATACTAAAATTTTCTCTTCCATCCTATTGAACACTATCCTTGCAGATAACACTCTCCTGCAATGAATGTAAAGTGAAAGTAATGAGATACCAATAAATGAATCCATATCTAAACCGTTCCGCAACACAAATCCATGAAGCTCTTTGCCATAACGCATAAACATTTCATGTGGGAACAAGCTAAAGGAGACTGCCTATGCTAAACGAGTCAGGATCCAAGCCTGAATATGTCATTCGAAAGTAGAAATATAAAGCCTTTTGTGGATCACCATTTTGTGCATGACCACCAATAAGTGCATTCCAAGAGTTCACTGTCTTAGTTTCAATTCCAAAAAATACGTGCTCAGCAGAGCTCAGCGACCCACACTTTGCATAGGCTGCAACAAAAGCATTAGCTACCAATTCATCATGTTGCAACCCATGTCTCAATGAATAACCATGAAGTTCCTTCAAGCAAAGAAGTTCTGATTCTGCTGAACAAGCTGGCAAAACATTCAATATGGTGATCTCATTCACCTTCATTTTCTCCTCTTCTGTCTGCATTTTCCGTAAGAGATCAAATGTTCTGCATACATCTCCTTCCCTAGAGTAACATCCAATCATGGAATTCCAAGAAACCACATTCTTGTTATGACTCCTAGTAAATAAAATATGGGCTTCAGTTAAGTGGCAACATTTTGAATACATGTCTATCAAGGCATTGTTCACCATTAGTTCCTCATTCAGCCCCAACTTAACCGCCAAACCATGAATTACCACTCCCATATTCACTTCTCTTTCTCCTGCACACACCGGTAAAACAGTCACAATTGTAGCAACATCTGGTATTAAACCTCCTCACCTCCAAAATCTTTCTAAGAATATCATAACTCTCTCGAGAACAACCATTTTCAGAAAACCCACAAATCATCAATTCCAAGAAACCAAGTTTCTCTCAGGCATACATTCAAGCACCTTCACTGCTTCCTCAACAAACCCACATTTCCCATACATTGCAATGAGCGCATTACCCACAAACACATCAGAAATCAAACCTGTCTTCACTGCCATCCCATGAATCACCTGCCCCAAACCCACATCCCAAAGCCCAGCACAAGCCTTAAGCACACAAGGCAACGTAAAATTATCAGGTTTAAACTCGGAAACCGAAATCAAATTAGTAAAGGAGCTAATTGCTTCGTCAAAAGTTCATTTCTAGCATACCCACTAATGAGTGCATTCCACTGAAACAAGTTCTTCCTCTGTAACCCATCGAAAACTAAACGAGAATCTACAGAGCCACACATGGAGTACATTGTGATGAGACGGGTATTAAGAACGAAGTCGTTGCTCAACTGGGTGGACGCTGAAACCATGTCGTGGACTCTCCTGCCGGTCTCGATGTCCTTTGGTACCCACAAGCCTGTAATAAAACACCCATAGCTTCCGCTCTGTGCACTGAATCATAGATAGCATGTATAGAGTATCTTTGAAGAAAGTCAAGAGCTCCGGCGAGGTTCCGCTGCTGGCAGAGCTTGTTGATTTCTTGGACTAAAGAGAGATGATCAGGCGAGTAGTTGGTTGGAGTAGGAGAGTGTATTTCGTGGGTGTGGGTGCGGGTAGAGAATTTGGGAGTGAAGATTCGGTGAAGGGAATGCTTGTTATTTGACACTCGGTTGGTTCTGTAAATAATGAGAGGGTGGTGGTAGTGGTGCTGTAGGGACGGCGGTGGTGCCGCAGCCGCAGCCGCAGCAGAAGCCATACTAAATTACTAATACTAAATTGGAGGTTTCTCTCTGTTGATATCATCGTCATCCTGCGTTTCCCGTTTGGATAAGGACCCTCTCCATTTCTTTTAAGCTGGTTAATGGTGAGGATCTCATAAAAGAGATCTAACGTCTAAAATTTGTCCCAGTATTAAGTTATTAACCATATACATATATTTTTGACATGTTAAACAGGAAAAATTCGAACTAATAATTTTTTATTCAACTACTTTTTATAGACATTCCAGTATTAACTATTAAGAAGCTTTTGTTGAAGATGTTTTTGATAAATTCATGTCAAATCATTTAGAAGTTACTGCAGCAATTTAAAAAAATTTAGGCCGATTTGGTTTGTGGGATATTCCGTTGCAAAAGGAAAAGATATTATTAAGAATAGAAAAAATTAAAATGAAATAAATATTCTAAAGTATTATTAGGAATAGAAAAAGTTCAAGTAAAATAAATACTCTAATCCTCTAGTTTAAAATTGGAATGAAATAAATATTTTAATTCTTTAGTTTAATAAGACACATTACACATATTTCATAATTGGAAAGTCCCTATTTCATGTTTCATTATTTTTACATAGATTCTTAACGGTAGAAGAGTCCCTTATCCATCTTCAAAGCCTTCACTTCCTCACTCTCTCCAGCCTTAAACCCCTAAGCTCAAAACCCTTCATCTTCAATTCCAACTCTGCCCACTCCCGTCCAAAACGGTGCGCTCGTTATCTCATACTACTTGTCATTTTTCACTAATACCCATTTCGTCTTAACGGTTTGATCCTCTGCTTGTTTCGTCGGAAAGTGTTTCCCGGAAATTTACAGGTTTCGTATTCTTCTTGTTCTCTCAACTCCCATATAACGAATAATATAATGAGAATGAGATAACTTGGAGTGATGAGAAAGGAAGAGACAAAATTTGGGAGAAGTTTGTTTCAGATGGAATTCACTCACTGCCTCACTGGTTTTGGGTGTGTTTCTACGTGTTTATTGGGTAATGGGCTTCTATATTTTGCTAAATGATTGATTTTTAATTCGGTAATTTCTGCAGATACCTATGTGATATGCTTTGTTGAATTCTAATGGCATCTGTTTCAGCAACTTGGTTGTATCAAGGTTTGTTTGATTTCATTTCAATTGAAGATGAATTTTGTATTTATTATCTATCTCACTCTAAGTGCTGATTCTGTGTATATATATTGTCTCTCTTCTTCTTTTGGATCTATGGTAGATAGAGGTTTGAGGGGTATAGCTTCTGCAGATGCCTTCGTTGCTGGGAAGCCATATTCCAAAAACTTCCAGGTTTGTTTACTCAATTATTCTCTATCCTATTTTTTATTTTTCTTTAATGCGGGTTGCTCAAGATTTCATGCCTGCAATCGTACATATTTCTCTTCTTGCACAGAAAATTCTTAATAAGTGCTATGGGCGAAGCCTAAGTTACATTTTGTTTGGTTGTTAAGGGAATGTTAGCCAAGAAAGTGAAAAACTAACTTATAAAATAAAATAAGAAAAAGTGAAAAAAAAACTCAACTAGATTAATACATCCTTGCAGGTTAGTTGAGCGACCTTTCATTTTAGAGTTCCAGAACAGCATAAAATGCAAGAGGTCAAAGCTTAAATTCCACAAGATTTCCAGTAACAAAATGACCTTTATTCATCTCTCTCTGGTCTCTTGGTGGGGAACAGAATACCAAGAGACCACTTTGCTCACATCTTATACATTGTATATTTGTATGTCTGTAACTAAATGTGTTAGACATGGCATGGCTCCTTCAAGGGAACATCTCTGTATCACACCTTTTCCTCCTCCCAATTTGGTTGGTTGTATTCCTCCTCTCCCCAGTTTCCTCACATCCTGAATTCAACTTGGCTTTAGCAGCAACAGTGTGAGCTATTGAGTGTATTAACCACTCCTTGGAGATGCCAATACCTGGGGTAAAGATTGATGAAATCTTATGCATATAGATTTAATATGAATATATAAAACAGAGAAAAATGTATATTGTGTGCATATGATGCGCATTTGCTATGTGTACTGTTTAGTTTAGAATAGAACATTAATTTAACTATACTTATAAAAAAAAAGAACATTAATTTAACTATTTCTGGAAAGTTACAGGTCTGGTGGGATTTATCAAGTTGTAGATGCCAAACTACAAAATATGCATGGTTTCTTTTAGAGATTCCTCCTTCCAATCTCACTTACCCTCGTTTTGGTGTTGTTTTTGTCTTCCTTTGTTATTTTCTTATGTTGCTAACTTATATAATTTTTGGTGAACTGTCTTCTAGTCATCATTTCTAGGTTCATTTCCAGCAGGAATATTGCAAGTTAGATTTCACTTGAATAATTCACAGAGGAGGGCTCTTCTACTTCCTTGTATAAAGTGTGAGAAGGAAGATGAATCCTTCAAAGAAGTATCTGTTGAGCGTCCACCCTACTATAGTTACATGGACTCAACATCTGGGCAGCTTGAACCAGCCTCTGGTGCTCGTGCAAGTATTCCAGGGAAGAGTATTGGCCAGAAGGCACAGCTAGTCGAGTTAGGGGCCAGGGCTCCTGAACCAACTGGTAATTCTTTAGGATCTCCATCTTATGGCAAAAATCCAGGCAGTAGGAGAAAGTATAAGACATCGGGTTGCTGCTTCTGAATCTTCAAATGTGAGTTTAGAATCAAGTGATCCACTGGAATCTGAAAGTTCAGTGGACACAACAGAAGAGCCTAATGCTTTCTCTTCTGATTATGTTGTTTATGAAACTGAACCTGAGCAAGAAGAAACTGGATATGGACTAGACAAGAAACTTGGACTTCCTCATCCCTTTATTGATCCAAAAGTGAAGAAGCCTATAGAAAATACTCTTACTATTGAAGAACAATGGTGGAACTGGAAAAGCCTGAGAAGGAGCAATGGTCAAGATGGCAAAGGAGGCGACCTGATTCTGAGACAGTTAGTGCAAATATAAAGGAGAAAATGATGAGTAGCTTTAATTGCAATACTTCATATTGGTTGTGATTCCATTCTAATTTATTTGTAAGAGAGGGTAGGATTAGAGAGAGATTTATGTCAAATCCATTGGTTGCTTATGTAAACATTTCCAAAAATTGTGCGTTAGGGTGTACTTAATGTGACCAAAGGTCAGATAGCACTAAAATATGTAATGCATGGACGCCCTTGCATGTCAATTGTGTGATATTTTCCCATCTGATTGATCTATAGGCCCAGGAATTAGAGCAACTAGATGGTTTTGAACTTTGTGTTCCATTAGCTCTAAAGTTCAAATCCATCTATAGAATTGGTCTCCTTTTTGAACCCTTTCATTAGTGGGTCTGTACCTCTATGCGTTAGTTGCACAATGTATTATGTTTGCTTGAGCATTGCACATAGAAGTATTGTGGCATGTATTAGGTAACTAATGAAATCCATTTTAAGCGCATTACTTGGTCGAAGTTTAGGTAAACACAAATCCGCACATCCTTAGGGCACACTAAGAGGCCTTTTATATTCATTTTGACTGTGTATTTTCACTTTTTCAGGTTTTTCTCAAAGCAATGGCTGAGACAGGGCAAGTAAAGCTTTACGGTGAACATCCAACATTAACTGAAACTTCTCTTTACAGAGCTAGACGACATCTTTTCAAGGAAGAAAGGTATAAATGGTTTAAATAATAGTCTTTTTAAATTTTTTTTTTTATACTGATTTTATTTAATGCTTCAGCATTTTTTTGATATCTCTACTCATTTTAATCCCCTCTCTGACTGCACAAACACATATAAACAGATCAATATTAGTATTTCTATCCATTTCTGCATGGTACAAAGGAAATAGGAATTTTAATTTGAAAATGAGGATATGGTGACAATTCATCACTGAAACATCCTTTGGCAAACACACACACACACGCCTACCTGCCTAAATGGTTTCTATTTAAAGAGATGGAGTGTGTTATTTATATCAAGCCAGGAAATAATGAGAATGTGTAATAAACTTGATGTAGGATGTCCCTTTAACTCTGAGATTAGGGTTTTCAACAATCAGTATGAATGGGCTAAAAGGCTCTAGATTTAAGGGTTTTATGATTAGGAAAGGTTGTTTGAGATTATGGATGGTTCGAGTCAAAATAAGAGAAGAAAATTGAGAACAAAAGGTGCTGTCCAGGGGTTGTTAGCAGTACCCACTATCTGCCAGCCATTGGCTGTTGGCTGCCCTCAATCAGCCATCTTCCGCTGGCTACCATCTTGGCCACCAAATCAAACTCCCCCCTGCCAACCACCATCTTTGGCATAGGGGCATTTTTGGAGACTTGGACAAGACTTGCTATTATTTGCAGAATGTTTTAATGAGAATACTACATTCTCAATAATCTGGCAGGAAAGGTACATGATAAACCAAATGAGATATCTCATATTACAAAGCATTTGATTCTGGAGTATCCAGATTATGTGATGTGGATTTTCATGGGAATCCAGGACTCCCTAAACTCAATGGTCCTTACTAGTGTTTCCATGGCCATAAGATAGTCTGAAAAACTTTAAAACTCCTATTGGAAAAGGAAAAGACCTTTAATAACCAACCAGGACCCAAACTAAAAATACACAAGAATTAAAATAAACTAGATGCATGAGCAATCAACTAATAACTTAGAATACCAAACATCCTAAATCTGAAAATTACTAAAATAACCCTAGAATTAGAGTTGTGTGTTATGTTGGGTTTGTTTTGGAATCTTTCATTGACTATCATGTTGGCCTTTCAAATCTTTAAGAGTGTGTCCTGCATCAAAACAACAGCCAAAGATACCATGAAGTTGCTTTCTTATAGATTTGCTCATTCATAAGAAAGAAAGATGAGGAGGATGTTACTACTAGATAAGTGTTGGAATAATGAAATGAACTAGTGCATTTAGAAAATTTTGTGATCTTAGATTACATGAAAACCTATTAGGGAACCTTTTATTTATTTGTTTTTGTTTTTGTTTTTGTTTTTTTTTTTTCTGTTTTAAGGCTATCTATATTTATGGTACATAGGGGGCGTGGCAAACATGTTTGAAAAAATATATAGTTGAAGTGAGGATGTTAACATAAATGAGTGGCAAGAGAAGGATAAATAGAACAATGAGTACATTCCTGAGAAGGTAGTTAAGGATAAGCGTTCAAGTAAGATGGTTGCCCATGTATGATAAAGATCTATTAGGTGCCTTAATAGATCTTTATCATGCATGGTATAGAGGTTCAAAAAAAGAAAGAAAAAAAGAAAAAAAGAAAAAAAGAAAAAGAGTATATCTTTAAGATCTTCCAGTCATGTCCATTTTAGGCATGTTTTGCCAACTGCTTGGAATCAATAAAGCTTTTCAGTTTGAGCTGCTTGAGGGCTTACTTTCCTTGCTCAACTTTAGTTTCCTCACTGTTTAAGTATGATTAAGGTTATTGTTTTTTTGTTTTTTTGATAAGTGATTAAGGTTATTGTTATATGCAAAAGAATCTTCTTCAAACACAATTTATAATCCAAAATGTTTTTCTGCCATATGGATTTGTTTTCCCTTTACTACTTTTCTCTATGTCATTAGTTAATCTCCTACATAGCAAATATACATTGGATGACCAACTTATGCTCTATTTCGCTCTCTCCATTTTTGTATAATTTAAATTTGTGGAAGAGATACCTGTCAAAATCAATTTGTAGTTCATACTCATTCAACATAAACTATTAAATTAACGAAACCTAGATGTTATGAAAATATGGGATATTTAAGCATATTAACACAACAAAGCCTAGTTCCTGAAGTATGCAGCTTAGTTATCTCTGGAGGTAACGTTATGTGGAGTATGCAACCCGTCTTATTTTCTTATATGTTAAATCAATGCCTGGAAAGTTGTGTAAGTATATGTCCATAACCATGATGCTCAATATAAAGAATGACGAACAGAAGTCAGGTTCATTTGTGCTTGCCCTGCTTTCTCACTTTTGCTAATTTACTACTGCTTGCTTTGCCACCTGAAATTTGTGATTACAAATACTTTCTGTAGCATTGCAGTTTTATAAAGGAATTTAAGAATATACTCTTTGATTTTGTATAGGCTTCGAGCTGAACAAGAGAGACTAGAAAGAATAGGTCCAATAGCATACTACTCGGAATGGGTTAAAGCATGGAAAAGGGACACTTCACGTGAAGCTGTTCAGAAACATTTTGAAGAGACTGGAGAAGATGAAAACACTCAACTAATTGAAATGTTTTGCCATCAAACAGATCGAGAGTATCGCGTGATGATGGGGACTGATGTCCGTATTCCTAGAGATCCTCTAGCAATGCGAATGAAGGAGGATCAAATAAAGCAAAGTATCTACTCCAAAGCTAATAAGTTCTTGCATTATTTATGTGTCATCATTTTTTAATTATACTGTCTCACCATATTAATTTCCACTTAAAAGTTGCAAGTTCTACGATTTTGTGATTTAGTTTATTGGGATGGATACAGCATTAGTCTATCAAAGTGGTATTTTGTTTATTTATTCGAGCCTTTTCTTTTTCTGCCATCTTCAGAGCGGAGGCAGTGTAGGGATTACAGCCACCTCTCCTGAGGTTTGATGAAATTAAGATGGTGTCCTATCTTGTTGGGTATATTACAATAACCTCCCTCCTGGTCAAAAAAATTGTAACAGATGCTTAGCCTTAACAGATATGATGACATCCTGCTAAGAGTACCTTTCTCATACTCCAAATATGTCAGAATGTGGAATGACAACTATATCCTTCTTTGTGTGAAATAATATTAAAGTGAATGAGTTTATGGGCACAAGACAAGGGTATTATTGCAAAATAGCATGTCCTATCAATGCCATTTTACCTTTCTGTTATGAAAGAAAGGGTGTTCTAGTAATTAAAAGAGAGATATAATATCACCAAACCTGAGGAGAGGTCATTGTAATTTACCAAGCAGAAAGGGAAGATGGATGTAACTCTTTGACCTCTTTGTGATTAGTCTATGTATCTAATGTGCTCTTGTTTCTTTCAATTGTCATTTTCAATCAATCTTTCTTTTGGTAGGTAAACTGCAAGTCACTGTTATAAACATCCACTTGCATGGATTCTTCTGTCTTTAGATGATTTTACATTTCTTCCATAACGGCAGTGTAATTATCCTAGATAATTCATGTTTGTGCTATTGCAGATGCTTTTTATTTTCATGCCATTTAATCATTCAAAGCTGTCAGATTCATCTGTTAGTTAAACTGTTCTGCTAAAGCAACAAACGTGAAAATTTGCATTCTGTTACCCTTCTGTCATATTTGATTTATTGTGTTCTGGTAATTGAAAACTTTGTTGGTCTTTTCAGTATGGGGTGGAGATCCGGTTTATCCAACTGTGAACTATATTCAAGATCCTGATGAGGTGATTGATTTTAGGGGCCCAGATTTTCATGAACCCACACCCAGTATGCTAGCTTATTTGAAGGAGGTAAATACTCTTAAGCTGTAATCCTCTCATACTCTTAATTTCTCAGATAGGGCTGCTAGTCATCATACTTGATGACATTCTGACAATACCGTTTATAAAACAAAATTTTGGTTGCTGAACTGGAAGTGAATCAAATTTGGTTCTTGTTTGGGATATGATGACACCAAGCTCCATGCTGGAGCATTTGTAAGATAATTGGAATTTGTTATATATTGCCCAGTTTATGGCATACAGAGTTTTGTGGGTAGCTACTTGATAGGTCCATGGACAAAACTTACCGATCAAAAAAAAAAAAAGGTCCATGGACAAAACTTGGTGAATTACTGACAGTTTTTGCTTACTTTATTTCTACATTGTGTTGATATATGTCTATGTATGTGTGTGTATGTGTCTAAAACATGTTGAAGCTTTTATATCATACTAAGTAGGGTATTTAAATATTGCCCTTTACACCTGTGATTTTTTGGATTACATTAAGTCCTGATGTTCTTCCCTTTGATTAGCATGGCAAAATCATATCAAGGGAGGAGCTTGAAAAGACTCTGGCAAACAAGAAGACTGAAGAATTAGAGGTAATGAAGCAATACCTTTGAACTTCACTTAGCATATTGATTTTTGTTCTGTATTGCCAATTGGACAGATTTTTTTGTTATCTAAGAAACCAGAATATATATATATATATATATATATGATTTCTAGTTACATCTGATTGTCTTGTTATCAGCCAATCTTCTTCTTTACTTGTTCACGCTTTCTCTGTTTTGCACTAAATTAAGCCTTGGAAAGCAAAGTACATATTCCATTTCTTTTCTATATTTAGTTGTGTCGTAAATTGAGTAGGAACAGATTGATGGCGGCAAATGACCGGCAGATAATTTCATCATCAACAGTTTATCAGTTTATGTGGTTGCTGCTGTTATCTATTCCTGCTTATTTGTGGATGAAGTTTCTGGAATATTTTGTTTCTTCTGCATTTCATTGTAAATACCTTTTCGCTTCTTGTGGTATAAACTAAATGAGAGGAAAAGTCGAGTTGTAATGGAAAGGATACGGAAATAAAGTCTAGTAGTAGTACAGCGTTAGTTAATTAACATGAGATTGTATCCATTGTTGTTCATGGTTTTGAGGGGCATAAGATCCAATTCTCAACTCTTTGGTTTCGTGAGATAAGCTAGTGAGGGGAGAATTTTGTTTTTAACGGAAAAAGACAAGCAATAGAAAACGAATGCGATAATTAAAATGTAACCAAAATTCATATTATGTTTTGAAAGAAAGCCCTAGTAGAACAATTCTCTTTGTATCTGTCTGTTTTTCTTTCCTGATTCAGAATATGTATTAAAGAATTTCATTCATTCATCGAAACATTTTGTCAAACTAGCAGAGGAATGTTACTAGTTGACATGCGATCAGAATAAGCCTGGGTTTAATTCATCAAAACTATTTTTCAATATTTAGCATAACCTCGTAACATTTTCTAGAACATTTGTTATTATACTAAATTTCTTGTCTAATTACATTGCTGACATACATCTGTCATATAAAACTGCTTTCAAACGATTTGTTATTTATCAAGAATCAGCTGAGTTGTGTTGATTTCCAACACATGAAATACTAAACAATAAATTCATTAAGTAGGTTTACTTTGAAGCAAACTCTCACTAGAAGGAAAACTTCTAATTATATAGTTTTTTCTGACCTTAACTTTTCAGTGTTTAATTCTTGATGCTTTGCAACAAATGCAAATGACGGATATGGATGAGGCTATGGCACGAGCTGGTGACATTGGTGAAGATGATGTGTGTTTCGTTGCCTCATCTTTTTTTATCCTTCTCATCTGTGTCTTTAATTAATTTATACTGATGCCCTTGGATTAATTGTCCAACACCCTTCTAAGTCATTTATGGTTGTTCTTCAAGTAATTTCCTTTTCTTTTGGCGTATTTGCAATAGGATGAAGGAGAGGATAGTGATGTTGAGGTTGAGGAAGAAGCAGGGGAGAAAATTACACGCAATTGGAGTGTTTTGAAAAGTACTCCTGAGCTACAAAAATCCAAGGTGATTTTGTATTTCAGTCTATCCTCCATTGTATCCTGGTTCTGTTGCATGCTTCCATCATACATTCTCTACAGTCTCATTTTGGAAAAAGAAATAAAATGTTTACAATATAAGGAAGCTACCATTGAAAGAAAGGCAAAGTGGGATCTCATATTTCAATAATGATAATATTCCAATGGAATCGAATGCGCAACCTTAATAATGCTTGCATGGGCAAATGTTGTGTTGATCCCTGGTTAATTACTGTCTGGTCAAGAATATGTATTAATGTTTATTGTCTTTTTAGCCCAATAGTATCCACTAGATAGCAGCAAAATGTTCTCTTAAAAAAAGGACTAGGAATTTGAAAGTTTTGAGTAATAACTTGAGAAAGTTGCATCTCATATTACTCTTTGTTTTAACTATTCTTATTCATTTCAGGCCGTGTATCTTGATTTCCTTGAACTTGCAGGAAAAACCTAAGAAGAATCCCTCATCTCTGGAAGAAGCAATAGATGATTCTGAGAACTTGACTGATTTTCTACTGGACTTTGAAGAAGATGGTTGATTGATCTTATCTTTATTATTGAACATTTCATGATAAGTTTTGAAAAATTGTAAGAGAAATAGTCAACATGCTATGCATATAAAGGTTGAAATGTAGTAGTAAAATTATTAATCAAGAAAAAGAAATTGATTCTCTTTTTCTTGAATCCAAAAATAGAAAATAGAAGTCAAATGTTTTTATTGGTTGAGGTTGCATATACTTTCTATTGCCTTCTCAGTATTTATCATATCCCATCAGGAAAAAAAAAATCAATCTCAACATTTTTCCTCTAAGTTCTGTCAACTATGGTTAACGAATGATAAAAATTTTTTCATTTTAAATTAATAAGTGACTAAGTTCAAGCTTTTTTAATTCTAAGGATCAACTACCAGAATTATCATTTGGCCTTGCATAATAAAATATTCTATCTTAGACAAAACCCTAAAAAAAAAAAAAACCTTTGACATTAGTTTGCGACCGTTTCAGCTCTGACGCTGCCACCCATGGCTTTGACATTGCCGCCCATGGCTCTGACACTACCGCCCATCTAACATTACTTTGCGGCCGTCTTGCCTCTGACCCTATTGCCAATGGCTTTGATTTAGGTCAGGAACACTAGTTAGGTTTATCAATAATAGATAGTGATAGTGGTACATTTTGAATACTCTGAACAATTATGTTTTTTGTGCAAGAGCAACCATTCATTTCCATAGGAGATTGGAGTTTACTACTGTCATTGAGCATTGGAGCAAGCAGCCTGTCATTATGTTTGTTACTATGAATGACTCTGTTAACATGCTTTGTGGTAGTTTAACACATCACTTTTTGGTTCAGTGCATTTTCCTCCATTATTGTCCATCTGAAACCAAAATGTTTGTCCAATTGTTACAGGTGTAATATATCTGTTCATCGGTTTATTTATTTATTTATTTTTAACTTTCAAGATGTGGTTCCTCAATAAAAGAGGGACAACAATACTTTTTGATGTCTGGCCAAGTACTAAGTGGTTGTTATAGCAAGATAGGGACATGGATCTCTAGCTAGACAAGCTTGGGGTTCAGAACTTTAGTGATAGGAAGGTATCAGAGCTTCTGTAACGCCCCAGCCCGTTAGGGTTAGGTTTAATGCTTTGCGCCTACGAAAGAGATTGACATTAATGATTAATGTATCTATCTTCCTCCCACCAAAATTTCAGTCGTGCATTATAGTTCAAGTAGTCATGTTATGTCACTTTTATGATAAGGAAAGCTGCTTTGTTGTTTACAACTAATTCACAGCATCTTGTAGTGAAAGGAACAAGCGCAATCTGCAGAGATGAAAAAGAGAAATGAAAAGGGTGTAGGGCTAGCTAATGCCAATGGTTATGAGAGAGTGGCGGGGCTTTGCCCTTTTTGTTTTGCTTTTGGATCGAAAGAGATAACAAAGAGGGTTTTATTGTTCAAAGACACCATATGGAACCTTCTTACTTGTCTGCTTCATGGCCGACCCATCAACTGCCAATGATTCCACTGTTGTTGCTTGTTATCATCATTTATATTCACTCTTATTTATAAATTCTAGTGAAACTCTTCCCAACATACGTAATCTTTGTCTAATTTTGATGTATTTGTATTTTCCTTCCCTTGTAGGAATCCTGTCTGAAACTTTGTAACCAAATATTCTTGTATATATGGAAGCCTGTTTTTGTTGGGCATATATATACTGGAATTTGGATTTTCATTTTACCATGGCAGCTAAAACAAGCAATCACATGGTGCCATTTGGAATTGAGTGAGGAAGAGTGGTGGACGCCTAGTGCAATCACCTATGGTGTTGTGACGCACGGCCTGCGTAGGAAAGGGAAACTGTCTGAGGCCATTGATTTGGTAAGGGAGATGCTGACAAAGGGCTTTCTTCCAACCCCAGTTGATATTAACTTACTAATTCAGTCTCTCTGCGGAGAGGGAGAAAATGCACTAGGCTAAAAAGTTCATGGAGGAGTGTCTGAACAAGGGATGTGTTGTTAATGTGGTAAACTTTACCACTTTAATTCATGGATTTTGTAAGAAGGATGACTTGGAGGCTGCTCTGTCATTGCTTGATGACATGTATCTGAGTAACAAACCCTGATGCATTCACGTATACTACGTTGATTGATGCATTGGGGAAGAAAGGTAGAATAGAAGAAGCAACTGAACTTACAATGAAGATGTTGAAGAAGGGTGTGGATCCTACTCCTGTTACATACAGAGCAGTTATTCACCAGCATTGTCAGATGGGTAGGGTAGAAGATTTGTTAAAAGTACTAGAAAAAATGTTTTTAAGACAGTCATGCAGAACAGTGTATAATCAAGTTATTGAATAGCTTTGTAGTTTTGGGAATCTTGAGGAGGCTGATAAACTCTTGGGAAATGTGTTGAGAACAGCTTCAAGAATTGATGCTAAAACAATTTCACATACTTATGGAGAGTTACTTGAACAAAGGGATTCCCTTGTCGGCATATAAGGTAGCCTGTCGAATGTTTTCCCGGAATCTGATTCCTGAATTGAAGTTATGTAAGAAGGTGTGTAAAAGACTGATGTTAGAAAAAACCAGAGGAGGCAGATAAGCTGATGAAAAGTTTTGTTGAGCGTGGACATATTTTATCTGAGTGTCAAGAGGAATTGGGAAGCTAGTGGAAGTATAGATTTGACTTTTCCATCATCATTATTTTGCTGCCATCATCATGTGCTTTTATCACTTCCTTCATGTGACCAATTAAGTTGCCTAGTGAGTCAGATACTTCATGCTAAGTTCATGATATGTTCTCTTTTCTAAGTTCCTGCCTCCTCCCATAGAACTTACTAGTGTTTTTCTGTCATTTGAATTTTTCGGTGGATGTTTTTACCCATTGTTAATATGATTATCCTTTTATTTCCTTTTTTTCTTTTTTTTTTTTTTGGGTGGGCTGTTGTCAGTTGCAGCAATTCCAATGAGTTAATTAAAGTGATTGTTCTTTTAGTAATGTGCCTAGGGTGAATCTGTGGTTGAAACTTACTCCCAAGGTTCTTTTTATTTTTAAGAAGGGGAAATTATGAGGAACCTGCCATCAAAATATTGTGACAAACAGGCAGTGCCTTTCGCGTGGCTTGCCTTGTATATATATATATATATATATATATATATATATATATATATATATATATATATATTTGTTAAGTAATTGGATTGGCCTCAAGGCCTGGGGATATGGAGATTCAAAACTAAAGAAGAGCATGAGCGATTTAATTTATAGGATGTGTAACATGTTAACGTATGTGAGATTTGGCCATATTAGCACAAAAGAAGAGCATGGGAGTGGGGGTAACGTATGTGAGACTTGGCCATATCAGCACAAAAGAAGAGCATGGGAGTGAGGGTAGAGATTTAGGATGATCAGGGCCGGGTTAGCGTAGCCCAAGGGAAAACTATCATTGCTGTCTATGACCCATTGATTGCTGAAGCTGTGACTAGGGGTGTTAAAAAATATTAGGAAATCGGAACTGAAAAACCAGGGACCAGATTTCAGTTCCTGGCTTTTGGCACACGGTTATTACTGGGTTACTGGGAACTAGGATACCACTTATATATATATATATATAATTATATATTAATATTTTTTAGTTTAGGTTTAAGTTTAGTGAAGTCTTGTTTATGTATCTAATTTGAAATGATTTTTAGGGCATTTAAAAAAATTAAATTTTTATTTTTAAATATAGGCAAAAATATTGATTTTTAAGGATTTTTGAGCTTTTTTAAGTTTTTTTTTAAATTATTTAGAACAATCATAACAAAGCCCAATTTATTTGAACAAAAATGCTAATATATATTTTTAAAAGTGGCTAAAAGTATGCAAATAATTGGGCTTTATTTTAGGCCAAATACCTCAAATAAGCAAAAAAATATAATTTTTTTTAAAAAAACTAGTTATCCAGTTGATAACCCAAGACAAACTCAAACTGCCATGATTTTAAATCAAAATCGGGCTTTGGTTCCCAATTTTGGCCAAAAACTGAAAACCGAGACTGAATTGACACTCCTAACTAGTTGTGGTAGCACTAGAAGTGGTGAATGCAAAAGGAGGATCAAACTAGCCTCCTTAAACCAATATATATATAAACATATAATTTTATTTTAAAAAAACAATTATGTTTCTTTGGACATACGTAACAGACCCGATACATATTTAACGTTCGCTGACACTCTCCGCGGCCACCGCCTCGGGCTCTTTCTCTACAGTTTTGCTCTCTCTCTCTCGCCAGATCGTCGAGGTGAAGCTGTTGTCTTTTTGTTCTTTACTGGCTCTCTCTGCAACGTTGTAAAAAGAACAAAGAAATCGAAATATTCAAAGTTTTTGTGGGCTCAAAGTTTGTATCCAGAGAGGGGGAGTTGATGGTCATGAAGCGGAAACTGGAGGAAATACGGCCCCTGGGCCCCGTTGATTGCATCCCCAAGTATTGTTTTGGATTTTCCGTGCCGGAGGTATCTATCGCTGATGTATTCCCATTGTGGCTGTTTTTTGTTTCTTATATAGACAGATATTGATAATTTGAAACATGGGAAATTTGAATTCCAAGTCGCCATAGCTTTATAATTATAAGTATGCAAATTTACTCAATTTTATGGAACAATTTCATGAAAGGTAAGACCTTTCAGAATAATCAATACTTGTCGATCCATAAGGTCGCCTACTGAAGTTTTCGACTCTGCTTACTGATAGTTAGGATATTCATTGATCTACCCAAGTCACCGTTATAATTATAAAGTATGCAAATTTACTAAAATTTATGGAACAATTTCATGAAAGGTAAGACCTTTCAGAATATCATTACTTGTCGATCCATAAGGTCGCCTACTGAACTTTTTGACTCTGCTTAGTGCTTACTGATAGTCAGGATATTCATTGATCTACCCAAGTCACCGTTATAATTATAAAGTATGCAAATTTACTAAAATTTATGGAACAATTTCATGAAAGGTAAGACCTTTAAGAATAATCAATACTTGTCGATCCATAAGGTTGCCTACTGAAGTTTTTGACTCTGCTTAGTGCTTACTGATAGTCAGGATATTCATTGATCTACCCAAGTCACCGTTATTATCGTTGTTGTCGTTGTTGGTCTCATTATGATTTTATTTTTGGTTTCTTAGAGCCTAATTTCTTCATCTTATAGCAATGTCTCATCTTATAGCTCTTTATTATCAGATTGACAAGATAATGTTGGACCGGTTGCCAAAACCAAATTTCAGACTTATGGCCACAATCGCAGTCCAAGACATTTCTGGGTGTAAGTTTAAGTTTTAGATATATTTCTATGTAATTCACATTGTATTAAATAAACGCCTTTAATTGTTCTTTTAGCTTTATTAACAACAAATGCCTACTGTTACTTTGGAATCTTGGTATGCACGAGTTAATTTTGTTTATGTTATTTTGTGCACATAGATTGACAGTTGGTGGCGATCTGATGTAGATTGCCGGAGGACATTCTTTCTTCTATAATATCATTAATATCAGTGAGGGAAGCTGCCACTACTAGCGTCCTTTCAAAAAGATGGAGATACCTTTGGACGACCTCTTCTAACCTTGACCTAGATCCCAAAAACATGCTTGGACATTTTTTATTATTGGACCTTTTCAAAGGCCAGCATACTAAGTGGAAACAGATGCAAAAGGAAAGATTTGTTGGATGGGCCAACCATATTCTGGAACGCTATGCCGGTAAAAAGGTAGATTCCTTTAGGGTTGAGTATCCGTTGGGTAGTGATCATGGCTGCGACGTTGATCGGTGGATTCAGTTTGCAATTGATATGCAAGTTCAAAATCTTTCTATCAACCTGTTAGAACGTCATTTGCCAGACTTGTATCGTGAGCACTATAAATTTCCATATTGGCTATTTGATCAAGTAGGGAAACAATCGAAGATAAAACATTTGTCTTTGAATTTTTGCAGTTTGAGTATTCCAGCAAATTTCAATGGCTTGAACTCCCTTTCATCCCTCTCATTGACAAATACAAGTTTAAGTCAAGAGAATGTGGATAACATGTTGAATGGTTGCCCATCTTTAGAATGGTTTACTATAAATGAATGCCGTTGTACATTTCTTTTGAAATTGTCTAGTGGATGTCGGTTTCTTAGGCTGAGACACTTGAGGATATTTCGTTGCAATCCTTTAGAAAAAGTTGAAATTCATGATGCTAGAAGTATTGCATCAATTTAGTACGACACAAAGATGTTTGGGCAGGTCTTGTTAAAGAACAGTGCACAACCTGTTAGAATATGCATGACTTTGGATCATGATCGTCCAAATTTGCAAACTGATGCTACACCTCATGACATATATCCTTGGCACACTTGCAAAGACTATCCTCTACTTGAGACTTTATTAGTGATCGTTTCATCCATTGGTCCAGGTAAGCCACTAACAAAAATTTTAGTTGAACTTTTGTCATCATTGAATATTATGTCTCTATCTAGTTAATGTTTTCTTTCCATTGTCTTTAGATTCATATAATACCTAAGCACTTAACCACATTTACTAGACTCAAGCAGTTGAAGCTATTAGGTGTAAGATTTATCGAGAAATCCTGCTGGACCTGACCTCTGCTTTTTGGGCAGCTCCGTCATTGGTTGAACTTGAGATGGATGTAAGTTATCTTATATCACAAGCACATTTTATTTGGTTGTTGAGCTGCACATGCCTTTTTGTTCCTTGGAACTTTGTACAAGAGGAATTTATTTATCTATTGCTTTTGATACTTTTTTAAACTAAGTTTTGTATGGTTGTTTTACCATTTTTAAGCCATAGCTCAATTTTATGTTTTTCATTTGGAGGAGTATTCATCAAAATATTTTGGAGTGGAGTCTAAGGTGAATTATTGGTTCTTAAGGTAACATTAGTTTTGCTTTATATTTATTACACTTTTCTTCACACCATTGTCTGAAAGATTTGAAGATATTTTAGTGTATAATTTCCAATGCACTATCCATTCACTTTCTTGGAAGGATTGGTGATTGGAGAGTGGAAATGATTGTTAGTGATTTCATTACCGACTTACTAAATTTAGGTAATCTGAAAACAAAAACGTTTTGCTTCTTTCTTGTTTTAGCTCCAACTTCCCCTACTTCGGTGAAGATTTAATAGAGCACCGAAAGATAGTCGATGGAGCAGATTACACAAGACCACAAAAGATATCTCTTAAAGAATATTGTCAACATCAGCATCTCAAGGAAGTGAAGCTAAGTGGATTTTGTGGTTATCCAATTCAATTTGACCTTGCGGTACTTTTGCTAAAAAATGCTCTTCTTCTTGAGAAGATGAGAATTGTTCATAGAAACAACACTTTATTTAGGCGATTGTGAATGTTTGGTTGTGAAGTTAGACAAAGATGAAATCAAACAAGTGCAAATTCTCAAAATTTTGGGTCCGGAGGTGCCATCCACTGTTAATTTAGTACTTGAGTGATTCTTTTTTGTTTCTCTAATGCGGGATGAAAATAAAGAATTTGGTCTTTTAATTTTATTTGTAATTCAATAATAGGTTCGACCTAAAGTTTTAAGTTGTTCTGTAATTCTATAATGGGCTTATTTTGTAAGTCTATTTAAATGTTCTTTGTAACAATTTTATTTAGATGTTCTTTTGAAACAATTTTTAAATGAATGGCACATTATTATCTTTGTGTGAGATTACTTTTATTATGATGAGATTTTTCTGTTTTAAGGTGGTACTCCTTTTGTCTTTGATTTTGAGACTTTGCCAAATTCTATTTGTTGGTCAATGAGACTTTGTACAATATGAAATTTATCTTTATTTTTCTTAAGTTTAGGACACAATACTACTTTTTATTTCTGTATGAAAATATATTTTACAATAATTTTCTTTACTTTTCACTATATCATTAAAATATTATTTATTTATAAAATATAAGTTTTCTATTTACTCTCACGTTTTTCACAAAATCTCAACACAATATCAAATTAAAGACAAAAAGATGATAGAGGAGAAATAAAAGGTAAATGTTTATATTAAAATAATATATAGAGAACCCTTGAGGGTTGGTTAAATGTATAAAATCTGATGAGTAGGTTTTTGTGATTTTTTGAATTTTGTTTTTAAACATAAGGATGTGATTCATGTGAATGTTATATAAAGTATCTACTGTTAGTGATCTAACGAAATTCATTAAGTATTTTAACTGCAGTGATTAAATGTTTTTGTGGCATAAACCAAAGACATTTGAAGTCATTTTGATGATACATGGAGTGGAGTAAATCGTAAATCAGATAAATTAAATGAACTAATTTTACATTTTAAATTTTTAATCGGTTGATATAGTTTTGAATTTGCGTTAATTTCATCCATAGTGGCCGCCATATACCATATGGTTTTGAAACGGACACAACCGATTTGTCACGTCCTAGGAACCCTTCATTGAAAAACAGACACAAAAACTCTCCGCTGCCACCGTCTCTCTCTCTCTTCGCTCTTGCTCTCTCTGGGCAGATCATAGAGGTGAAGCTCTTCTCTTTTTGAACTTTTCTGGCTTTCTAGGCAACGGTGTGAGGGCAGATCTGGTAGGTGAAGCATCCATCTTTTTATTCAACCCTGAAGTTTGTATCCAGAAATGAGCAGTGGATGATCATGAAGCGGAAACGGGAGGAAATACAGCCGGAGGGCCCCGATAATTGCATCCTCAAGTGTTGTTTTGAATTCTCCGTGCCAGAGGTATCTATTGATTATTTTTACATGCGATAGCTGATTGTCCAGTAGCCGTATCTCTGTGTTCCCATAGTGCCTGTTTTTGTTTCTTATATAGACAGATATTGAAAAGTTGAAACAATTATAATTATAAATTATGCAAATTTACTAAAATTTATTCAAGAATTTCATGAAAGGTGAGACCTTTCAGAATAATTAATACTTGTCGCCTACTGAAGTTTTTGACTCTGTCACTGATAGTCAGGATATTCATTGATCTACCCAAGTCACCGTTATTATCGTTGTTGTTGTTGTTGGTCTCATTATGATTTTATTTTTGGTTTCTTAGAGCCTAATTGCTTCATCTTATAGCAATGTCTCATCTTATAGCTCTTTATCATCAGATTGACAAGATAATGTTGGACGGTTGCCAAAAAACCAAATTTCCAGACTTAGTGGCCACAATCTCAGTCCAAGACTTTGCTTGTGTAAGTTTAAGTTTTAGATATATTTCTATGTAATTCACATTGTATTAAATAAACGCCCTTAATTGTTCTTTTAGCTTTATTAACTAGAAATGCGTACTGTTACTTTGGAATCTTGGTATGCACAAGAGTTAATTTTGTTTATGTTATTTTGTGTGCACATAGATTGACAGTGCCCCGGTGGCCAATCTGACTTGTAGATTGCTGGAGGACATTCTTTCTTCTATAATATCATTAATATTAGTGAGGGAAGCTGCCACTACTAGCATCCTTTCAAAAAGATGGAGATACCTTTGGACGACCTCTTCTAATCTTGACTGAGGAAACTTTATTCTAAAAGGAATAAGATTTGTATTCTAAAGAGAATCTGTAAGAAAGCTAAACATTTCATATGAGGGCACTGTATAATATGAATCATAGCTATAATATGAGATGTAAAAGTTGAACATAGGTATTCTTTCATGCTACTAAAGTTTCAGGCTCTTCACCAATGTGCACAAATTTTTGTAGGCATGATGAAGTGAGCGAGTGATGAACTAGCACATATTGGTTTATTAGGACATCTCATGAAAAGTTTCTGCAAGAGAAAATGATATATACTGTTGCTTGCTTTGTATTTGCTTCATTCATTGCCTCTGCCTCAATTGCTGTAAAGTACTATCCATGAGGTTGAAATGCTTCCTCCTTGCTGCTGATGCCAATTGCATTCAAGTGTAAGTACAGGTCATTGGGCCCTGGAGAAGCAATTATGTAAATCTCTCTCTCTTTGCGATGGCCCTTCTCCGTCATTGGCCACTACCTCTTTCTCTCTCTGCCCTTCACCGTCATCGGCCACTACCATCTCTAGAGGCCTTTTGCCGTTACTGGCCATTCGGTCTTTATCTCATTTTTTTCATTTTAAAAATTACCATTGAATTTGTAGCCCACGTGTAAGACCTACAAATCCTATTGTGCTTTTTAAAATTAGGAGAATGAGAGAAGAACCATAAGAAGATGTAAAGCACCTCTTAAATTTTTTTGTTCAGCCAAAAGTGCTATAACTTATAGTCTAAATTCGTTATAAACTGTGTAGGAGCTCACATAACGCTTATTACATCATCACAATTTATTTAACCACTAAATATTTACATGCTCACTTTCTCAAAATAGATTTGTGAGTTTGTTGTATTTTCCTAAAATTATTTAGAAGTTACAGCAGCAATTTAAAAAAAATTATTTTTACATAGATTCTTAACGGTAGAAAAGTCCCTTATCCATCTTCAAAGCCTTCACTTGCTCACTCTCTCCAGCCTTAAACCCCTCAGCTCAAAACCCTTCATCTTCAATTCCAACTCTGCTCACTCCCGTCCAAAACGCTGCGCTCGTATCTCATACTACTTGTCATTTTTCACTAATACCCATTTCGTCTTAACGATTTGATCCTCTGTTTGTTTCGTTCGGAAAGAGTTTCCCGGAAAATTTACAGGTTTCGTATTCTTCTTGTTCTCTCAACTCCCATATAACGAATAATATAATGAGAATGAGATAACTTGGAGTGATGAGAAAGGAAGAGACAAAATTTGGGAGAAGTTTGTTTCAGATGGAATTCACTCACTGCCTCACTGGTTTTGGGTGTGTTTCTACGTGTATATTGGGTAATGGGCTTCTATAATTTTGCTAAATGATTGATTTTTAATTCGGTAATTTCTGCAGATACCTATGTGATATGCTTTGTTGAATTCTAATGGCATCTGTTTCAGCAACTTGGTTGTATCAAGGTTTGTTTGATTTCATTTCATTTCAATTGAAGATGAATTTTGTATTTATTATCTATCTATCTGTAAGTGCTGATTCTGTGTATATATATTCTCTCTTCTTTTTGGATCTATGGTAGATAGAGGTTTGAGGGGTATAGCTTCTGCAGATGCCTTCGTTGCTGGGAAGCCATATTCCAAAAACTTCCAGGTTTGTTTATTCAATTATTCTCTATCCTATTTTTTATTTTTCTTTAATGCGGGTTGCTCAAGATTTCATGCCTGCAATCGTACATATTTCTCTTCTTGCACAGAAAATTCTTAATAAGTGCTATGGGGAAGCCTAAGTTACATTTTGTTTGGTTGTTAAGGGAATGTTAGCCAAGAAAGTGAAAAACTAACTTATAAAAATAAAATAAGAAAAAGTGAAAAAAAACTCAACTAGATTAATACATCCTAGCGGGTTAGCTGAGCGACCTTTCATTTTAGAGTTCCAGAACAGCATAAAACACAAGAGGTCAATGCTTAAATTCCACAAGATTTCCGGTAACAAAATGACCTTTATTCATCTCTCTCCGGTCTCTTGGTGGGGAACAGAATACCAAGAGACCACCTTGCTCACATCTTATACATTGTATATTTGTATGTCTGTAACTAAATGTGTTAGACATGGCATGGCTCCTTCAAGGGAACATCTCTGTATCACACCTTTTCCTCCTCCCAATTTGGTTGTATTCCTCCTCTCCCCACTTTCCTCACATCTTGAATTCAACTTGGCTTTAGCAGCAACAGTGTGAGCTATTGAGTGTATTAACCACTCCTTGGAGATGCCAATACCTGGGGTAAAGATTGATGAAATCTTATGCATATAGATTTAATATGAATATATGAAACAGAGAAAAATGTATATTGTGTGCATATGATGTGCATTTGCTATGTGTACTGTTTAGTTTAGAATAGAACATTAATTTAACTATTTCTGGAAAGTTACAGGTCTGGTGGGATTTATCAAGTTGTAGATGCCAAATTACAATATATGCATGGTTTCTTTTAGAGATTCCTCCTTCCAATCTCACTTACCCTCGTTTTGGTGTTCTTTTTGTCTTCCTTTGTTATTTTCTTATGGTGCTAACTTATATAATTTTTGGTGAACTGTCTTCTAGTCATCATTTCTAGGTTCATTTCCAGCAGGAATATTGCAAGTTAGATTTCACTTGAATAATTCACAGAGGAGGGCTCTTCTACATCCTTGTATAAAGTGTGAGAAGGAAGATGAATCCTTCAAAGAAGTATCTGTTGAGCGTCCACCCTACTATAGTTACATGGACTCAACATCTGGGCAGCTTGAACCAGCCTCAGGTGCTCGTGCAAGTATTCCAGGGAAGAGTATTGGCCAGAAGGCACAGCTAGTCGAGTTAGGGCTGGGGCTCCAACCAACTGGTAATTCTTTAGGATCTCCATCTTATGGCAAAAATCCAGGCAGTAGGAGAAAGTATAAGACATCGGTTGCTGCTTCTGAATCTTCAAATGTGAGTTTAGAATCAAGTGATCCACTGGAATCTGAAAGTTCAGTGGACACAACAGAAGAGCCTAATGCTTTCTCTTCTGATTATGTTGTTTATGAAACTGAACCTGAGCAAGAAGAAACTGGATATGGACTAGACAAGAAACTTGGACTTCCTCATCCCTTTATTGATCCAAAAGTGAAGAAGCCTATAGAAAATACTCTTACTATTGAAGAACAATGGTGGAACTGGAAAAAGCCTGAGAAGGAGCAATGGTCAAGATGGCAAAGGAGGCGACCTGATTCTGAGACGGTTAGTGCAAATATAAAGGAGAAAAATGATGAGTAGCTTTAATTGCAATACTTCATATTGGTTGTGATTCCATTCTAATTTATTTGTAAGAGAGGGGTAGGATTAGAGAGAGAGATTTATGTCAAATCCATTGGTTGCTTATGTAAACATTTCCAAAAATTGTGCGTTAGGGTGTACTTAATGTGACCAAAGGTCAGATAGCACTAAAATATGTAATGCATGGACGCCCTTGCATGTCAATTGTGTGATATTTTCCCATCTGATTGATCTATAGGCCCAGGAATTAGAGCAACTAATGGTTTTGAACTTTGTGTTCCATTAGCTCTAAAGTTCAAATCCATCTATAGAATTGGTCCCCTTTTTGGAACCCTTTCATTAGTGGGTCTGTACCTCTATGCGTTAGTCACACAATGTATTATGTTTGCTTGAGCATTGCACATAGAAGTATTGTGGCGTGTATTAGGTAACTAATGAAATCCATTTTAAGCACATTACTTGGTTGAAGTTTAGGTAAACACAATTCCGCACATCCTTAGGACACACTAAGAGGCCTTTTATATTCATTTTGACTGTGTATTTTCACTTTGTCAGGTTTTTCTCAAAGCAATGGCTGAGACAGGGCAAGTAAAGCTTTACAGTGAACATCCAACATTAACTGAAACTTCTCTTTACAGAGCTAGACGACATCTTTTCAAGGAAGAAAGGTATAAATGGTTTAAATAATAGTCTTTTTTTTAAAAAAAAAAATTCTTGTACTGATTTTATTTAATGCTTCAGCATTTTTTTGATATCTCTACTCATTTTGATCCCCTCTCTGACTGCACAGACACAAATAAACAGATGAATATTAGTATTTCTATCCATTTCTGTATAGTACAAAGGAAATAGGAATTTTAATTTGAAAATGAGGATATGGTGACAATTCATCACTGAAACATCCTTTGGCAAACACACACACACACACGCCTACCTGCCTAAATGGTTTCTATTTAAAGAGATGGAGTGTGTTATTTATATCAAGCCAGGAAATAATGAGAATGTGTAATAAACTTGATGTAGGATGTCCCTTTAACTCTGAGATTAGGGTTTTCAACAATCAGTATGAATGGGCTAAAAGGCTCTAGATTTAAGGGTTTTATGATTAGGAAAGGTTGTTTGAGATTATGGATGGTTCGAGTCAAAATAGAGAAGAAAATTGAGAACAAAAGGTGCTGTCCAGGGGTTGTTAGCAGTACCACTATCTGCCAGCCATTGGCTGTTGGCTGCCCTCAACCAGCCATCTTCCGCTGGCTACCATCTTGGCCACCAAATCAAACTCCCCTGCCAACCACCATCTTTGGCATAGGGGCATTTTGGAGACTTGGACAAGACTTGCTATTATTTGCAGAATGTTTTTAGTTACATTCTCAATAATCTGGCAGGAAAGGTACATGATAAACCAAATGAGATATCTCATATTACTAAGCATTTGATTCTGGAGTATCCTGATTATGTGATGTGGATTTTCATGGGAATCCAGGATTCCCTAAACTGAATGGTCCTTACTAGTGTTTCCATGGCCATAAGATAGTCTGAAAAACTTTAAAACTCCTATTGGAAAAGGAAAAGACCTTTAATAACCAACCAGGACCCAAACTAAAAATACACAAGAATTAAAATAAACTAGATGCATGAGCAATCAACTAATAACTTAGAATACCAAACATCCTAAATCTGAAAATTACTAAAATAACCCTAGAATTAGAGTTGCGTGTTATGTGGGGTTTGTTTTGGAATCTTTCATTGACTATCATGTTGGCCTTTCAAATCTTTAAGAGTGTGTACTGCATCAAAACAACAGCCAAATATACTATGAAGTTGCTTTCTTATAGATTTGCTCATTCATAAGAAAGAAAGATGAGGAGGATGTTACTACTAGAAAAGTGTTGGAATAATGAAATGAACAAGTGCATTTAGAAAATTTTGTGATCTTAGATTACATGAAAACCTATTAGGGAACCTTTTATTTATTTGTTTTTGTTTTTTTGTTTTTTTGTTTTTCCATTTTAAGGCTATCTATATTTATGGTACATAGGGGGCGTGGCAAACATGTTTGAAAAAATATATAGTTGAAGTGAGGATGTTAACATAAATGAGTGGCAAGAGAAGGATAAATAGAACAATGAGTACATTCCTCAGAAGGTAGTTAAGGATAAGAAGCGTTCAAGTAAGATGGCTTGCCCATGCATGATAAAGATCTATTAGGTGCCTTAATAGATCTTTATCATGCATGGTATAGAGGTTCAAAATAAGAAAGAAAAAAAGAAAAAAAGAAAAAGAGTATATCTTTAAGATCTTCCAGTCATGACCATTTTAGGCATGTTTTGCCAACTGCTTGGAATCAATTAAACCTTTTTAACACTTTCAACCAAAAACCTGAAAAGAAAGGGGAGGAAACTTTTACAGAGAAGGCTTTTTGCAATAAAATTTGAACTTTAAAACAAATGCAGCCTTAACAATAGGATTTTGTGGTGCTTGCATTCTTTCATTAAAATAAACGTATCCTTTGTCCACTTCAACCAGATAAAAAGCTTTTCAGTTTGAGCTGCTTGAGGGCTTACTTTCCTTGCTCAACTTTAGTTTCCTCACTGTTTAAGTATGATTAAGGTTATTTATTTATTTATTTTTTGATAAGTGATTAAGGTTATTGTTATATGCAAAAGAATCTTCTTCAAACACAATTTATAATCCAAAATGTTTTTCTGCCATATGGATTTGTTTTCCCTTTACTACTTTTCTCTATGTCATTAGTTAATCTCCTACATAGCAAATATACATTGGATGACCAACTTATGCTCTATTTCGCTCTCTCCATTTTTGTATAATTTAAATTTGTGGAAGAGATACCTGTCAAAATCAATTTGTAGTTCATACTCACTCAACATAGCTATTAAATTAACGAAACCTAGATGTTATGACAATATGGGATATTTAAGCATATTAACACAACAAAGCCTAGTTCCTGAAGTATGCAGCTTATCTCTGGAGGTAACATTATGTGGAGTATGCAACCCATCTTATTTTCTTATATGTTAAATCAATGCCCGGAAAGTTATGTAAGTATATGTCCATAACCATGATGCTCAATATAAAGAATGACGAAAAGAAGTCAGGTTCATTTGTGCTTGACCTGCTTTCTCACTTTCGCTAATTTACTACTGCTTGCTTTGCCACCTGAAATTTGTGATTACAAATACTTTCTGTAGCATTGCAGTTTTATAAAGGAATTTAAGAAAATACTCTTTGATTTTGTATAGGCTTCGAGCTGAACAAGAGAGACTAGAAAGAATAGGACCAATAGCATACTACTCGGAATGGGTTAAAGCATGGAAAAGGGACACTTCACGTGAAGCTGTTCAGAAACATTTTGAAGAGACTGGCGAAGATGAAAACACTCAACTAATTGAAATGTTTTGCCATCAAACAGATCGAGAGTATCGCGTGATGATGGGGACTGATGTCCGTATTCCTAGGGATCCTCTAGCGATGCGAATGAAGGAGGATCAAATAAAGCAAAGTATCTACTCCAAAGCTAATAAGTTCTTGCATTATTTATGTGTCATCATTTTTTAATTATACTGTCTCACCATATTAATTTCCACTTAAAAGTTGCAAGTTCTACGATTTTGGGATTTAGTTTATTGGGATGGATACAGCATAGTCTATCAAAGTGGTATTTTGTTTATTTATTTGAGCCTTTTCTTTTTCTGCCATCTTCAGAGTGGAGACAGTGTAGGGATTACAACCACCTCTCCTGCGGTTTGATGATGTTAAGATGGTGTCCTATCTTGTTGGGTATATTACAATAACCTCCCTCCTGGTCAAAAAAATTGTAACAGATGCTTAGCCTTAACAGATATGATGACATCCTGCTAAGAGTACCTTTCTCATACTCCAAATATGTCAGAATGTGGAATGACAACTATATCCTTCTTTTGTGTGAAATAATATTAAAGTGAATGAGTTTATGGGCACAAGACAAGGGTATAATTGCAAAATAGCATGTCCTATCAATGCCATTTTACCTTTCTGTTATGAAAGAAAGGGTATTCTAGTAATTAAAAGAGAGATAATTCATACTATCACCAAACCTGAGGAGAGGTCTTTGTAATTTACCTAGCAGAAAGGGAAGATGGATGTAACTCTTCAACCTCTTTGCGATTAGTCTATGTATCTAATGTGCTCTTGTTTCTTTCAATTGTCATTTTCAATCTTTCTTTTGGTAGGTAAACTGCAAGTCACTGTTATAAGCATCCACTTGCATGGATTCTTCTGTCTTTAGATGATTTTACATTTCTTCCATAACGGCAGTGTAATTATCCTAAATATTTCATGTTCATGCAATTGCAGATGCTTTTATTTTCACGCCATTTAATCATTCAAAGCTGTCAGATTCATCTGTTAGTTAAACTGTTCTGCTAAAGCAACAAATGTGAAAATTTGCATTCTGTTACCCTTCTGTCATATTTGATTTATTGTGTTCTGGTAATTGAAAACTTTGTTGGTCTTTTCAGTATGGGGTGGAGATCCGGTTTATCCAACTGTGAACTATATTCAAGATCCTGATGAGGTGATTGATTTTAGGGGCCCAGATTTTCATGAACCCACACCCAGTATGCTAGCTTATTTGAAGGAGGTAAATACTCTTAAGCTGTAATCCTCTCATACTCTTAATTTCTCAGATAGGGCTGCTAGTCGTCATACTTGATGACATTCTATCAATACCGTTTATAGAACAAAATTTTGGTTGCTGAACTGGAAGTGAATCAAATTTGGTTCTTGTTTGGGATATGATGACACCAAGCTCCATGCTGGAGCACTTGTAAGATAATTGGCATTTGTTATATATTGCCCAGTCTATGGCATACAGAGTTTTGTGAGTAGCTACTTGATAGGTCCATGGACAAAACTTGGTGAATTACTGACAGTTTTTGCTTACTTTATTTCTACATTGTGTTGATATATGTCTATGTATGTGTGTGTGTATGTGGCTAAAACATGTTGAAACTTTTATATCATACTAAGTAGGGTATTTAAATATTGCCCTTTACACCTGTGATTTTTTGGATTACATTAAGTTCTGATGTTCTTCCCTTTGATTAGCATGGCAAAATCATATCAAGGGAGGAGCTTGAAAAGACTCTGGCAAACGAGAAGACTGAAGAATTAGAGGTAATGAAGCAATACCTTTGAACTTCACTTAGTATATTGACTTTTGTTCTGTATTACCAATTGGACAGATTTTTTTGTTATCTAAGAAACCAGAAAATATATATTTATATATATATGGTTTCTAGTTACATCTGATGGTCTTGTTATCAGTCAATCTTCTTCTTTACTTGTTCATGCTTTCTCTGTTTTGCTCTAAATTAAGCCTTGGAAAGCAAAGTACGTATTCCATTTCTTTTCTATATTTAGTTGTGTCGTAAATTGAGTAGGAACAGATTGATGGCGGCAAATGACTGGCAGATAATTTCATCATCAATAGTTTATCAGTTTATGTGGTTGCTGTTATCTATTCCTGCTTATTTGTGGATGAAGTTTCTGGAATATTTTGTTTCTTCTGCATTTTCATTGTAAATACCTTTTTGCTTCTTGTGGTATAAACTAAATGAGAGGAAAAGTCGAGTTGTAATAGTGATACAAAATAAAGTCTAGTAGTAGTACAGTGGTTAGTTAATTAACATGAGATTGTATCCATTGTTGTTCATGGTTTTGAGGGGCATAAGATCCAATTCTCAACTCTTTGGTTTCGTGAGATAAGCTGGTGAGGGAGAATTTTGTTTTAATGGAAAAAGACAAACAATAGAAAACAAATGCGATAATTAAAATGTAACTAAAATTCATATTATGTTTTGAAAGAAAGCCCTAGTAGAACAATTCTCTTTGTATCTGTCTGTTTCTCTTTCCTGATTCAGAATATGTATTAAAGAATTTCATTCATTCATCGAAACATTTTGTCAAACTAGCAGAGGAATGTGTTACTAGTTGACATGATCAGATTAAGCCTGGGTTTAATTCATCAAAACTATTTTTCAATATTTAGCATAACCTCGTAACATTTTCTAGAACATTTGTTATATGAAATTTCTTGTCTAATTACATTGCTGACATACATCTGTCATATAAAACTGTTTTCAAACGATTTGTTATTTATCCAAGAATCAGCTGAGTTGTGTTGATTTCATGAAATACTAAACAATAAATTCATTAAGTAGGTTTACTTTGAAGCAAACTCACTAGAAGGAAAACTTCTAATTATATAGTTTTTCTGACCTTAACTTTTCAGTGTTTAATTCTTGATGCTTTGCAACAAATGCAGATGACGGATATGGATGAGGCTATGGCACGAGCTGTTGACATTGGTGAAGATGATGTGTGTTTCGTTGCCTCATCTTTTTTATCCTTCTCATCTGTCTCTTTAATTAATTTATACTGATGCCCTTGGATTAATTGTCCAACACCCTTCTAAGCCATTTATGGTTGTTCTTCAAGTAATTTCCTTCTCTTTTGACCTATTTGCAATAGGATGAAGGAGAGGATAGTGATGTTGAGGTTGAGGAAGAAGCAGGGAGAAAATTACACGCAATTGGAGTGTTTTGAAAAGTACTCTGAGCTACAAAAATCCAAGGTGATTTTGTATTTCAGTCTATCCTCCATTGTATCCTGGTTCTGTTGCATGCTTCCATCACACATTCTCTATAGTCTCATTTTGGAAAAAGAAATAAATTGTTTACTATATAAGGAAGCTACCATTGAATGAAAGGCAAAGTGGGATCTCATATTGCAATAATGATAATATTCCAATTGAATCGAATGTGCAACCTTAATAATGCTTGCATGAACATGGTCAAATGTTGTGTTGATCCCTGGTTAATTACTGTCTGGTCAAGAATATGTATTAATGTTTATTGTCTTTTTAGCCCAATAGTATCCACTAGATAGCAGCAAAATGTTCTCTTAAAAAAAGGACTTGGAATTTGAAAGTTTTGAGTGATAACTTGAGAAAGTTGCATCTCATATTGCTCTTTGTTTTAACTATTCTTATTCATTTCAGGCCGTGTAATATAATAGCCTGATTTCCTTGAACTTGCAATAGATGATTCTGAGAACTTGACTGATTTTCTACTGGACTTTGAAGAAGATGATTGATCTGATATCTCTGTTATTGAACATTTCATGATAAGTTTTGAAAAATTGTAAGAGAAATAGTCAACGCTATGCATATAAAGGTTGAAATGTAGTAGTAAAATTATTAATCAAGAAAAGAAATTGATTCTCTTTTTCTTTAATCCAAAAATAGAAAATAGAAGTCAAATGTTTTTATTGGTTGCTGAGGTTGCATATACTTTCTATTGCCTTCTCAGTAATTTATCATATCTCATCTCGTCAGGAAAAAAAAAAATCATCTCAACATTTTTCCTCTAAGTTCTGTCAACTATGGTTAACGAATGATGAAAATTTTTCATTTTAAATTAATAAGTGACTAAGTTCAAGCTTTTTAATTCTAAGGATCAACTGCCAGAATTATCATTTGGCCTTGCACAATAAAATATTCTATCTAAGACAAAATCGTGCATAATAAAATAAACTATCCTAGACACATAAATATTATTCGTTATATGGGAGTTGAGAGAACAAGAAGAATACGAAACCTGTAAATTTTATGGGAAACACTTTCCGATGAAACAAACGGAGGATCAAACCGCTAAGACGAAATGGGTATTAGTGAAAAATGTCAAGTAGTATGAGATACGAGTGCAATGTTTTCGACGGGAGTGGGCAGAGTTGGAATTGAAGATGAAGGGTTTTGAGCTGAGGGGTTTAAGGCTGGAGAGAGTGAGCAAGTGAAGGCTTTGAAGATGGATAAGGGACTTTTCTACTGTTAAGAATCTATGTAAAAATAAATTTTTTAACATTGCTGCAGTAACTTCTAAATAATTTTAGGAAAATACAACAAACTCACACAAGTATATATTTTGAGAAAGTGAGAGCATGTAAATATTTAATGGCAATAAATTGTGAGGTGATGACGTAACAAGAGTTACGTGAGGTCCTACATCAGTTTATAACGAATTTAGACTAAAAGTTATAGTACTTTCTCCAAAAGTTATAGTACTTTTGGCTGCACGAAAAAATTTGAGTGCTATACATTTTCTTATGGTTCTTCTCTCATTCTCCTAAGCACAATAAGATTTGTGGGTCTTACACATGGGCCTACAAATTTAATGGTGATTTAAAATGAAAAGATGAGATAAAGACCGAATGGCAAGAACGGCAAAAGGCCTTTGGAGATGGTAGTGGCGATGACGGAGAATGGCCATCGCAAGAGAGAGAGATTTACATAATTGCTTCTCCAGGGCCCAATGACCTGTGCTTACACTTGAATGCAATTGGCATCAGCAGCAAGGAGGAAGCATTTCAACCTCATGGATAGTAACTTTACAGCAATTGAGGCAGAGGCAATGAATGAAGCAAATACAAAGCAAGCAACAGTATATATATATATATATATATATATCATTTTCTCTTGCAGAAACTTGTCATGAGATGTCCTAATAAACCAATATGTGCTAGTTCATCACTCGCTCACTTCATCATGCCTACAAAAATTTGTGCACATTGGTGAAGAGCCTGAAACTTTAGTAGCATGAAAGAATACCTATGTTCAACTTTTCCATCTCATATTATAGCTATGATTCATATTATACAGTGCCCTCATATGAAATGTTTAGCTTTACGCTGCTCTGAAAACCTTACAAATTCTCTTTAGAATACATATCCTATTCCTTGCAACTTGTTGGACTAAAGTTTCCTCAGTCAAGATTAGAAGAGGTCGCCCAAAGGTATCTCCATATTTTTGAAAGGATGCTAGTAGTGGCTTCCTCATTGATATTAATGATATTATAGAAGAAAGAATGTCCTCCCAAGCATGCGGCCCCTTGGGGTGCCAAAGATTTTTTTCCTACCGATGGGACTCTTGGCAAAAAAATTTTAAAAAAGTTCTAATATTGGTACTTAAATACAATGAGAAATTGAATTCTCTAATTAAATGTTTAAATTTTAATAACCAATATTTTCAATATTTAATAACAAAATATCAAATTACAAGACCATTTAGATTAGGAATTGTGTTGGCAAGGAAGAAAATAAGAAAGTGAAAGTCCTAATCTAAGTAGTCTTGTAATTTGATATTTTGGTTATTAAATATTGAGAATTTTAGTTGTTAAAATTTAAATATTTAATTGAAAAATTTGACACAATTCTAAGCTCAATTCCTCATTGTATTTAAGTACTAGTATTAAAAAGAAGAAAAAATTCAAAAATACCCATTCATTACATGATGCAAAACAAAAAATAAAACAAAATAAAAATACCTACCTTGTAGAAGTTCCCCACCCACCCGAAAAAAAAAAAATTTCAGCACCTATAATATAAAATGTTTGGCTCATCCTCCCAACAATCTACTAGTCAAATCACCACGAGGCACGCAATCTATGTGCACACAAAATAACGTAAACAAAATTAACTCTTGTGCATACCAAGATTCCAAAGTAACAAGACGCATTTGTAGTTAATAAAGTTAAAAGAACAATTAAGGCGTTTATTTAATACAATGTGAATTACATAGAAATGTATCTAAAACTTAAACTTACACCAAGCAAAGTCTTGGACTGAGATTGTGGCCACTTAAGGGTTTTTGGCAACCGTCCAACATTATCTTGTCAATCGATAATAAAGAGCTATAAGATGAAGCAATTAGGCTCTAGGAAACCAAAATAAAATCATAATGAGACCAACAACAACAACAATGATAATAACGGTGACTTGGGTAGATCAATGAATATCCCGACTATCAATGAGCAGAGTCAAAAACTTCAGAGGCGACAAGTATTAATTATTCGAAAGGTCTCACCTTTCATGAAATTGTTGAATAAATTTGCATAATTGATAATTATAATTGTTTCAAATTTTCAATATCCGTCTATATAAGAAACAAAAAAGGCACTATGGGAACACGAGATACGACATCGGACAATCACTATCGCATGTAAAAAATAATCAATAGATACCTCGGAGAATCCAAAACAACACTTGGGGATGCAATTATCGGGGCCCTCGGCTGTATTTCCTCCGTTTCCGCTTCATGATCATCCAACGCTCATTTCGATACAAACTTGAGGTTGAATAAAAGATGGATGCTTCACCTACCAGATCGCCTCACACCGTTGCATAGAAAGCAAAGATCAAAAGAGAAGAACTTCACCTCTATGATCTCGCCAGAGAGCAAAAGCGAGAGAGAGAGAGATGGTGGCCATGAGAGTTTGTCTGTTTTTCAATGGACGGTTCTTAAGACGTGGCAAATCAGCCAGTGTCCATTTCAAAACTATATGGGATATGGGCACTATGGATGAAATTAACGCAAATTCAAAACTATATTAACCGATTAAAATGTAAAATTAGTTCATTTAATTTACCTAATTTAGGATTTGCTCCATGTATCATCAAAATGACTTCAAATATCCTTGGTGTATGCCAAAAAGTCAAATTCAGTCAAAATACTCCGTTAGAGCACTAACAAAGAAATGTCATGACATTCACATCCTTATGTTTTAAAAATAAAAACCACAAAACCTACTCACATTAGATTCCATACATTTAACTAACCCTCAAGGATTCCCTATACATTATTTTAATATAAACATTTACATTTTTTTTCTCATATTTCATCTTTTTGTCTTTAATTTGAAATTGTGTTGAGATTTTGTAAAAATGTGAGGTAAGTAAGAAATTTATATTTTGTAAATAAATAATATTTTAATGCTATAGTGAAAAGTAAAGGAAATTATTGTTAAATATATTTTCATACAAAAGCAAAAAGTAGTATTGTGTCATAAACTTGGGAAAAATAAAGATAGATTTCATGTTGGACAAAGTCTCCTTGACCAACAATAGAATTTGTAAGTCTCACAATCAAAGACAAAAGGAGTACCACCTTAAACAAAGAAATCTCATCATAATAAAAGTAATCTCACACAAAGATTATAATGTGCCATTCATTTAAAAATTGTTACAAAAGAACATTTAAATAAAATTGTTACAAAAACACATTTAAATAGACTTACAAAAATTTTAACCCTAACTTGACCGATATGGGCTAAGCCCATTATAGAATTACAGAAAAACTTAAAACTTTAGGTCAAACCTATTATTGAATTACAAATAACATTAAAAGACTAAATTCTTTATTTTTCATCCTGCATCAGAGAAACAGAAAGGATCACTCAAGTACAAAATTCACAGTGGATGGCACCTCCGGACCCAAAATTTTGAGTATTTGCTCTAATTTGAATCCATCTGTGTTAAACTTCATAAGCAAACATTCACTGTCGCCTCGATAATATGTTGTTTCTATAACAATTCTCATCTTCTCAAGAAGAAGAGCATTTTTTAGCAAGAGTACCGCAAGGTCAAATTGAATTGAAACCACGAAATCCACTTAGCTTCACTTCCTTGAGACGCTGATGTTGACAATATTCTTTAAGAGGTATCTTTTGTGCTCTGTGTAATCTGCTCCACTGACTATCTTTGTGCTCTATTAAATCTTCACCGAAGCAGGAAGTTGGAGCTAAAAACAAGAAAGAAGCAAAACATAAATAAGCATTCACAACAAACCCTTGCTAATATAATACTAAACAATATCAACCTACATTTTGTAAGTCGGTAATGAAATCACTAACAATCATTTCCACTCTCCAATCACCAATCTTTCCAAGAAAGTGAATGGATAGTGCATTGGAAATTATACACTAAAAATATCTTTGTGACAAATTGTTCTTGATGTCTTAGGAACAATAGGTGAAATCCGTTTAAAAGCAAATCTTTCAGACAATGGTGTGAAGAGAAGTGTAATAAATCGTAAAACTAATTATCCGCCTTGTCACCTTAAGAACAAATACTTCCATAGATCCAATTACAAAACACCAATATCACTCCACCAAAATATTTTGATGAATACTCCTCCAAATGAAAACATAAAATTGAGCTATGGCTTAAAAAATGGTAAAACAACCATACAAAACTTAGTTTAAAAAAGTATCAAAAGCAATAGATAAATAAGTTCCTCTTGTACAAAGTTCCAAGGAACAAAAGGCATGTGCAGCTCAACAACCAAATAAAATGTGCTTGTGATATAAGATAACTTACATCCATCTCAAGTTCAACGGAGCCGCCGCCTCCAAAAAGCAGAGGTCAGGTCCAGCAGGATTTCTCGATAACATCTTACACCTAATAGCTTCAACTGCTTGAGTCTAGTAAATGTGGTTAAGTGCATAGGTATTATATGAATCTGAAAGACAATGGAAAGAAAACATTAACTAGATAGAGACATAATATTCAATGATGACAAAAAGTTCAACTAAAAATTTTTGTTAGTGGCATTACGTGGACGGATGAAATGATCACTAATAAAGTCTCAAGTAGAGGATAGTCTTTTGCAAGTGTGCCAAGGATATATGTCATATGAGGTGTAGCATCAGTTTGCAAATTTGGACGATCACGATCCAAAGTCGTGCATATTCTAACAGGTTGTGCACTATTCTTTAACAAGACCCGCCCAAACATCTTTGTGTCGTACTCAATTGATGCAATACTTCTAGCATCATGAATTTCAACTTTTTCTAAAGGATTGCAACGAAATATCCTCAAGTGTCTCAGCCTAAGAAACCGACATCCACTAGACAATTTCAAAAGAAATGGACAACGGCATTCATTTATAGTAAACCATTCTAAAGATGGGCAACCATTCAACATGTTATCCACATTCTCTTGACTTAAACTTGTATTTTGTCAATGAGAGGGATGAAAGGAGTTCAAGCCATTGAAATTTGCTGGAATACTCAAGCTGCAAAAATTCAAAGACAAATGTTTTATCTTGATTGTTTCCTGCTTGATCAAATAGCCAATATGGAAATTTATAGTGCTCACGATACAAGTCTGTCATCAATGAAGTTCTAACGAGTTGATAGAAAGATTTTGAACTTGCATATCAATTGCAAACTGAATCCATCGATCAACGTCGCAGCCATGATCACTACCCAACGGATACTCAACCCTAAAGGAATCTACCTTTTTACCGGCATAGTGTTCTAGAATATGGTTGGCCCATCCAACAAATCTTTCCTTTTGCATCTGTTTCCACTTAGGCTGGCCTTTGAAAAGTTCCAATAATAAAAATGTCCAAGCATGTTTTTGGGATCTAGGTCAAGGTTAGAAGAGGTCCAAAGGTATCTCCATCTTTTTGAAAGGACGCTAGTAGTGGCAGCTTCCTCACCGAGATTAATGATATTATAGAAGAAAGAATGTCCTCCGGGATCGCCAGAATCATTGTCAATCTATGTGCACACAAATAACATAAACAAAATTAACTCGGTGCATACCAAGATTCCAAAGTAACAGTAGGCATTTGTTAATAAAGCTAAAAGAACAATTAAGGGCGTTTATTTAATACAATGTGAATTACATAGAAATATATCTAAAACTTAAACTTACACCCAGAAATGTCTTGGACTGCGATTGTGGCCACTTAAGTCTGGAAATTTGGTTTTTTGGCAACCGGTCCAACATTATCTTGTCAATCTGATAATAAAGAGCTATAAGATGAGACATTGCTATAAGATGAAGCAATTAGGCTCTAAGAAACCAAAAATAAAATCATAATGAGACCAACAACGACAACAACGATAATAACGGTGACTTGGGTAGATCAATGAATATCCTGACTATCAGTAAGCACTAAGCAGAGTCAAAAACTTCAGTAGGCAACCTTATGGATCGACAAGTATTGATTATTCTTAAAGGTCTTACCTTTCATGAAATTGTTCCATAAATTTTAGTAAATTTGCATACTTTATAATTATAACGGTGACTTGGGTAGATCAATGAATATCCTGACTATCAGTAAGCAGAGTCGAAAACTTCAGTAGGCGACCTTATGGATCGACAAGTATTGATTATTCTGAAAGGTCTTACCTTTCATGAAATTGTTCCATAAATTTTAGTAAATTTGCATACTTATAATTATAAAGCTATGGCGACTTGGAATTCAAATTTCCCATGTTTCAAATTATCAATATCTGTCTATATAAGAAACAAAAACAGCCACAATGGGAATACATCAGCGATAGATACCTGGCACGGAAAATCCAAAACAATACTTGGGGATGCAATCAACGGGGCCTCAATGTATTTCCTCCAGTTTCCGCTTCATGACCATCAACTCCCCTCTCTGGATACAAACTTTGAGCCCACAAAACTTTGAATCTTCCGATTTCTTTGTTGATTAAAAAGATGGGTACTTCACCTACCAGATCTGGCCCTCACAACGTTGCAGAGAGAGAACAAAAAGACAACAGCTTCACCTCGACGATCTGGCGAGAGAGAGAGCAAAACTGTAGAGAAAGAGCCCGAGGCGGTGGCCGCGGAGAGCGTCAGCGAAAGTTAAGTATTTTTAATGTTTAAATATTAATTAAATAGTATTTATTTTAATAATATTATTATATTTTAGGCCTTATTATTTTTATTCATATTAGTAATATGTTCATTGTTGTTTAATACTTTTAAGTTCATTAGCTAGTTGCATTCTATTAAGACTATAAATATTTGTAAAAATAGAGTTAGAGACATCAATAATATTTTTATTATCATCTAATAAGATAATTTTTTTTTGATGAATTTATTATTCATTTATGAATTTTTCACCTAAATTATCTTCAATATTTTGTTTATTGCTAGTAACAAATTTATTTAAAGCCCTATTTGAGATTTAATCAGTTTTTTATTTTATCTTATTTTAAGTATTTCATATCTAAATGTATATTTGCTAGTATACATGCTTGATTAAAATATTAACAAATTAAACAAATATGATTTATAAAAAATATATATTCAGATTATAATAAAATAAATTACAAAATAGAACAATAAAACATGTTTGAAAATTGGTAGGGGATGTAGAAGGAGGAAAGGAAGAAAAAGAGAAGAAAAGGAAGAAGAGGAAGGAGAGAGAGATGAGAATAAAGGGCGACAAAGGAGAGATACTAGTATTTATTTTTCTGAGAAAAAAATTATCTCTCTCTCCTTGGTCAAAAGAGAGAAGGATTAAAAGATTAAAAAAAATCGCTTATGGCATATTTGTTTTTGTTAATTTGTCTTATAAGTTTTATAGGAAAATCTTTTGTCCTTATTAAAAAAAAAAATTTCTTATTAAAAATTAGACCTTTTAGGGGGCCTTAGTGGCCCAGCCATTGGACCGGCCCTGGTTGATATATTGTCTTTCAATGTCCTTTTTATTTGATCATGCCAAGTTACCGTTTTGTCCCTTGGTTATTAAAGAAAATTTTTTTCGGAGGGGCTTTTCTGTATTTTGAGTTTTTGCTTTCACAAGTTTTTTTTTGAGAGCTCCTATGGTCAGATGCACTGCAAATCACCCAATTTACAGCACCCACTTACTAAGTGCCACATCATCGCTTTAAGAGAAATGCAAAAAATAAAAATGAACACAAACACACCAAATCAAAATAAAGATAATACCAAAAATACCCTTGCAAGCAGACCCAACAAACTCATAAAAAAAAAGAAAAAAAAAAAACGAAAAGGAAGCAAACCCAGCAGACCCACGCCGGCCGTGGGTCTGGCCAGACCCACTCCGGCCGCGGGTCAGGCGAGCACGCTGGCAGACTGGCCTGGGTATTGCCGGTCGTGGGTCTGGCCAGACCCACTCCAGCCACGGGTCAGGCGAGCACGCTGGCCGACTGGCCTGGGTATCGCCGGCCGTGAACCTTCGCGACCCAATTCAAAACCCACGTGACCCACCGAAATCCGCTTCAAAACCCACCGAAACTCGATTCAAAACCCGTGTTACCCGCCGAAACTCACCCACAGCAAAACCCACCCACGGCGAAACCCACCCATGGCAAAACCCACCCACAGGCCACAGCAAAACCCACGTCGAAACCAACCCACGGCGAAAACCACCCACAGGCCACAGCGAAACCCACGTCGAAACCAACCCACGGCGAAACTCACGGTGAAACCCACGGAAAAACCCACCCACGGCGTGTCTGGCACGAAGAGGAACCCAACCACGGCGTGGGTCTTGTGGGTCTAGCACGAAGGGGAACCCAACAATGGCGTGGGTCTCGTGGGTCTGGCACGAAAAGGTCTCTGCCTTCACCAGTTATTTAATCTTTTTTTTTTCTTCCTCAAAGCAATCTAGTGTAATAGGATTTATATTATTTTGGTGCATTTTTTTAGTTTTTTCCGATGTGTTAATTAGAGATCGGATACTGTAAAAATAGTATTTTAAGGATGCTCCTGACCAAAGTTAAATTCTTTTTTTATTAATTGCATACGAGGTTACCAATTTGCCCTCATCGGTCTTCACATATCTGATTAGTTGTTTTGGTATTTTACTCCTCCTTTCTCATCTTCCAGAAATCCTACCTGCTCCCATAATCGATTTATTTTTGGAGATCGAGAGAGGGGGTGAGGCAGAGCACCCATCGTTATGGGTCACCATCTCCAATCAGCTGGATTTTCGCCACCGAATCCACCCACTTTCTTTCCTTTTTTTCTTTCTCTCTTTTCTTCTCTACTATCGACAGCCTCCTCTCTTCTTCTCTTCTCTCACACCCGGTTTTGTTGTTGATTTTTGATATTTTCTTCTATACGCACACTCACGGTTTGGGTATTGATTTTTTATTTTTTATTTGTATATTTTTCTCTTTATCTTCTGTGTTAATCTCAAGCTTTTTGTTGTTGTTGAAAGAGAGTTGCCGAGAGGAAGAGAGAGCCAGAGACGGAGCTATGAGATAAATTGCAGAAAAGTGGGTTCTTCAAAGGTATAAATCGTTCCTTTTTTGTAAAAAAAAAAATTAAAAAAAAAATTCTTGATTATAGTTCGGTTTTCTTGTGTTGATTTTAGTAGCCTTGGATTCTTGTGGGTATTTGATTATAGGTCGTAATTTTGGAGGATTTTGTGTTGATTTTTGGTCTTAGCCGTTTGGTTATCGAATGTTGGGAATTGTTATTTTTTCTGGGTTGTTCTGATTGCTGTTCTTGGCTGAATTTTTATGAGCTTTAATTGAGTATTTAATTTTAGATGGGTGTTAATTTGGGTTTCTGAAAGTGCTTGTTTCTCTTCTCGTGGATTTTCCCTCACCCGAAAGCTCCTTTCATGTTTTCTTTTTCTATGTTATATTGACTGATTGTTTAGGAAAATTTATGGGTTAGTAATATTGATGGAGAAAAAAGCAAAGATATACAAACAAAAAAAAACTCGTATAGTGTTTCATATTATTAGACCAACAACAGTTGATGATTGCAGGGACAATTGCACTAAAAATATTGTCTATGGAGAACTATTAGCACTAGCAAACATGTTATGACAGTTGATGGCATTCCAAATATAGTTGAGTAGTTGGGCAAACTGTGAGTTTCTGTTGCCTGAAAAGGAAATTAATTTTCTATACGTTCAATTTTTATCTTGACAAATATGTTGCTGCCACAGGTACCTCCATGGCAACGAGCTTAGTGGGCCAATTCTTCATACATTGGCAATATGTCAAAACTTAGTTACTTGTGAGGTATCCCCTACAAATACAACATATCTTTCAGAAGTTGGTTTGCTTATATTTGGTGTACTGAGCTAGAAGTTTTTGCAGGCAATTAAATGACAACAAATTGGTGGGGCAGATTCCGGCTGAACTTGGGAAACTAGAGCAGTTGTTTGAATTATGCGTCTTCTTGCTATATTTTGTGTTCTTTTTTCATTTATAACAATATTATATTTTGTGTTCTTTTTTCATTTACAACAATATTCTCGTTAATTGACTTGTAATAGTTAAAGATTCAATCGAACATGTATCCTTTTGATTGATAGATGGAATTTTTCTGGACCAACAGAAATCTTTCAACAAATAATTTCAAAAGCAGGATACCTGTAGAGCTGCGACATATTATTAATCTTGATAGACTGTAAGTTTCATGATCAAATTGTTTTAGTCAGTTAGTATCCACCTAAGTTGAGGAGGCTTATTGCATGTATTACCATGTTTTCAGAACAATTTCACAGGACCCGTTCCTGCTTGTGTTGGTGATCTAGAGCAGAATTTGGCAACCTCAGCAGCATATTGATCATGTGAGTTTTTGAGCTAATGTTTGGTACTATTTGTTTGGAGTGATATTGAGCTTTCACCTTTTGTCATTTTCATCTTGGTAATAATATTTATCTCCAATTGTAGTGATGAATAGTCCGGTGAGTACCATGCCTAGGATTGGGGATTTGACTGCTTCCTCTGTTGATAAGGTGGAGGCTGCTGTCTCTCTTGTGGAGACCCATGTCTCTTCGGCAGAGTGTCCGGCAGTGGTCTCTGTCATTCCGGTGGGAGTTAGTGCTGTTCCAGCGAAGGAGGGTGAGTCTGTCAAGATTGCTATGGTGAAAGGGTTGCTACGACGGCGTTTTTTAGGGGCTAAAAATGATTATTCTTCTTCTCTGTCTAAGATGAAGGAGGTTTCTTCGCCAGAAAAGGGTTCTAAGGTTGTAAACAAAGCTTCACAGGTTTGCTCTTCTTCAAAGAAGCATGGAGGGTATGCCCGGAGGGTGAAGGAGAAGTTTGCTAAGCAGGTGCATAAGAATAGGGAGTTGTTTATTGAAGTTGTGGCGGACACTTCGGAGAAGGGGGAGGAGAACTATTTGGAGGTGGCGCTAGATGCATTGAAATTCGCATCCAACGTGGGCTGGACTTGTGGTGAAGGTGACGAGAAAAGTCTTTTGAATTTCTTTTCAAAAATTGAAGATTAGCGGAAGCCTACCTTTAAGGTAAAAGGGAAGAGGGAACTCAAGAATTTAGAATGTTCTGTCAATTATGAGGATAAAGAGAGACCTTCTCCGGAGAGGTGTCATTGCCAGCGGGGTTGTGTTGGGACAAGAAATGCGTGTCCCGATCCATTAGAGGTGCATTAGGGGCATTGTGTCTTTCAGGGGATGGTGGGGGTTTGTGGGTTGTAGTTTTGGTTTACCATTTGGTTGTGATTACTAAACCATTTGGTTGCGACTACTAGGTGGTTTTTTGGGGTTTCTTTCTTTGGATTGCTGTTTGGTGGTGGGTTAGGTGGGTTTTTGGGTGGGGTCTCCTTGGGTTTTGTATTTGGGTTTTAATTGGGCTACCTATGTATACTCTCTTGTGTACTTAGAGGCGCTTAGCGCTTTTTTTGATATATACATTACTTATCACAAAAAAAAAAAAAAAAAAAAAAAGTGATGAATAGTTTGATTTTTGTAGGTTTTTTCTCCTTATAGTCGGCTGAAGATCTTATTACTTAGTAATGTTTGCACGTAGGGAGTCAGCTTTCTTAATATTGATCTGGATGCTGTTTCCTTATGCAGAAACCCATAGTTCTTGCTGAACTTTACAGAGCAGTGCGTAATTCACACCTCATTGGAGTGTCAGGTTACTCAAGAGATGTGCTCATTCTTAACGAAAATTTATCTTATTTACAGATTTTACATTTTTTTTTTCTTTGGCCAGGATAGCATTTACATATTCAATTTTGCAGTATATTGCTTCATGTGGAGCACCTTATTCAAATTTAACTTTGTTAATTGCATTACTCTTTGTGCTCTTGACTTATTCCTCTTGCCATCTTCTCCAGGGACTGCCTGTCTTTGCAATGGGTCTTGGGCTCAGCACGTTTGACAAAGCTTCTGTAAGTATTATGATAAAATTCCCTATTGAAGGTTCATTGATACAGATTCTAACATGGAACAAAAAATTTCTACTGCTTGATCTCAATAAAGGATTTTTATTTGTATATCTTCTCTTTTTACTAACCCATAAATTTAGTGGGAAAAAATATGTATATCTTGTTTTGTCTGTATTTTTTTCTCATAATCTTCTTTTTGTGTGAAATTGATTTAGTGATTCATGCGCACTAATGGTGAAAGTTTAATTGCTGCTGTGTTCTCTTGGTTTCTTGAGCTTTTGGGTTTTTGACAATTTTTTCAATGGGTTGGTTTGAAACAGAAGTCTATCAAAGAGATTAGAGTATAACTTTTATAGATAAATTTTCAATTTTTTTGAGTGAAATTTGATGGGTTTTCCTTATTATTTTTGTGGGCTGTTTTTGTGATTGGTAGTAGCTCTTCTATCGGTTTCTTTAGATCCCACGTTTTGCTTTGGTTTGAAACTATTTATGGGTTTTTGAGTTTTGGTGTTTTTGTTGCTGGTATCAGTGAAAAATGGCCTCTAGAGGAACTCTTACATTACTTTCTCTTTTCTCTTTACTCCTGGACTATGGGCTGGCTTGCCCCGCAGTGTATTAGTTTTTCAGTTTTTCTTACTTCTCTCCCTCCCCCTAGTCCCCCTTGTATACTTCCTGTGTACTAGGGGTTGTGCCCCTATGTACTTTTGATATATTCTATTCTATTGACTTATCAAAAAAGATCAGTGAAAAATGGCCTCAGATCCGAAGGTTCACGTTTTTTAAGAAGTGGCAAAGAACAACAGCATCAAAGATTTTTGGCTTATTATTTATGGGAATGTGAGATCTTTATAATGAACTTATTATATTACACTTTTATTGGGGATTACAAACAGAATGGATCACGTTTGTTGATTATTGTTTTGAGAAATTTTTTTGTCTAATTGATTATTGTTGCGGGTCTGAGGAATTTGTTGTCTGGTTGAGAATGAAGAGATTTTGTTTTTAATTTTTCTTTTGGTTTTGATTTTTTTTTTTTTTTTTGTCCATAATCTCTGATTTTGAACTAATTGAGGGTTTCAAACTTTTGATTTTGGTTTCAAACTTTGAGATAAAGCTTCAAAAAGTAGAGTTTCTAAAGTTATTTAAATTAATGTTGTACATTCTTCAAGTTTTTATTTTTTTTAATTTCATTCTTACTTATTCAGGCAATGAAGTTTGATTAAAAATTTCCGTTTATTTTTTAGATTTAGTGGTTCATGCATGCTAATGGTGAAAGTTTAATTGCTGTTGTGTTCACTTGGTTTCTTGAGTTTTTGGGGTTTTGACAATTTTTTCAGTGGGTTTGTTTGAAACAGAGGTCTATCAAAGAGATCAGAGTATAACTTTTATAGATAAATTTTCAATTTCTTTGCGTGAAATTTGATGGGTTTTCTTTATTTTTTTTGTGGGCTGTTTTTGTGATTGGTAGTAGCTCTTCTATTGGTTTCTTTAGATCCCACGTTTTGCTTTGGTTTGAAACTATTTATGGGTTTTTGAGTTTTGATGTTTTTGTTGCTAGTATCAGTGAAAATGGCCTCAGATCCGAAGGTTCACGTTTTTGAAGAAGTGGCAAAGCACAACAGCATCAAAGATTGTTGGCTTATTATTTATGGGAATGTGAGATCTTTATAATGAACTTATTATATTACACTTTTATGGGGATTACGAACAGAATAGATCGTGTTTTTTTATTATTGTTTTGAAATATTTTTTTGTCTAATTGATAATGAATTGATTATTGTTCCGGGTTTGAAGAATTTGTTGTCTGGTTGAGAATGAAGAAATTTTGTTTTTAATTTTTCTTTTGGTTTTGATTCTCTTTTTTTTTTTGGTCTGTAATCTCTGATTTTGAACTAATTGAGGTTTCAAACTTTGAGATAAAGCTTCAAAAGTAGAGTTTCTAAAGTTATTTAAGTTAATGTTGTACATTCTTCAAGTTTTTTTTTTATTTTTTATTTTAATTTCATTCTTACCCATTCAGGCAATGAAGTTTGATTAAAAATTTCTGTTTATATATATATTTTTTTTATCAAAGAATCGAAAGAGATGCTGGTGATTAGTTGAGTTAAAAGCTACGAAGGTGGCTTTGGGACCAAGAAATAGTATATATATATATATATATATATATAGAAAGAGAGAGAGAGAGAGAGAGACGGGCATGAAAGTATATATATATATATAGAGAGAGAGAGAGAGAGAGACGGGCATGAAAGTTAGATGCAGATAAATATTGGACCTTCAATATAAGAGTGTTGAGCTGGCTACACAAATCCTTTTCTACTAGTCATCCCTACCGAAGACCATATTCTGTTTCTAATTAAACAAAACATAAATAAATAAATAAAAAACCTACTTATAAAATATAAATAGAAAAAATCAGAAAAAAGTAACTCAGTGTGCTATTACATCTTGAAATGCATACTAGAAGTAGACACTAGCTAAACAAGTAGAAGGAAGACCACGGTACAGAGCAGCCGGCCACCGAGACCCTCCGCTAGGTCTCGTCGGCTGTGGGTCTGCGAGACCCACGGCATTTTTTTTTTTCCTTTCGGTGATTTAGGGAAGGATCTTGCTGAAAGGATGAAACCCAATTTGGGTTTTGCGAAAGGATCTCATGGTGACCCGGACACTTGCGAGACCCATCGGCCACCGAGACCCACGGTAGGGTCTCGCCGACCGTTTGGTTTTTTTTTTTTTTCCTCCCGGTTTGATTATTATTTTTTTTTTGTTTTTAGGATGATAAAATTTCAAATAGGGTTAATCTTCCCCTCTAGGTTTTAATTTTGAGGCATTAGAAACGAGTTTGTGGCATTAGAATTGATTTTTAAGGCATTAGAAACGATTTTTTAGGCTCGTCGGATTTTTTTTGGTTTGCCAAAGAGATAAAAATGGCCACTGAGGGTGGTCGGATCTCTCCCCCTGGCCGTTGGGGTGGATCGCGGCCACCCCCAGTGGTTGGATCTATCTTTTTTTTTTTTTTTTTTGGGTTCACCAGAAAAGTCGCCAGAGGTGGGCGAAAACAATGACAAAAGCAGCATATGCCATGGAATAAGAAAACTGAAAAATTTTGTATGTAAAGACCATTATGTACATAAGGACGGGTACACATCACGAGCGAAAACAATTATCAAACATGAGCATCAAGTGAGGCATAGATGAGACGTAGCATTACAAGAAAAACTCTCCCTTTTCTCTCCTGAAGACGCCATCTTCGACCAAGCTTGAGGAGGAGGGAAAACCTCCTGGTTTCTCTCCTTCTCCCCCCTCTTTTTGTTGTAACGACCATCTTTCTCTGCTGAGTTTCTTTTTGAGAGAACTCCTTCTTATCTAGAGTTTTCTCTAGATCTATTTATAGATCTATCCCTAACCCTTAAAATACAGTATAAACTATGGATCGCCCTCCTCCGATTTCCCCGCCTTTGGAGCCGCCTCCTCCACCTCCAAAATGGCCGGATCTGTAGGCTTGAAGATTGGTTTTTCAAGTCCGATCTCTCTCCATCACCAAACCAGATGCGCCGATCATCCATCACCGACGCCCAGCTCCCGGCGATCTCCTCGGTGGCCTTTCGATCACCACGCCGAGTGTGGTCTGCACCCTCGCGAGTGGATCTAACGCTGCCGGGCGTGGGTGGCAACGCTGCTCTGTGAGTCCGCCGTCGTCCATCTCCGAGTAGCTGTGTTTTGAGTCTTTTCCTTATATGTTATGTAACCTTATGTAATTTTCTGTTGGTTTTTTGCTGGGTTGCTTGCTTTTTCTGTTTAGTCTTCAGATGCTTTGGAGTTGATTTTATTTTCCTTTATTTTTGGCTTCCTTTGGGAAGCTTTTTTTCCTGATTTCACATCTAAACCTCCATGGCCTCTTCTTGGACGCCTGATTTAGATGTTTGAATGGCGTCTTCGGACTCCCGATGGTTGTATCCATCATAGTGTGCGCCGCGGCAAGAGTCATTCTCCAGCTGCATTTGCATTGGGTTTGTCTCGAGCTGCATTCGCACCATTCTTTTTCACTCTTGGCATCTGAATACTATCTAGTTAGGGCTTTAGCAAGCTTGTATCTCCCTTTGTACTGTTGCTTATTTACTTGAATGGAAGTTTGGTTCGTTACAAAAAAAAACATGAGCATCAAGTATTGTAACGTCATAGCCAGTCATGTAGCAACCATGTAGAGAGAAAGGGCCAACTCCAATTAAAGATTTTATTCAGGATAAACAGTGCATACAGCACAACAAAAAGGGGAAAGTAAAGGATGAGAAACTGCACATATAAATTCCGGAGACACAGCCATAATTCCCACCTACCCCTATGATCAGTTCTCATTGCAAATCCCACAACAAAGCCAGAGCTACCATTTCTTGTCACTTGATTTGGCAAGAACCAAGAAATTTCTTTCTCAACGTGAAAATAAAAGATAGAATGCCCTCCCACTAAGGGCTTATCCACATATCATTTGTATTGCAGAAACATTGCAATCCTAAATAACAACCAAAAACGAGCATCCATTGTTCTAACTTCCAATACAAAGACCCTGCCTCACTTATGGTGTGCTTAATAAGAAGTCTGGCTAAGGCAATCTAAGTACACTTCACCCACATGTACATTAGTGTCCATGAGAACAGATTGTGAGACCCAATTTCTGCCGTTTCAAACTTAAATTTAAGTCTAAATACATGTGTGTGTGTGTGATTTCATGTGTATGAAATTACCTCTTGAGGGAAAAGAAAACGCGTACATAAGGGTCACCCGGGCTTGCCAACATTTCACGATGATTTCATGAGCCTTTGACCTCGTCGGAATGGAAGTGTTGAGAATATCCTCCTTTTGAAAGCATTCAAAGGTTATATCGTCAAATGGCGTATTAGGCACTCAAACAAGACTTTTATCGCAACAAGAAATCTTCTCGTTTGTCTCTATTAGCTCGCGACTCATCATGCGCATTACCAGCCATGTTTGGGGAGATCAGCGATGGCGAGTGTCGATAAAGCTCTCATTGACGATTTCCCAAGCTTCCTCGACAATCCCTTCGTTAGTCACCACTTCGGGGCGAGTCTCAGCCTTCGATACTCGCTCGTCTTCACGGCAGAGCGAAGAAGAAGAAGGCGGTTGAATTATTGGAGACTCCGGGTGATCAGTATTACCCGGGTGATCAGTATCCCGGGAGAATAGTACCCGGTGAATTGTATCCCGGGTGTAATTCATGGTCACGTGTTCTCAGAACAAGGGGCTTATTCTCAAGCCCCGACTCCGAAGAGGCCTCAGAGTCCAATTCTTGACGAGGGTGAAAGGGCCTCTGTTTCAAAAAGGCCTCGAGCTTTCGGGGTGCCCGAGGCTTCGAGTCTTAGGACAACCAGGTCCGCCGAGGGGCAATGATTGGTCGCTTCAGGGAAAGTTGGCCAAGATTGGAGGAGATTTGAGGGGAAATCCCTTCAAGGCCGTGGTCGATCTGGTTGACCACGAGAACTTTTATTTAAAAAATCGAGACGTCTCGGCCCGAGGCATGGTAGAGGAGATGTTGACCATGCAACTCTTGGTAAGTGCTTCATCGCTTTGGCTATTAGTCCTATAATGTATGCTTTGATCTAATACCGTCTTCTTTACTTGTAGGCCTTCCTTAGATCGACCATCCTTTATTGTCACTTTAGGAAGGTCTCGGTCGCCGATGACGGAGCAAAGGACCTGAAAAAGAAGCTGTCGAAGGTAGAGGAGGAAAACGTCAGACTTAGAGCGGTGGTCGCCAAGCGTGAAGACAATCTCCGAGTCCTCGGGGAGCACTCAGCGATAATGGAGTGCGAAGCTTCTGATGCTTCCATGGCCAGAGATCGAGCCAAGGCGGAGCTCGCAGCGATGTCCGAGGAGTTCAAGGGCATGCAAGTCAGGCATTCAGCTCTTCAAGAAAGCCACGCAGCCTTGCAAGCTGAGCACACGGAGCTCCAAGAGGAACACTCCATTCTCAAGGAGGAGTTAGGGCAGCTTGATGAGAAGCATACCGAGACTCTCGAACAGCTACAGAAGAGCCAGGCCTTGGTTAAGAAGGTCTCGGAGGAAAAGCTTATTGCTGAGGAGAGGTACAAACACTTCTGTGGTGAGCATAGGAAGTTAACAGTCGGGTTGAGGAAGGCCCAAGTGACGGCGGCTGACTACCTGCGCCAGCTATCCTTTGCGTGAAAGGTAAGAGATGCGGCCTGGGCTGATGGGATCCATCTTAGATTCGAGACGTTCAGAGCTTGGTGGAGGGACCCAACCCAGAGAGTGGACCTTAACTCGGTGAATATTGAAGACATTCCTTGCACCATCGAGGCCATTCGTCGTCTAATCTCCTTGGGACGGGAGGAGATGCTAGACGCTGCAGGGATAGCCGAGTTTGACTATCATCCACCTGCCCCCGAACCCGAGGCTGCTGAGGAAGATGGGGAAGCTGAAGAGGCATCTGAGGGTGCCAAAGCTACTCCTGCCGAACAAGACCCCCCTGTCACCCATGGGGATAAGTAGATAATACTTGTATTATTATTCGTTCATTTATTTATTTATTTTTAACAATACAATTGTACTTCATGTGTAAACTTATTATTCATTAATAAAACAGCAAGTTCTAATCAATATTACTGAGAAATTCCATTTCATCTTTTCCTAGTGTTTAGGAATTTTTCAGAGTGTTAGATGTTGACTTAGAAAGCGTCTCGGACACCTTAGTTTTGAAGGCCTCGGCCACTTAGGCTTCGTAGTTCTCGGAAATGAGTCTCGGGTGCCTCGGACATGTGTCTCGGATATTCCGAGTTCGTGCCCGTGGTTTCCCAATTCTCGTTTTGCTTTTGAGTGTTGATTTTCGAATTAGTCTGCCTGGTGAAGACCAGGTGGAGAGCTGATCCAACCAACTATTTAGCATGTATACTCCTATTAAGCGGACCGGATCGATTCCCTAACAATTTCTCTTAAAGGTTAGGTCTTGGATAGGAGCGGTGAAGATCAGCCTCGGATCGATTCCCTAACAATTTCTTATTTGTGTTAGGTCTATATCCGAGCCGTGAAGACCAGCCTCGGATCGATTCCCTAACAATTTCTTTATGGGTTAGGTCTCGGATAGCCGAGTCGATGAAGATCGCTGGAATCGATTCCCTAACAATTTCTTGTTTGTGTTAGGTCTCGGATATCCGAGGTGAAGACCAGCCTCGGATCAATTCCTAACAATTTCTTGTTTAGGGTTAGGTCTCGGATAGCCGGCGGTGAAGATCGAGCCCTGATCGATTCCCTAACAATTTCTTGTTTGTGTTAGGTCTCGGATATCCGAGTCGGTGAAGACCACGCCTCGGATCGATTCCAACAATTTCTGTTTAAGGGTTAGGTCTCGGATAGCAGGCCGGTGAAGATCGAACTGGAATCGATTCCCTAACAATTTCTTATTTGTGTTAGGTCTCGGATATCCAAGCGGTGAAGACCAGGGCCTGGATCGATTCCTAACAATTTCTGTTGTGTTAGGTCTCGGATATCCAAGCCGGGTGAAGACCAGCCTGGATCGATTTCCTAACAATTTCTTGTTTGTGTTAGGTTTGGATATCCGAGCGAGGAAGAGCCTCGGATCGATTCCTATCAATTTCTGTTTTAAGGTTGGGTCTCAGAATGGTGGCACGGTAAAGATTAGGCCTCGGATCGATTCCTTAACAATTTCTTGTTTGTATTGGGTCTCGGTATCAGTCCGGTGAAGACAGCCTGGATCGATTCCTAACAATTTCTTATTCGTGTTAGGTCTCGGATATCCAGGGTGAAGACCAGGGCCTCGGATCGATTTCCTAACCATTTCTTGTTTGTGTTAGGTTTCGGATGACGGTGAAGACCGAACCTGGGATCGATTCCTAACAATTTCTTGTTTAAGGGTTAGGTCTCGGATAGCGGTGAAGATCAGCCTGATCGATTCTAACAATTTCTTGTTTGTGTTAGGTCTCGGATATCCGAGTCGGTGAAGACCAGGCCTCGGATCGATTCCCTAACAATTTCCTGTTTAAGGGTTAGGTCTCGGATAGCCGAGCCGGTGAAGATCAGGCCTGGAATCGATTCCCTAACAATTTCTTGTTTGTGTTAGGTCTCGGATATCCAAGCCGGTGAAGACCAGGCCTCGGATCGATTTCCTAACAATTTCCTGTTTGTGTTAGGTCTCGGATATCCAAGCCGGTGAAGACCAGGCCTCGGATCGATTTCCTAACAATTTCTTGTTTGTGTTAGGTTTCGGATATCCGAGCCGGTGAAGACCAGGCCTCGGATCGATTCCCTATCAATTTCCTGTTTAAGGGTTAGGTCTCGGATAGCCGAGCCGGTAAAGATTAGGCCTCGGATCGATTCCTTAACAATTTCTTGTTTGTGTTAGGTCTCGGATATCCGAGCCGGTGAAGACCAGGCCTCGGATCGATTCCCTAACAATTTCTTGTTTAAGGGTTAGGTCTCGGATAGCCGAGCCGGTGAAGACCAGGCCTCGGATCGATTCCCTAACAATTCCTTGTTTGTGTTAGGTCTCGGATATCCGAGCCGGTGAATACCAGGCCTCGGATCGATCCCCTAACAATTCCTTGTTTAAGGGTTAGGTCTCGGATAGCCAAGCCGGTGAAGACCAGGCCTCGAATCGATTCCCTAACAATTTCTTGTTTGAGAGTAGGTCTCGAACAAATCGAGACCTCCATATGGTCCAATTCTTAGTATTTGTTTCGATTAATTTCAAAAGCTTATGAAAATAACTCCGAGAAATTCTTTATTGAGTTAATTCATGCTGAAACAAAATAATCAAAACGTAAGAATAGATAGAGAGAAATTACATCATCTTAAAAGAAATGTCTCCTAAGATGTTCCGCATTCCATGGCCTTGGAAGGATCTTTCCCGCGAAATCTTCCAGATAATATGTTCTTGGCCTCTGGCAACTGACCACCTTATAGGGACCTTCCCAGCTTGGAGCTAGCTTTCCTTATGTTGGATCTTTGGTGGCAAGGGTGACTTTGCGCAAAACCAAATCTCCGATTTTGAATTTTCGGGGCTTTACTTTTTTGTTAAAGTATCTTGCTGTCCTTTCCTGGTAAGCTGACATAGTGATCTGGGTGTGGTCGCGCTTTTCCTGTAACAACTCCAAGTGAAGCTTGAGTCCTTCATCATTGGTCTCGCTTTATCGACTCCACCACGAGGCTTTGCGACCTCGCTAGAATAATTGCTTTAGTTCAATGCGAGCATAAGGGGTTTCTTCCGTAGGAGTCCTCCTCGTAGTTCGGTATGCCCAAAGAACTTCTGGGAGATCGTCTGCCCAATCTCCTTTCCTGTCGCCCAACTTCTTTTTCAAAATTTTGAAAATAGTCTTGTTGGTGGCTTCTACTTGCCCGTTCGCCTGAGGATGTCCCGGAAATGAGAAATAATTCCTTATGTGGAGCTCGTTGCACCACTTCCGGAATGGTTCGCCATCAAACTGTTTTCCATTGTCGGTGATAAATACGTGTGGCACACCGTAGCGGCAGACTACATTCTTCCATAGGAATCGCTCAATGCTTTTAGCTGTTATGTTCACCAGAGGCTCGACTTCCACCCATTTAGTGAAGTAGTCCACAGCGACCACCGCAAATCGAACACCCCTTTCCTCGAAGCAATGGTCCCACTATGTCTACCCCATTGTGAGAAGGGCCAAGGAGAAGAAACTGAACTCAACTCTTTGGGGGGTTGCTTGGCGACGTTGGCAAATCTTTGGCACTTGTCACAATTTCGGACTATTGCCGTTGAGTCTTTGCTCATATTAGGCCAATAAAAACCTGCTCTTACTGCCTTGTGAACTAGCACTCTTGCTCCTGAATGGTTTCTGCATATTCCTTCATGAATTTCTCGGAGGATATAGTTTCCTTCCTCGCGAGAGACGCACTTTAGGAGGGGTAATGTGAACCCCCTCTTGTAGAGCGTTTCATTCACCATGGTAAACCTCCCAGCCTTCATCCTTAACTGTATTGCCGATCTCTTCTCGGACGGTACGGTACCGTTCTGAAGGTAGTCGATGATCTCTTTCCTCCAGTCCGAGACTTCCTCGATTGAGGTTACGGTCGAGGCCTCGTTGGATATTGAGGAGTGTCTCAGACTCCGAATGTTTTCTCGATTTTCCTCGGTTTCAGTGTTCTCAGCAGAGGCCATTCGGGCCAAGTGATCCGCCTTTCGTTGTCTTCTGGGGAATCTTTGTAATTGATAAAAGAAGCTTTCATGCCTTGTACCTTCAATACTTCCTCATCCTTTCTCCTTGTTCATTTGTTTGATGTTGAGTTGATGTGTTTTGTGACCAAATTTATCAATAATAAAAACCATAAAAGCACAATTTGAGGATAGAAGATATTGAGGGTGCAACCTCAAGAATATATGATGTTTGCTATTAAATTCAAAGAACTAATTTTAACCTAATTAACAAAAGATGTTTGATTGTTTGTGAAATTGAGTGCATGAAAGTAAATGCAGAATTAAAAGTAAATATATGAGAGAAAAAAGTACCGATTTCACCACAATCCGCACAACAATGGCAACCGATTTAATTCCAAAACTCGTAATATGTATATTATAAAAGAACAAGAAAATACAATATCAAGGGATAAGGATAATCTATCTTCGGTTGGCACGGATCGTCCACCTAACCACTAAGATGCGGTACACCCGCCTTCCCTAGGCATAAACTATAAAATCCCTTAATAAGTTTTCATACAATCAATGGAATAGCATACACGGATCGCCTACCTAAATTACACTAAACTAGGTGTAGTACACCCCTCCCTAGGCATGGCCTATCTTAATCCTATTAATCATATGTCTATTAAAATCCATTGCATAACCATCAATCTTATAATCACAGAAAATAAGGTTGATTTGAGTTCAATACTGCAAAATAATTTCTAAGACAAGAATAGAATTTTGCAAATATTGAAATTGAATTGAATAACAATTGCATTGAATATTAAGAACAGAAATCTAAAGATGCAATCCTCACAGTTATGCAATCAACATACATAAATTGAATTAAATGAAATCAAATACAATCACCATTGTGCTTGGAAAGGGTTTACATCGATACCCCACTAAGGGGTTTAGCCCATGATCTTCTAAGCTCCACTAAGCCTCCAAGAAATATTTTCTGTCTAAAACTAAGTCTATCTTCTCTTGAAGCATAGAGGCTTATTTATAGGGAGTAACAAGTCCTAGAAGCCCTAGTAAACCTAGAAAATTCGGAATTCATTCTCCTAGTTGAATTAGGAGTCAATCCATGTACAAGTAGGAAAAGGATTCGTCCAGATTTGTCTTCTTCACTTGCGAGGCAATTTTGGCATAGCGGGAGTCGATTTAGGAAAATCCTATTTCAGCATGATTTGTAGAAAATTGAATTAGCTTTCCAATGCCGCTGAATCACCTCAATCTGATATTTGAGCTGAAAGTTATAGCCAAAATACTGAGACGTGTTCAAAATCTGAAATTCTATCCGATCCGATTTTGACTCAAAGTGGAGAAATTCCGATTTTATCCTTTTCTTGTTATGATTAAACTTAACCACATCATATCTATCCTCTATTGTGATTGGTTGCTTAATCATGTCTTCTAGGTCCACTCAAGTTGTGCTTTAAACCCAAATTTAATGGTTTTTCTTGCATCTTTATTAAATACGAAAACACAAAAAACAACAAAATCAAACAAATAACAATGCTAAGGAATTAACAAGTCAAACTCTCTCGAACGTGTCCCACGATGACACGAGAGTCACTCCGAACTTCTACGGACTTTGCTCCAAGTTCGAGGGCTAATCCGAGACCTGCTATGACAACTTCGTACTCCGCTTCATTGTTGGTGGTTTTGAATTCTAGTCTGAAGGAACCGTTCAATTCTTCTCCCTCCGGGTAATGAGCACTATTCCAGCTCCTCCATTCTTTTTAGTCGACGAACCATCAACGTAGATGACCCATTCTTGCTATATTTCTGGTTCTTCGACTTCGGGCATGTTTGTGAACTCAGCCAAAAAATCTGCAAGAGCCTGCCCTTTGATAGCATTCCTAGGGATGAACTCGAGGTCAATGTCCCAGTTCTATGGCTCAGTTTGCTAACCTTCCTGACAAATCTAACTTCTACATCACCTTTCTAAATGGGTATTCGTGAGTACTCGGATGGTGTGAGCTTGAAAAGTATGGCCGTAGTTTTCTCAAAGCCATGACGAGAGCGAATGCCAACTTCTCGATTTGGGGATATCTCTCATCTGCCCTATGTAATGACTAGCTCACGAAGTACACAAGCTTCTGTATTCCTTCATCATCTCGGATCAGAGCTGCACTGATCGTCGTGGGAGAAACGCGTATAGATGTAGTACCTCACCTGGCACAGTTCGGCTTAGCAGAAGAGTGCTCGTTAAGTACCTCTTCAACTGGGTGAAGGATTCCTCGCATTCACTAGACCACTCAAAGGCTTTCCTCAAAATTTTAAAGAAAGGGAGGCACTTGTCAGTGGACCGAGAAATGAACCAGTTCAGGGCTGCTAACCTTCCAATCAGTTGTTGAAGCTGTTTCGTAGTTTTTGGGGACTGCATCTCCAATATGGCTCGGATCTTCTCGGGATTGGCTTCGATCCTCTGCTCGAGACCATGTAACCCAAGAACTTCCCCGAGGATACCCCGAATGCGCACTTCGCGGGGATTAGTTTCATCCCGTAACGCTTCAGGGTCTCGAATGCTTCACAGAGGTCGTGAACATGGTCAATCGATTTCGTTTTTTACTAGCATGTCATCCACGATACCTCCATGTTCCTTCCGATGGCTTTGAACATCTTGTTCACGGCCACGTCGTAGCCCTGCGTTTTTTTCAAACCGAAAGGCATGACCTTGGCGATAAAGGCCTCGATCGGTGATGAACGCATCTTCTCCCGATCTTTCGGATGCATGAGGATCGGTTGTAGCGGAAAAAGCATCCATGAAACTTAGCAGCTAGCATCCAGAGGTAGAGTCAACCAGTGCATCGATACGTGGGAGAGAAAAGTTGTCTTTGGGACAAGCTTTGTTGAAGTCGGTGAAGTCCATGCACATTCTCCATTTACCATTGGACTTTTCACCAGGACTACGTTGGCCAACCAGTCGGGGTAATAGACCTCCTGGATGAACTGCGCCTTTAGGAGCTTCTTGACTTCTATAGCTATGGCCTAGACCCTTTCAGGTGCGAACTTCCTTCTCTTTGTTTTACCGGCTTCATGTCAGGATCTACATTTAGAATATGGACGATCTCCTCGGGGCTGATTCTTGACATGTCCTTGTGTGACCAAGCGAATACCTCCATGTTCCTGTGGAAAAAGTTCACGAGGCCTTCTCGGACATCTTGGGTCAGACACGTCCCTATCTGTAGAACCCTTCCTTCCCCAACCGACACCTCTTCGAGTGGCTCTGTTGGTTTTCCTTTATCCTTAGATACCGAGGCCACTGTCAGTGTGGTTGGATTCGAGGCATTCTTCATGGCGATATTGTAACACTTCCTTGATGCGAGTTGATCACCCCGTACCACTCCGACCCCTTCTTCCGTTGGGAACTTCATCATAAGGTGGTATGTTGAGGTCAGCTTTTAACTTGTTTAATCTTTGGTTCGGCGATCACATTGTAGGTCGAGGGTCGGTCGATCACCAAGAAATCCACCATGTTACCTTATTGTTACGTAAGGGAATAATCCTAATGGATATACTACTTCTCGCCAAATCCGACTAGCGGGGACCCAAACGGTTTGATCTTATCGCTGGTCAATTTCCATATGTTGGAAAGCTGGCCAGTACAGGATATCAACAGAGCTCCCGTTGTCCACCAGAATTCGATGGATCCCATGGTTGGCCACCGTTAGTGTTACCACTAATGCGTCTTCGTGGGGCATTACAACCCCCCGAGCATCTTCTTCTAAGAAGGACAGAACCACCGACTCGATTTTCGTTGCCTTTGTAGAGAATAAACCTCCTGGCCCTGCATGCTCCTAGCATATGCCTTCCTGGCCGAATTCGACTCCCCACCCCCAGCAATTCCACCGAAAATGGTATGAATCTCCCTGACAACCTACCTGATTCTGGAGAGGTCTCTGTACTTCTCGAGCATTCCTCAGATCCTCTTCTCGATCATGCGGACCCTCGCTTCGAGCCTGGTCTCGGTGCCTCGATTCAGTATGTCCGAGACCTTCTCGACTTCCTTCTAAGTGTCCTTGCTGATTCGCTTCCCGAATCCTTTCCTGCGCAAGGAATCTAATTAGTTTCCCATTTCTCACAAAGTTATCAATCTCTCTACGGAGAGAGATACAATCTTCTGTCGAATGTCCATGGTCTTCATGGTATTCGCAGAACTTATTCCGATCCCGCCTGTAAGGATCGGTCCTCATCTTCTGTGGCCATCTAAATGCTGGATCTCCTTTAATGGCCGTGAGCACCTCTGAGACTGGTGTTCAAGGGAGTAAAGACTTCTTCGAAATTTTGTTGGTTCGCCTTCGAGGCTCACTTTTGAATAGTGGACCCGACTTCCTCTCTCCTTTGGGAATTTTTTCTTCTTTGGCTTGGGAGCTGACAGAGGCCTTCTTGCTTTCTTGCTTGTCCGCTCTTCTAAGTCGAGCTTTGAGGAGTGTCCCAACCAATTCCTCTTGGTGGATGAACTCCTCGGTCAACTTCATGAACTAGGGAAGGGTCACCTTCCAAACGTTCTTCCTTCCCACTTCGGCCATCAGCGGCCCTTCTGCTCGTACACCCTGCATCAAGGCGTTGAGCATCGTTTTATCGTCTAGGCTATCGACCTCAAGCTTCTCTTTGTTAAATCGAAGCATGAAGTCCTTCAAGCTTTCCTCCTTCCCTTGACACATGGTCAATAGACAGGTGGCATTCTTCTTCCTTTTTCGCATTGCAAGGAACTGCGTTAGAAAGAGGCCTAACTCCTTGAAAGTGCCTATAGACTTTGGGGAGCCCAGTAAACCAGTCTTTTGCCACTCCTTTCAAGGTCAATGGGAAAGTCCTACATGCAATCTCGTCCGGAGTGCCATGTAGAATGAGATGTTCTCGGAAGGCTTCCAGATGGTCTTGTGGATCCTCGCTCCCATCATACTTCTCTATCCGCGGCATTTTGAACTTATCAGGCATAGGATATGCCCTCACTCGTTCAGTGAACGGGAGACTCTCATCTTCCAACATGTCCCATGCCATCAGCTTCGGGTCCTCCCCATCCATCTGGCGGAGAATCCGGGAATACTTGTCTTCAAGGTCTTTCAACTTTGCGTCATGGAGGCTGTGCCGAGATTCCTCACGACGAGACTTGTCTCGGTGTTGCCTTGATCGATGAGACCTCTCTCCTTCACGTCTTTCCACATGGGATCTTTCTCCTTCTAGTCTCTCGCGTCGAGATCCCTCATTGTCATTCTCAACATGACGAGACTTACTACGGTTCTCCTCATTCTCTCCCTAGACTGTGCTTTCATTGTCCTCTTGAGGGTTGGCAGGTCGCTTTCCACGGTGAACCCTGTCTCGCCTTTCTTTTTTACGCCTCTCAGCGCGCTCTCTTTCCTTCTGACTGCTTCGAGCCTCGACTGCAGTGAGCCGAGTATTGAGTTCCTCATTCTGCTTTCTGAGAACCTCCATTGATTCCGCCATATTCTTCAGGAAATCTCTTAAGTCTGGGTCATTGGACGCTCCGAGAGCGCTAGGAGGAGGGCATAGCGGGTGTGATGAGCGTGTATTCACCATATCGGATTTTTGGATGATGAGAATCGACTGAAAAATCGTTTCCCACAAACGGTGCCAAACTGTTGATGCACAGTTTTTCGATTGGTGACGTGGCACGCTTGTTGAACTCCGGGGTTGATTGCTTCGAGGGTGAGTACCTGCACAGCGTGGAAGGAAATAGGATCGAAGAGAGACCAAGGGTGAGCCGGCGTGGTCACTCCGATGCCTAAGTCAGTGTTTGTTGTATAGAGAGAATAAGAAAGCAATAATGCATAAGAGGGCAAGAATTGCGTTACCAGAATGTGTGGTATAGGCTTGTATTATATAGGCATGGAGTGGTAGTTCCGTAACCAATGACTGACTCTTCCTTGATTTGCTGCAAGGCAGTCTGTTATCGAGGGATTTGAGTAGTTATCCGCCATTTGATCTTTGGGGATCAAGAGGGGATTTGGTTGTTGGCACTTTGAATTTTGAATTCTTGTAAATGTAGTATCTGATTTCGTATTTCCTGGTGTTCAATATTTGAATTGGATGGATAAGATCATATCACACATTACTCAAATGGATTCAAATCCCGATCCCTAAATTTCAAGGCTTCGGATACATGGGCCTCGGATTCGGAGGTCTCGGACTCAATGGTCTCGGATGCCTCGGACATGACCAGTCTCGGACACTTCGAATCTGAGGATTCGGTCTCGGATGTTCGAGGCCTAAGACGGGGTCTCGGATGCCCGAGGCCTGAGAAGGGGTCTCAGATGCTCAAGGTCTGAGACGGGGTCTCAGATGCTCGAGGTCTGAGATGGGGTCTCAGATGCTCGAGGCCTGAGGCGTTCGCTGGGTATAGCACCAGTGGGTTTTGACTTGGCCCACTGAACTATCGGGCCTATACTATGGGGTTGGTCCATGACCTAACATACTATATGGTCATTAATAAAATATTCTATCTTAGACAAAATCGTTGATAGCAGCAAAATGTTGTGTTGATCCTTGATTAATTACTATATGGTCAAGAATATGTATTAATGTTTATTGTCTTTTTAGCCCAATAGTATCCACTAGATAGCAGCAAAATGTTCTCTTAAAAAGAGACTCAGAATTTGAGGGCTCATTTGATAAACACTTTCTGGCTTTTGGTTTTGTTTCTTCACTGTTCATGAATGTACAAATGTCAATAAAATCAGAGATTATTAAATGCAGCTCTCAGTGCAGTGAAGCATTTTCCAATAATGCCCCTCTTGCAAGGGACAAATGACCCTTCTTGAAAATTTCGATTTCTACTATTGCAGGGGCATTATTGTCATTTGTCCCTTGCATGACATCCTTTTCCAATAATGCCCCTGCAAGGGGAAAATGACAATAATACCCTGCAATAGTGGAAATCGAAATTTCCAAGAAAGGTCATTTGTCCCTTGCAGGAGGGGCATTATTGGAAAAAGGCCAGATGCACTAAGAGCTGCATTTAATAGTCTCTGATTTTACTGACATTTGTACACTTATGAACAATAAAAAAACAAAACCAAAAGCCAAAAAGCATTTATCAAATGAGCCTTGTAAGTTTTTAGTGTTAACTTGAGAAAGTTGCATCTCATATTGCTAATAGTTCATTTTAGGTCGTGTAATATAATAACTTCCTGATTTCCTTGAGCTTGCAAGAAAAACTTAAGAAGGAGAATCTCTTATCTATGGAAGAAGAATAGATGATTCTGAGAACTTGATTGATTTTCTACTGGACTTTGAAAAAGATGATTAATCTTACCTCTGTTATTGAACATTTCATGATAAGTTTTGAAAAATTATAGGAGAAATAGTCAACATGCTATGCATATAAAGGTTGAAATTTAGTGGTAAAGTTATTAATCAAGAAAAAGAAATTGTTTCTCTTTTTCTTTAATCCAAAAATAGAAAAATAAAAGTCAGACGTTTTTATTGGTTGCTGAGGTTGCATATACTCATATCCCATCAGCAAAATAAATAAATAAATAATCATCTCAACATTTTTCCACTAAGTTCTGTCAACTATGGTTAACGAATGATGAAATTTTTTTCATTTTAAATTAATAAGTGACTAATTTCAAGCTTCACTACAAGATTTAAGCTCATCAGCGGCAACTTATTAGCGTCGACCTTAGAGTCGACGCTAATAATAGACTATCAGCGTCGACTTTAGGGTCGACGCTAATAGTCGTACCAAAATATGACTATTAGCGTCCACTCTAGAGTAGACGCTAATAAGTCGATGCTAATACTCAGAAAAATTATTAGCGTCGACTAAATTACTATTAGCGTCGATAGGGCCGGCCCAATGGCTAGGCAAGTTAGGCCATTGCCTAGGGCCCCCAATAAATGAAGCCCAAAATGCTTTTTAATAAGGCCTCAAAAATTTTTTAATAAGGTCTTTTTTTTTTCAACTTAAGGCCCTTTTTTCAAATAAGGCCCAAAATTTTTTTCCTTAAAAACTTAAAACCTCTAAAATAAGGCCCCAATATAATAAGCCTATTGTAAAATAAGACCAATTAATCCTCCCAAAAAAAAAAACCAAAACAAATATGGCACATTATTTTTTTTTTTTTGGTCTTTTTAATCCTCCTCTCTCTCCTCTGTCAGCAAAGGAGAGATGGGGGATTTTAACAATAATATTATTAAAATAAATATTATTTAATTGATATTTAAATATTTCAAAAAAAAAAAGGCCCAACTCCAAAATTTTGCCTAAGGCCCCCAAATACATTGGGCCGGCCCTGAGCGTCGACAAAGGTTGACGCTAATAGTCATATATAAAAATAAAAAAATTAGGACTATTAGCGTCCACATCTTGTGGATGCTAATAGTCCTTTATAAAAAATAAAAAAAATGAAGACTATTAGTGTCCACAATAGTGGACGCTAATAGTCCTATATAAAAACAAAAAAAAAAAAAAATCAAAATTGATAGGCTTATATGATTTTTTAATGGGCAATAATTAAAAAAAAAAACCATGAGTTCAATTAAAAATAAATAATGAGGTTTAAATAATGCACCTATCAAAAAATTGAAAATAAATAATGAACTTTAAATAATGCACATATAAAAAAATTTAAAAAAATAAAATTAAAGGACTATTAGCGTCCGCGATGGGTCGACGTGATATACATCATTAGCGCCCACTTTAGTGGACACTAATGCACCTAATGCACCTATTAAAAAATTTAAAGGACTATTAGCGTCCACTTTTTGTGGACGCTAATATTGGACTATCAGCGTCGACTATGTAGGTGGACTCTAATAGTCCCTCATTAGCGTCTACTTTAGTGGACGCTAATGCACCTATCAAAAAATTAAAAAAAAAAAAATTAAAAAATTAAAAGGACAATTAGCATCCACTTTCAGTGGACGCTAATGGTCTTCTCAATAATAAAATAAAAACATAAAAAAAAAAATCTAAAAATGGTATATATATTAAAAATAAAAAATAAACTATAAAAAATATATATATAAAAAATTGATAGGCTTATATGATTTTTTAATGGGCAAGAATGATAATAAAAAAAAATCAAGTTCAATTGAAAATAAATAATATATATCTAGCGTCCACTTAATGGTCTTTTCAAAAAATTAAAAAATATATATCTAGCGTCCACTTAATAGTCATTTAAAAAAAAATCAAGTTCAATTGAAAATAATTAATAGGATTAAAACTCAAACTAGTAGACAATTCTTTCAACTAAAACTCATACGTTTTAGTTGTATCATATAAACAGAAGGCAAGAGATCAAATATAAAGAAAAATAGAGACGAAAGACAAATTTTATTAATTTTTTGTTTCTTCATTAAGACAATTAAATATATTACAAATAAAATACATACGTTTTAATTGTAAAATTTACCAAATTAAATGTGAAATTTACAAAAGATAAGTAATCAATTTGAAAAAAATATATATATAAATTTGAAAAAAAATATAAGGGACACAAACGAAAAATGGAAGAACATAACCATATGATAAAGATTTTTTTTTTTTTTAAAAAAAAGGAATTGTAGTATTTTTTTTCATCTAGGAAAAAGGATAAATTTGGAAAAAAAGTATAAGGGACACAAAAGAAAAATGGAAGAACATAACCATATGATAAAGATTAAAAAAAAAAAAAAAGAATTGTAGTATATTTTTTCATTTAGGAAAAATGATTGAAATCTCTCTCGTCTTTTTCCTACATTGAGTGTAAAATTTGCAAAATAACATTGGAATATAAATAGAAAGTAAGAGAAGAAAAAAGAAAAATAAACAAAAAGATAAAGGAGAATTTAGGAAGATTTTGTGTTTTTTTTCTTCATTAAGACATCAATTGAATGCATTCCAAATAAAACTCCAATATTTTAATTGTCTTAAATTGAAGATATATTGAATTAGTTCAATTGATCGTGATATGATCAAATGATTAATCGATCATCCGATCGATCCTAATGAATTAGTTCAATTGATCGTAATATGGTCAAATGATCAATCGATCATAGTGAATTAGTTCGATTGATCGTGATAGAATCAAATGTTCAATTAAACATCTGATCGATCATAATGAATTAGTTCAATTGATCATGATATGATCAAATAATCGATTATAGTGAATTAGTTCTATTGAATGTGATATGATCAAATAATCGATTGATCATCCGATCGATCATAGTGAATTAGTTCGATTGATCGTGATAAGGTCAAATGTTCAATTAAACATCCGATCGATCATAATGAATTAGTTCGATTGACTGTAATAGGATCAAATGATCGATCGATCATCCGATCAATCCTAGTGAATTAGTTCGATTGATCATGATAAGATCAAATATTCAATCAAACATCCGATCGATCATAATGAATTAGTTCGATTGACTGTGATATGATCAAATAATCGATTGATCATCCGATCGATCATAGTGAATTAGTTCGATTGATTGTGATAGGATTAAATGTTCAATCAAACATCCAATTGATCCTAATGAATTAGTTTGATTGTCTGTGATAGGATCAAATGGTTGATCGATCTTAATTAATTAGTTCAATTGACTGTGAATTGATCAAATTATCGATCAATCATCCGATTGATCATAGTAAATTAGTTCGATTGATCGTGATAGTATCAAATGTTCAATCAAACATCCAATCGATCATAATGAATTAGTTTAATTGACTATGATAGAATCAACTGTTCAATCTAACATCCGATTGATCCTAATGAATTAGTTCGATTGACTGTGATCAAACTTGACACAATGTCTTACAAGTTTTAATTTAATTGGCTAGCTTATATGATTCATTAAAAAAAAAAACGTAGAGTTGGATTGAATATATATATACAAAATGAAGTATATATATTAAATAAAAATATAAAAATATATAATTGTAACAAAAAATTTAAACTTTTTTTTTTCCTTTCTTTTCCCTTTTCTATAGGTCTTAATTTTAATAGAATAATATAAATGTTTAATAAATTTTTTAAAAAATTAATACTTAAATCAAAAGGCGCGCGGGAGGTTGAAATTTTCGAAGCCAAACGACTGAAAAAAATTGGCGCTGCAGGCTGAATAAAAGGCGCCAGGGGGAAAGAGGTAAATAAATTCTCTGATCTTCATCTTCTTATTCTCTCACTACCTACAGATCGACCCCCCTTTTTCCTTTTCTTCTGTTTCCTTCTCCTTTCTTCTTCTCCACGCCCACTCCACCTGCCTCCTCCCATTCTCTTCCTTATAATCCGAATCAGTGAGTGGGATTAGGAGAGAAAAATTGAGAGGAAGGGGAGAACGAGACAGATTTCAGAGAGAGGAGGCGAAGAGAGAGAGAGAAAGTGAACCGAGAGACAGAGAGAAAGGAAGATTCTTCAGGTAAATCCTCTTTCCCAGTGTTTTTTGTTTTCCTCGAATTCTCATTCGTATCGAGCTCCATCCAGCTCAGAATCTGATCTGGGTATCACAGTTCTTGGTCATTTTGCACTGTTTATTCCCTTCTTTGCGACTTCTTGGCAGTTGATCAGGTTCATGGGCTCTAATTCTCTCTGGGTGCTGCAGTTATTGGTTAGTTTTTTGTTCTCTCTGTTCTTTATTTTCTCTCAGTTATTGTATCAAACATCTTATCATCCAAGATAACGTCAAAGCTGCTACTGCTGCTACTCAAGATCAAGCGGCAGCTCTTGCTATCCGATCAGATAATAATCAAGAAGAAGAGTTGTAGTGAATTATGCTTCCAAAAATTGTATAGAAATAGGTTGTTGATTTTGTAAGACCTGTACAGGTGATAAACTATTTTCTCAACACAAACACACACTCCGCCACGCGCAGGCTGCATTATAACCAAAATATAAATCCTTTATCTGTGATGTTGACTGATCAACCAAATGGACTGGGTTTTTTTCCCTTTTTCTCTTTTCTTCTTCTCTAGATTGTCAAAATTTGGCTTGTGATTGTAGTTTCATTTATTGTTTTCCATATTGTACGATACCACCGGCAAAATTTTAGGCTTTAGCAATGAAATCTTTAGATTTTTTCTTCCATAAAATTTTCTCCAGTTGTTAAGAGGGTAAAAGGAGATTACACTTCCAATTTTTTAGCCTATTTAATGCTTGTTTCGACAAAAGTAGGTGCTGTTTGTGCCACTTTTATGCCTACCCCTTTTCTGTATTTATAAGCTCAAACTATCTTTTGACAAGTGTCCCTTGCCTGTGATAATAATTCTAATAGGCTTGTTTGCAGCTTCGGGTACTCTTTTTGTTCACCTTTCTAGCCTAAGTAATTGGATTTGGAAGTTTCAATTCATAAAGGTCTCTTCTTCTTCTTCTTCTTCTTTTTATTATTATTATTATTGTAAATCGTGTTTGATTAGAGTTGGGCAATTAAGAGGAGCATTACGCCATTACATATATGACTTCTAGATGTGTACTGCTAGCTATCTTTAGTTTATTGTGTTTGTGATCTACATATGGATAATGGAGGTAGTCGATTCGGCATCAAATTCTGGAATTTGAGTCTTCACCTACCTACTCAAGTTTTTAGGTTCGGTGCTTAGTATGTATCATTATCAAAGTCAGATTTTTTTATTGTTTTGTTCTTGGACTCCATCTGCCAAACCCGAATGTCCTTATATCACTTTCACTTTGATTCTGCTGGATTCAAGTTGTGCATATGTTATTTTGTCTTCATTTGATTTCTTGCAAATCAGAATCTCACTTTTAGGCCTATTTAAGACATAAAATAGTATACATGCTTGTTTAGAGAGGAAACAAAATACGTATTTTGCATGGTCCCTCATTTGCAAATTTATGAAGGATGGGTAGAAATAAACACCTTAATAAACCAATTTAACATGAAATGTACTCGATCAGTTGAGATTTGATGAAATCTTAGTAGCTACTAAGTTTTGTGTTCATTTTCCCTGCCTGAATTGAACATTTCCTGAAATAGACTTGTCATATGAAGTTGACATTTGGCTATTTTGCAGAGTGTTCCTGTTCAAGCTGGACAAACGCCACCTCTGTTGCAATATTTTGGGACACTCTTGACAAAAGGAAAGCTCAATGCATTTGAGTCGTTGGAATTATCACGTCTTGTTGTGAATCAGAACAAAAAGAATCTTTTGGAAAATTGGTTGGCCGAGGATAAGCTGGAATGCAGCGAGGAACTAGGGGATCTTGTGAAGGTTTGATGTGCAATTTGAGATTTAATCGTTAATATAATTTACTGGATGTCTAGTTTACTTTATCCCAAAGCTGCCAGATTTGAAGTTATTTTTTTGTTTACATATTGGTAATTATGTTTCATTGTAGACTGTGGATAATGATCTTGCATTGAAAATATACATTAAAGCCAGAGCAACTCTGAAAGTCGTTGCTGCTTTTGCTGAACGGAGGGAGTTTGACAAAATTCTAATATACTCAAAGCAGGTGAAGACATGCTTTTATTACTACTGTTATTGTTGTGATTATTAGTATATTTTAGTGTGTTTTTCAAGTTATTTTGTGGTCTGAGCTTATCATTGTACCTTTGTTGCTTTAGGTTGGGTACACTCCAGACTATCTATTCCTTCTGCAAACCATTATTCGTTCAGATCCTCAGGTATTGCATTGTATGATTGTATGTTTTAAGAGTTTGAGTACCTTAAGACCAAAGCACAAGCAAATCACAAGTTCTATTGGATTCAAACCCTTTCTTTTCATATGTTTGCCAATAACCTTTTTCTTAGTAACTTCTGTTTTGGTATTAAATTGTTTTTAGACCAGTTTTATGAAGAAAATTGTAATCCAGGAAGACTTAGCGTGTTTTTATTTTTTAAGCATAGAGCTAATATTTATTTTTGGAATGCAGGGAGCTGTTAATTTTGCATTAATGATGTCTTAAATGGAGGGAGGTTGTCCAGTTGATTACAATACCATAACAGATCTCTTTCTTCAGGTTTGTTGATTCCATTGGTGCTCGAGTTGTTATATGGATTTAATAATAAGATTCTTTTATTCTCCATTTGTATTGCTTTAGTTTTTGTCACTCATCAACAAGCTTCATAGGGCATTAATTAGTTCTCATTGTTGCAATATTGCAGAATGTTAATCGACAAATGAGGAGAACTAATAGTTTTTTTTTTTAGCTTTGTGTTTTATAGAGGAACTTGATTCGTGAGGCGACAGCTTTTCTATTAGATGTTATGAAGCCAAATCTTCCTGAACATGCTTTCCTTCAAACAAAGGTTCTAGCTCATGACTGTACTTAGACCCTATTGTCATTTATCTCTTTCATGGTTTTTTTCTTTCATGTATGAACTTAAATAATCTTTAAGATTTAATGGGACTTCAATAATTGCTACTTGCACTTGCAAACAGAAAAGTAAGAGATGTTACTTTGCACTTGTTCTCTAGAACTTCAATGCAGCCTCATTGATAATCCTTATTATTTCTTTGTAGCATAGTATTTATATTGGAGTTAATTAGTGGTTTATATTAATACTAGTGGAAGGCTAAGTAGACGGGAGTGTAGTGAACGTCGCGATAGCAACGTTCATGGAGCGGGAGTCTATTGGCCCATGGGCGTAATTAAGTTTGTGGGGGGGAACGACTAGGTTGTGGGGGTGGTACAATGTATTTTAGGTATTTTCCTAATGTGTCCGTACAAGTGTATTGTCTAGGTGCATCCATATTGAGGTTTTAAAATTGTTTTTTTTTTAAAAAATTAATTAATTAATTATTAGGATTGTTTTATTTTATTTTTAAGTTTTTTAGGACCATTAGCGTCCACTGTAGTGGACGCTAATGGCTATTTTTTTTTTTTTAAAAAAATTTAACTATTAGCGTCCACTTTGTTTGGATGCTGATAGTTAATTTTTTTTTTGAGATATCCGTCGACCCAGTTAACGCTAATAGTGCACTATTAGCGTCAACTTGGCTACGGATGGTCTCACTATTAGCGTCGACGTTTGTCTCTGTCCATTCAAGTTTTAGCGTTGAAATATAAGGACTTTTAGCGTCAACTAAAGTGGACGCTGATAGTTAATTTTTTTTTTTAAAAATTTGAGACCATCAGCGTCGACCCAAGTCGACGCTAATAGTGCACTATTAGTGTCAACTTGGGTCGACGCTGATGGTCTCACTATTAGCGTTGACGTTTGTCTCTGTCCATTCAAGTTTTAGCGTTGAAATATAAGGACTTTTAGCGTCAACATAGTCGACGCTAATAGTCAAATATTAGCGTCCACACTTAAGGTTGACGCTGATGATACTATTAGAGTCGGACTTATAGCATCGACTCTATTAGCGTCTTGAAAAGTCGACGCTAATAGTATTAGCGTCGACTTTTGGAGTATTAGCATCTACTTTTAGTCGACGCTAATACCCTTATTTCTTGTAGTGCTTTTTTAATTCTAAGGATCAACTACTAGAATTATCATTTGGCCTTGCATAATAAAATATTCTATCTTAGACAAAACCGTGCATAATAAAATAACCTATCCTAGACACATAATGGCTACGTTTTGTAAGAGGCCGAACCCGCACCGTAAATAGAACCGCATTGTAGCTACAATACCACTACAGTATCTGCACAATGAATTGACGGTATGCTGCAGGCAAGCTCTCTTCTCTATGTACAGCTCACCCTTTCCTAACCCACATCATACCCATCAAACCCAGCTAACTCAACCACCCCATTAACCCATACCCCTCCCTCATAAGCATTTTCAAATGAAAAAAAATAAAATAAAATAAAAATTACCCTTTCTTCTTCCTTATTCGTTCTGCTTCTTCTCCCATAACTCAGACCCACCCTCTTTCTCTTCTTTGAACCCATCTCCCAAGTGCATACCCACCGATTTTTTTTATATTTTTTTCTTTATTATTTACTGGAATTTATGGTTTTTAGTGTGGGGGGACAGAATTTTTTTTTTATATAAGTTGGGGACACAAACTTATATAAATATAAAAACACAGATACATAAAAAAACACTAATATAAAATAAATGCATATGTCTTAAATTTAATCTCATGGCATCACAAACAGACAATATTATAAACAATTAGTAAAATAAACTAAACACGATCAATATAGTTCAAGAAAATTTTTACCAAAAACAAATATTGTAAACCCAAATGACTAGATAATAATTAAAAAAAAAATAGATATTTTCATGGTATTCTACATTTTTCCTCCAAATAAAATAAATGCAAGGATAAACAAGATGTAGGGAAGATGGCTAAGGAAAAAAAAATACAAGCTGAATAACTCAAAATGTTTTTGGGGGGACAAATATATCATTTTGGGCGACAAATTTATAAAATATAGATATTTTATGAATAATTTTAAACATTTGGGGGGACGAATCCAACACATAGATCCGCCCCTGTGCTTATTTGTGGATGAAGTTTCTGGAATATTTTGTTTCATTGTAAATACCTTTCGGCTTCTTGTGGTATAAACTAAATGAGTGGAGAAGTCGAGTTGTAATAAAGTGCTAGTTGTAGTCCAGCGGTTAGTTAATTAACATGAGATTGTATCCATTGTTGTTCATGGTTTTTGAGGGGGCATAAGATCCAATTCTCAACTCTTTGGTTTCGTGAGATAAGCTAGTGAGGGGAGAATTTTGTTTTTAACGGAAAAAGACAAGCAATAGAAAACGAATGCGATAATTAAAATGTAACCAAAATTCATATTACGTTTTAAGAAATTTTTTATGTTGAAAGAAAGCCCTAGTAGAACAATTCTCTTTGTATCTGTCTGTTTTTTCTTTCCTGATTCAGAATATGTATTAAAGAATTTCATTCATTCATCGAAACATTTTGTCAAACTAGCAGAGGAATGTGTTACTAGTTGACATGTGATCAGATTAAGCCTGGGTTTAATTCATCAAAACTATTTTTCAATATTTAGCATAACCTCGTAACATTTTCTAGAACATTTGTTATATGAAATTTCTTGTCTAATTACATTGCTGACATACATCTGTCATATAAAACTGTTTTCAAACGATTTGTTATTTATCCAAGAATCAGCTGAGTTGTGTTGATTTCCGACACATGAAATACTAAACAATAAATTACTTAAGTAGGTTTACTTTGAAGCAATCTCACTAGAAGGAAAACTTCTAATTATATAGTTTTTCTGACCTTAACTTTTCAGTGTTTAATTCTTGATGCTTTGCAACAAATGCAGATGACGGATATGGATGATGCTATGGCACGAGCTGTTGACATCGGTGAAGATGATGTGTGTTTCGTTGCCTCATCTTTTTTTATCCTTCTTATCTGTCTCTTTAATTAATTTATACTGCTGCCCTTGGATTAATTGCCCAACACCCTTCTATGCCATTTATGGTTGTTCTTCAAGTAATTTCCTTCTCTTTTGACCTATTTGCAATAGGATGAAGGAGAGGATAGTGATGTTGAGGTTGAGGAAGAAGCAGGGGAGAAAATTACACGCAATTGGAGTGTTTTGAAAAGTACTCCTTGAGCTACAAAAATCCAATGTGATTTTGTATTTCAGTCTATCCTCCATTGTATCCTGGTTCTGTTTCATGCTTCCATCACACATTCTCTATAGTCTCATTTTGGAAAAAGAATAAAATGTTTACAATATAAGGAAGCTACCATTCAAAGAAAGGCAAAGTGGGATCTCATATTGCAATAATGATAATATTCCAATTGAATCGAATGCACAACCTTAATAATGCTTGCATGAACATGGTCAAATGTTGTGTTGATCCTGGTTAATTACTGTCTGGTCAAGAATATGTATTAATGTTTATTGTCTTTTAGCCCAATAGTATCCACTAGATAGCAGCAAAATGTTCTCTTAAAAAAGGACTTAGAATTTGAAAGTTTTGAGTGATAACTTGAGAAAGTTGCATCTCATATTGCTCTTTGTTTTAACTATTCTTATTCATTTCAGGCTGTAATATAATAGCTTCCTGATTTCCTTGAACTTGCAGGAAAAACCTAAGAAGAATCCTTATCTCTGGAAGAAGCAATAGATGATTCTGAGAACTTGACTGATTTTCTACTGGACTTTGAAGAAGATGATTGATTGATCTTATCTCTGTTATTGAACATTTCATGATAAGTTTTGAAAAATTGTAAGAGAAATAGTCAACAGCTATGCATATAAAGGTTGAAATGTAGTAGTAAAATTATTAATCAAGAAAAATTGATTCTCTTTTTCTTTAATCCAAAAATAGAAAAATAGAAGTCAAATGTTTTTATTGGTTGCTGAGGTTGCATATACTTTCTATTGCCTTCTCAGTATTTATCATATCCCATCAGGAAAAAAAAAATCATCTCAACATTTTTCCTCTTAAGTTCTGTCAACTATGGTTAACGAATGATGAAAATTTTTTCATTTTAAATTAATAAGTGACTAAGTTCAAGCTTTTTAATTCTAAGGATCAACTACCAGAATTATCATTTGGCCTTGCATAATAAAATATTCTATCTTAGACAAAACCCTAAAAAAAAAAACTCTAACATTAGTTTGCAGCCGTTCCAGCTCTGACGCTGCCGTCCATGGCTTTGACACTGCCGCCCATCTAACATTACTTTGTGGCTGTCCCGCCTCTGATCCTACCGCCAATGGATTTGATTTAGGTCAGGAACACTAGTTAGGTTTATAAATAATAGATAGCGATAGTGGTACATTTTGAATACTCTGAACAATTATGTTTTTTGTGCAAGAGCAACTATTCATTTCCATAGGAGATTGGAGTTTACTACTGTCATTGAGCATTGGAGCAAGCAGCCTGTCATTATGTTTGTTACTATGAATGACTCTGTTAACATGCTTTGTGGTAGTTTAACACATCACTTTTTGGTTCAGTGCATTTTCCTCCATTATTGTCCATCTAAAACCAAAATGTTTGTCCAATTGTTACAGGTGTAATATATCTGTTCATCGGTTTATTTATTTATTTATTTATTTTTAACTTTCAAGATGTGGTTCCTCAATAAAAGAGGGACAACAATTCTTTTTGATGTCTGGCCAAGTACCAAGTGGTTGTTGTTCTTTAGGGATGACCTAAACTGATTTGGACCAAAGAATTCAGGCCTCAGTATTGTTGGTGATCTCACTTACAGTGACAGTTTTTGGACACAAGTTTAAGGATTTTGAGGTCCAGAAATTGCAGGAATATAGCTAGATAGGGACATGGATCTCTAGACTGGCTTGGGGTTCAGAACTTTAGTGATAGGAAGGCATTAGAGCTTTTGTAACGCCCCAGCCTGTTAGGGTTAGGTTTTAATGCTTTGCGCCTACGAAAGAACAAGTTGACAAACCTAGCCCTAACAGGTTGGGCTTACAACTGTTACTCCCACCAAATTTTCAGTCAAGCATTATAGTTCAAGTGGCGGAAAGTTGCTTTGTTGTTTATACAACTAATTCACGGCATCTTGTAGTGAAAGGAACAAGCACAATCTGCAGAGATGAAAAGGAGAAATGAAAAGGGTGTAGGGCTAACTAATAGCAATGGTTATGAGAAAGTGGCGGGGCTTTGCCCTTTTTGTTTTGCTTTTGGATTGAAAGAGATAACAAGGAGGATTTTAGTGTTCAAAGACACCATATGAAACCTTCTTACTTGTCTGCTTCATGGCCGACCCATCAAGTGCCAATGATTCCACTGTTGTTGCTTGTTATCATCATATATATTCACTCTTACTTATAAGTTATAGTGAAACTCTTCCCAACATAAATAATCTTTGTCTAATTTTGATGTATTTGTATTTTTATTCCCTTGTAGGAATCCTGTCTGAAACTTCTGTAACCAAATATTCTTATATATATGGAAGCCTGTTTTGTTGGTGCATATATACTGGAATTTGGATTTTCATTTTACCATAGCAGTTAAAACGAGCACTCTCATGGCACCATTTAGAATTTGCATTGAATATCTTGTTGGCTGCCACATCTTTTCTTTTAAAACATTTGAAGGTTCATCTCTAACACCACATCCAGCATCACAGACAACCCTATGACCGTACTTTTTGCATAGAGAATTCTATCAGGGTTATTTAAAAAAAAAAAAAAAATGAAGAGAATTCTATCATGGTGTCACCAATATTCTAACCAAAGATAAATGTTTTTTCCATCTTAAAAAGTAGCGATTCAAAAACGCAATTTTTAAAATCGCACTAATTATTAAAATCACGATCTCAAACAGACTCTAAACCTCCTTCACACAAACAACAGCTGATGAATCATTTCAAGACATCAAAAAATCTATTCCATTTCTGCTCTACTGATCTAATAATCTTTTTAATTAGGAAGGAAGAATAAAAATCTAAGATTAATAGACCTGAATATTATACAATGCAGATGGCCTTTACTGAAAAGGACAACTTTTTGCAGAACCAAAATTTAATTTTAATTAGCTGTGAGTTTTTCTATTAATTGATTAAAATCATGAGTTATAAGCTTTCTTTATATAAAAAACTCCCAAATATCTTATTGAAAACTTTCCTTCCTTAAATTGCAAACGCTCAATTAGTTGAGTTACTTGCCTCTTCACCAGCTGAGTTACCCCTAAGCAGTATAAGGTACTTTTATTTTGCATTCAAGATGATCAGGAAAAAAAATATATATTGAAAAACGTGGACAGGCACTAGAAGGATATAATCATAGTTGTGGAAGGGCAACAGATGGATGTAATCATCATTGTTAGTAAGTTATGTACAATATACAACATATATAATACACGCAGCACGATTAAAAAAGAAAAAATTTTAATACATTATATTATTATGGGAGTCATTTTCATACATGCTTTTAGCTGGGAGACAATAGGAGACAATGGAAAAGAAGCCATGGGAATTTAATTATCAATTTATCATTTTGTTTAACATTTGTCCATTATTTCAAAAAAAAAAAAAACCTATTGCTTTCAAATAATTAGCAAGAGAAACTTCACTCTATACCCCTGAACTACACAATTGGACATACCAAACTTTGAAACCTTTTAATTTGGACCCCCGAACTTTCAATTGCAATTAGTTCGAACCCCTCCATCAATTTTTGAACATTAAAAGTGATTCAATGATGTTTATACCCCTAACTCTTTTTTTTTTTTTTTTTTAAAAAAAATATATATTATAAAAAATTTTCACAAGGTGACCCACGGTCAAACCACCTTGTGACCCTTTTTTTTTCAAAAATTTTTAATAAAAAGAAAATTGAAGGGTAATTTTGTCATTTTAGGAGTTTTAACGGCAAAAATTGATGGAGGAAGTCAAATTGATTGCAATTGAAAGTTCAAGGTTACAAATTAAGAGATTTCAAAGTTCAGGTGGAGGGAGGTATGTCAAATCGCGTGATAGTTAGGAGTTTAAAGTGAAATTTCCCTTAATTTGAATAAAAAAAGAATCTTGATACTGATCAACTTAAGGGTTAATTACATTTACCCTTCTTTCCTATATTTTAATTTTTGTAATGTTTTTTCTGATTTACTATTGGGGTTGCATACAAGAGAGGTCCCTAATTAAGGAGATAAAGAAGAACACAAGTTTAAATTCTTTGTGGTAAATTTAAGTTCCATTAGGAAAGGATTAGTTATAGGATTAGTTATGAATAACAGTTGGATATTCAAGAAAAACAAATCTCTAGATTCATTTGAAAATTTATCTTAGAAGGCACCAAAAGATTAGAAGAAACTTGTGCATTTTTGAAACAGTAACAAGTATAAGAAGAACAAAACAAATAGAAGTTTAACATTTATAAAAACCAATGGGGGATGGGGGAACTAAATCATCAAAACTACCCAAACTTAAAGTTAAACGTAAAGACCAATTCAGCAAACAAAACTTTACTAATCCACCAAGGTTATCCCTTATCAAAACTACCCATTATAAAGATCAATTTAGCAAACAAACCTGTACAAGTCCACCAAGGTTGTCTCTAAGATCAAGAATGAAATATGAGGCTCCCATATCCTGAAGTCGCTTCATTGCTGCAACAATCTTTATTTTATTTAGTCTAACGATAAGATCAACTGAAACTATATAATTGAAGTACAAAAGGGAAGCCCCACTGTGGACATAATTAGTGCCATATGCTTCACAAAAGGATAAGGATCCAAGTTAGCCAAATAGGCCTGTGATATTGGCCTCAACAATTTAAAGAACAGAATGTACCTACTGGTATACTACAAAGGCATGCATTCCAAGGGGAAAGCAAATTAGATTTTAGGGCTCCTGTCTCAAGTTTCTATATTCAAATAGCAGCATGAGATAAAAGGACCAATCCTAATTCCTTAGCAATTTCCTGTTTTTGAGGCTTAGAAGGTTTATGCATCCTAAAAATATGTGGTATATTATATATTGTTGAATTAATATAGCTTGATTAGATGTACAACTACTGGTCACCTAGTCTTTTCTAGCCAATGCATTGAACTCTTTTAAGCGCATGTAGCCAATAGAAGCAGTGCCATTGTCAATTTCTGAACAATCATTAAGAAGACAACACAACAAAAAAAATTAACGCAATGTTACTTTATAAACGACTGTATTAAAATCACAACCTTAATAGTCACAAATGTTTCATTAGGGCCTTGTAACAAAGATGATACTTCAAAGGCTGATTTCCCTCCCACATCTACTCCATTGACAGCTAGCACTTCATCCCCCTAACAAATGTATCTAGAAAAATGTATTCTAGATTAATTTTTGGACGTATGCCAAACACATGGAAGGGGAGTCAGGGGACACCAAGCATGCATATTGGATAAGAAGATAATAATGATTTGATTGATGAAGAACATGAAAGGAAATATAGGGTTCATATGAGACAGGACACCCAAAACAAATGAGAAGAAACATTTGAAGTCTCAAAAACCTAGAGACTTTGAGTTAAGTGTTCATACCTTGCAAATTTATTTATTTATTTATTTATTTTATAATCTGATCCTATGCTTTCTTAAAAGATCTTTCTTTGAAATCTTCAGTTGTATCTCATGTTATTAAGTCAAGTAATTTTATAAGTCTCTCTTGTATTACTTTTGTGTCCCTCAAAAAATGAGGTAGTTTTTAAAATCATCATTTAATTAAAATCGAATAGTGATTAATCACAAGCTCATTTGATTCAAGGATGATTTCTAGTATTACATAAATGTTCCCAACAAAATTAAGTTTAGAAAACTATGTTTGCATGATCTTCTAACGATTGTTCTTTTTATAATGTTCTCTCAATATTTTAAATTTTGTAATGTCTCCCAATTTATTATTGTAATTACAATTTTCTCCTTCCATTACTCAAAATAATAAAAATACTTTCATGAGATAAAAATAAATAAATAAATAAAAAAGAAGAAGAAGAAGATAAGTCATTTTTTTTAAATCTTATGGAAAAAGTTTTTGTCACTTTAAATTGAGAAGGGGAAATATTGCAATCCCAATAGTAAATAGAAAAGACATTACAAAAATTAAAAATATGGGAAAGAAGGGTAAATGTAATTAACCCTTAAGATGATAAGTATCAAGATTCTTTTTTGGGGAAACTTCACTTATCCTGATGTTTGGCTACTTTTGCAAATACTTTTCAATGTTTAAAACCTTTCACTTAGGTGTATCAAACTTCATTTTTCTTTCACTTTACCCCTTCCGTCAAGAATTACTGTGAAATCCTAACAGACGACTCTTCACGTGCCAAGCATGCAGGTATTATTTTCAAAAAACCTGATTTTACCCCTCCACTCCACTCCACATGTTTGCGCCATCAACGAAGTTGTAGACAAGAAAAATGTGGTCGCCGGAGATGGAAGCGCCGAGGAGCTTGACGAGGCTAAGCTGGTGGCTTCAGCAGATAACAGCAAGGCGTTCAACAGGAACCATACATTATTTCCCCAACACTCAAAAAAATCATCAACTTTCCCAAATCCTCCTAGAATTGGATGCCTATGTGCAAAACCAAAATGGCAGTCGACACCGACGCTCCAACCCCAACCCTTCGCACGACTCGCATTCCCTGAACCCCACGCTCTCCCAGACCAACAACACCAACTTTCAGGAGGATAGATTTTAAGCCATCCATCCACCCAACATAAAGAAAAGACCATTCGACCAGAACATTAAAATTTGCTGGTTTTGGAAACCCTAGACTTGAAACTAAAAACTCTCTTCGTTTCGGCTTCCATCTCATTTACTTAAACACTAAATTAATTAAACACTATGATCAATCAAATGTTTGATTGATCATTTGATTATATCGCGATCAATCAAATGAATACACTAGGATTGATAGAAAGTTCGATTGATTGATAATTTGTTTAAAGTATAATCAATCATTTAATCCTATTACGATGGACTAGGACATATCAGATGTTTGATCAAACATTCAATTTCAATTGTTTTAATCATTTGATCATATGACGATCAATCAAACTAATCCACTAAGATCGATCAGATATTTAATCGAACCTTCAATCGAATGGTTGAATGATCCTATCAAGCTTAATCGAACTAATGCACTAAGATTGTTCGGGCAATCGATTGAATGTTCAATCAATTAGTTGATCATATCACGATCAATCATATTAATGTACTAGGATCAATCGATTGATATTATCATGATCGATCAAGATAATGCACTAAGAGTAATCGGATATTCGACTAAACATTCAATTGTATCAAATTGGATTGATCATTTGATTGTATCACGGTCGATCGAACTAATTCACCAAAATCGATCGGATGTTCAATTGATCATTTGATCCTATTACGATAAATCGAATTAATTTATTATGATCGATTGGATGTTTGATCGAACATTTGATCCTATCATGATCAATCAAACGTTTAAATAAGAATAAGAAATATAAAATTTCAATAATATATATATAAAATTATAAGCGTTTTAATTTAATTGGAAATTTTGTTTTATTTAAAATAAATAAATAAATATTTAGACTAATCCACTTCGATCAATCGATCGGATATTTCATCGAGCCTTTAATTTCTTTGAAATTTGATCCTATCGAATATCTAATAATTTATATAAAAGAAATAATGACATATTACTGGGGCTAAATTTTTGGGAAATAAAAATTTTCTATTATATATATATGGTCAATAGCATCAGCCCAAAATTTATTTTTTATTTTTTAAAAAAATTATCAAGTTATTCTTTTTTGTATTTAATTATTTTTGTTTAGTTTTTTTCTTTTTTTCTACAAGAGCAATGTGAACGATGTTAGTCGTTTAATTTTATTTGTTTTTTATTTTTCTACAAGAGTATTAGCGTGGACGCTAATGACCTATCATCTACATCATCAGCGTCAACTTTCAAAAGTAAAAGTCGACGCTAATAATATTCATCAGCATCCACTAAAAGTGGACATCGTTGGTCGTTTAATTTTATTTATTTTTCCATTTTTCTACAAGAGTATTAGCGTCCATAGACGCTAATGACCTATCATTAACGTCGACTTATCATCAACGCTGTTGGTCGTTTAATTTTATTAGTAAAAGTTGATGCTAATAATATATCATTAATGCTGTTGGTCGTTTAATTTTATTATTTTATTTTATTTTTTAATTTTTCTACAATAGCATTAACGTCCACTTTGAAAGTCGAAGTTAATAATATCTCTTCAGCGTCCACTTCGACTGCACGCTGTTGAGGTTTTAGTTTATTTTTTATTTTTTTTTTGTACAAGAGCTTTAGCGTCCACTAAAAGTGGATGGTTCATTATCTGCCTTCACCGCCCATCTAATGGGTTCTGACAGTCCCGCCCATTTTATATTTTATACCTTATCTTGTCAGGTGTCAGATGGGGTTTCCGGGTGTTATGCCGGGACACCTGTACCGGATCAAAGTCGTTGAGCCCGGGAAAATACTCCGGGGAAGGAGAGAATTTTCTCCCGGGAAGGAAAATTCTCTTCTCCCGAAAGGAAAATTCTTTCCGGAGAGATTTTTCTTTTCTCCCGGAAAGGGATAAAATTCTATTTTCTCCCGGTACTAATGCATAATCAGGCTGTTTCCTACTGGGAAAACATCCTTTCCCTTCCCTTATACTGGGACAAAATTCTGTTCTCCGGGAAAGAAGAAAATTATTTCCGAGAGAATTTTCTCGGTACTACTTCAGAATCAGGCTGTTTCCTACCAGGAAAACAACCTTTCCTCGTATTGGGACAAAATTCTATTTTCCCGGAAAGAAAAATTATTTCCGGGAGAGAATTTTCTCCAGTACTAATTCAGAATCAGGCTGTTTCCTTCCTTTCCTTGTATTATTATATATTATCTTTGAGCATCCTTTTGGGAGCAATCGAACGGAGCAGAAAGCTCCAAAAGAAAATTTAATTTGCTGAACATCCTTCAGTACGGGTGATAGGTGTATTCTATTTCCCTTGTTGGGGATGATACGACTTCTTGTTATATATATATATATTTATGCACGGGGGTTGAGTGGTCCTTGCGAGCTGGTATATGAGATACTGCGGCCACTGCCCCGTTCCCTTGACCAGCCGATTAATGATAAGTGTCAAAATGTTCAAATTTAGTCCTTGTTAATTTCTTATTATTTTGTTCTATTTTACTTTATTTTTGTGTTTTTCTAGATTTTTGGAGAAAAAGAAGCAATTCTAGAAATGCGAGCGTCAACTTATTGAGGATTATTATTGTTTTTTTATCATATATGACTATTGGTTATATATGACTATTAGCGTCCACTTCTTGTGGATGCTGATAATTTCAATTTTTTTTTTAATTTTTTTTTTTTATTATTATGTATGACTATTAGTGGATGCTGATAATCAACTATCAGCGTCGACATATGCTAATAACTATTTTGTCACCCCTAATAATTTTTCCGCCTATGGTATAATTCCCGTTAGTATATTAGCATCAACTTTTTAGCATCCACTTTAAAGTGGACGCTAATACCTATCTTTTGGTTCGATTATTAGCGTTAACTGCAAAGTCTAAAACTTAAACTTACACCAAGAAACTTCTTGAACTGAGATTGTGGCCACTTAAGTCTGGAAATTTGGTTTTTTGGCAACCGGTCCAATATTATCTTGTCAATCTGATAATAAAGAGCTATAAGATGAGACATTGCTATAAGATGAAGCAATTAGGCTCTAAGAAACCATAAATAAAAATCATAATGAGACCAACAACAACAACAACTATAATAACGGCGACATGGGAAGATCAATGAATATCCTGACTTGTAAGCACTAAGCAGAGTCAAAAACTTGCAGATGCGATATGTGAATATTTGTTTTACTCTTTGTACTACAAATCTTGATTCACTTTTGATTCCTGAAGTTGATTTATTACTACAACCAATGCTTGACAAAGGTATGAGTTGAGTCATTCATTAAGTTGTGAACTGCTGAGATCTCTCTAACAATTACTCTGATCACCAGCCTTATATCTTAGTTTCTGTGAAGGTTATGGTTTTCATTTTTCAAAATTTTTTTGTTGGATATGTTTCATGTAATGTTTAGAACTGCTCGATCTACTTATATGTATTTATTATATGTATTTCTTCCCAATGCATAATGTTGAATTATTCGCTTGAAGATGGGAGTACAACTGGGAAAGGCAGAAATAAAGATGGTGCCCAAGATTGCTTCTGAATTACAGTAGAAAGGAAATGATAAAAGAAAAAAAAACTTCATGGATTTTCTTGGAAAGAAGTCTCACTGACCTAGGGACAAATGGAAGGTACAAAGCTAGTGGTTCAAGATGTAATAGCACACCGAGTTACTTTTTCTGATTTTTCTATTTATATTTTATAAGTAGGTTTTTATTCTTTTTTTATGTTTTGTTTAATTAGAAACAGAATATGGTCTTAGATAGGGATGAATGGTAGAAAAGGATTTGTGTAGCCAGCTCAACACTCTTATGCTGAAGGTTATATATTTATATATATACTGTTTCCTTGGTTTTATTTAGTTATCTGGAATTTCTGGTACTATCTATTGTCGGGACTGATATGGATTTTGCAAGTCTGCTAGTATGTATGGATTGTGCATGTCTGCTAGCATGTAATAGGTTTCCTTACATTTATTTTCTTCCTTCCTTCTATTTTGTTAGGGGGATGAAGTGCTAGCTGTCAATGGAGTAGATGTGGGAGGGAAATAAGCCTTTTAAGTATCATCTTTGTTACAAGGCCCTAATGAAACATTTGTGACTATTAAGGTTGTGATTTTAATGCAGTCGTTTATAAAGTAACATTGCGTTAATTTTTGTTGTTGTGTTGTCTTCTTAATGATTGTTCAGAAATTGACAATGGCACTGCTTCTGTTGGCTACATGCACTTAAAAGAGTTCAATGCATTGGCTAGAAAAAACTAACTTTAGCAGTTAATTTAACTATTTCTAGAAAGTTACAGGTCTGGTGGGATTTATCAAGTTGCAGATGCCGAACTACAAAATATGCATGTTTTCTTTTAGAAATTCCTCCTTCCAATCTCACTTACCCTCGTTTTGGTGTTGTTTTTGTCTTCCTGTTGAACTGTCTTCTAGTCATCATTTCTAGGTTCATTTCCAGTATGAATATTGCAAGTTAGATTTCACTTGAATAATTCACAGAGGAGGGCTCACTTGAAATATAATTAGATGGTAAAATATTAGGTAATTAGTGAAACATTTGGGGTTATAAGTTTTTTATTTGATTTTTATAAGTAATCAACATATAATGAATATAGAAGAAAAGCCACCAAACTAACAGGAGCAACAAGAACAAGAATCTCATGAAAACTAATCACCAAAGGAGAAATAAAAGTAGATGTCCAAAAGATACAAGGCGTTAAAAAATAATAATAATAAATAAATAAATAACTTAATCTCCTCCAAAGTCCTCCAACGATCCTCAAAACTTCTATCATAAATTTCCCTCAAAAGACACCACAAAAGGCACGAAAGTACCATCTTCCACACAATAGCATTCCGAGTGTTGCCAACAGTCCACCAACAAACATATAAGTCGACTACTCGTCCAGACATAGCTCAAGACAACCCAAACAAACTGAAGAAAACATTCCACATAGTATAAACAAACAATGAGAAAGAAGATGATCCACATACTCCCCATTCCTTTTGCACATACAACACCTATCAACCACAATGACATGCCGCTTCCGAAGATTGTCCATTGTAAGGATCTTTCCTAGGGCTGCCGACCAAGTAAAAAAGGCCACCCTCAATAGAACCTTAATCCGCCAAACACTTGGGGTTATAACTTTGTTCATCTCCTACTCCAATGGGTTTATATTAGCACATATGATGAAGATGGCCGTGCCCTTGGCAGCTCTGGTCAACATGGAGATAGAGAACCATAATGCATGCCCAGCAATTACATATTATATTTACTCTATCAAGACATTTGGCAAGAATAATGTAAAAGGTCATGATTGCACCCTAAAGGTTGTTACAACATCATGCTGATACATTATGGCAAAGATTGTGGCAAGACCCTGTCCTAGCTTTACCTGACTTGGCGAAGCCTTTTGAAGTGCAGCACCACTCTGCAACTATGACATAACTTCACCTGCTTCTTGCACAAGCGCTCCTAGGTGAATAGGGATGCACTAATACCACTAAGAAATTATTCCATCAAACGTATTCTCCCTGGATCCAGGAATAGCAACATGGACTAAATGTCCTGTCCAAGCCAAGGAACTTACTCCAAATAGTCTTGACAAATGATGATTGAGACAAGACTCAGCATTTTTAAACCACGAAATGCTTGGTTTCCATTTTGGTTGTAGGTGGAACCCGCCCACTATTAAAGAAAGAACTATATTGATCATGGCACATAACATGCCCAGATACCCAAGGACCGGTTTTCCTGAAAAAGTCAAAACAATATGACTTATGATACCAGATCCAGGCAGAATGGGAATATACTCCTTTGGATGATCAAAGAATCGAAAGATATGCTGGTGATTAGTTGAGTTAAAAGCTACGAAGGTGGCTTTGGGACCTTGCTCTTTAAATGGAGGGGTTACAACAACAGAAAGAGCCACTATGTCTTTGTAAGTGACAGCTAAAAAGGGTCTTTCTGTTTTCTTAGGCTCTTTGCTTCGTTGAAGAAATTGCTTCCTGCCAATCTGAACTCTTTTACGCAAATCCTAAGCACACATTAGCCACAATGAGACCATTATAATATTCTATCAATCCCTAACCTAACTCACTTCCTTACAAATACCGATTATAGCCACCTAATTCCCCCAAAAATTGTTCCAATGTTATTTATAAGTAACCCAATATCATTAAAGCACAAAGGGCACGACCCAAATACGAAGTATACAAGAGAGGCCCCTAAGGAGACAAAGAAGAACACAAGTTTAAATTCTTTGTGGTAAATTTAAGTTCCATTAGGAAATGCTTAGTTATGAATAACAGTTGGATATTCAAGAAAAACAAATCTCTAGATTCATTTGAAAATTTATCTTAGAAGGCAAAAGATTAGAAGAAACTTGTGCATTTTTGAAACAGTAACAAGTATAAGAAGAACAAAACAAATAGAAGTTAACATTTATAAAAACCAATGGGGGATGGGGGAACTAAATCATCAAAACTACCCAAACTTAAAGTTAAACATAAAGACCAATTCAGCAAACAAAACTTTACTAATCCACCAAGGTTATCCCTTATCAAAACTACCCATTATAAAGATCAATTTAGCAAACAAACCTGTACAAGTCCACCAAGGTTGTCTCTAAGATCAAGAATGAAATATGAGGCACCCATATCCTGAAGTCGCTTCATTGCTGCAACAAATTTTTATTTTATTTAGTCTAACGATAAGATCAACTGAAACTATATAATTTAAGTACAAAAAGGAAGCCCACTGTGGACATAATTAGTGCCATATGCTTCACAAAAGCATAAGGATCCAAGTTAGCCAAATAGGCCTGTGAAGAATCTAGGTCCTCAACTTATTCTTGCTTAAAGCAACTATTATGTGATTCAAAGTCCGATTCCCAAGTCGAAAAGTAAATTTACTCAACAAGTTGAAGGACATGATGAAAATTCCATACATTTTCCTATTTGGTCTTCAAAATTCAATTGTATGAATTTTGAACTTTTTGGAAAGACATAAAAGCACAAATACTAACTTTATATGATAAGCTTCAAAGATGGTGAATAGCAACTACACCTGTCCTTGAATCAACACCAAAATAGTGGAATCATGGTGTTTTAGAAGCTAAATTTTTATAAAAATTACTTGTACTTTTAGTATCCTGTGTTTTTAAATTGCATTAGTACTCTTAAAGAATGCAGGTTAGGCCTAAAGAAGGATGTTTAATTTCATTATTTAGTATGATATACTTGCATGTTTGGCTTCGGATCCAGATAATAGATTTGGGTAATATCTAGCTTTCGGTTGCTGTCAACTAACTTAGCTGGAAAAAGTTTAGTATTTTCATATAAGAAACCTGGAGACAATACACCCAAGGAATGAAGGGATTAAGGTAAAGATGAGGCTACCTACAATTATATAGCTCAAAAAGCCTTTGAAGGACCAAAAAGAAAATCTCCCATCTTCTGATTTAAGTAAACATGGTCCTAGTAAGGTAGAAAAAAAAAATGATGTATGGATGTTCATACTCAAGTTCCATAAGTAGAAACACAAGCTCGCAACAAAGTCTAAAATCAGAGTACCGAAAAGAAGAATAAGAAGAAAAAAAAAACACAACAAAAAGGTCTTCAAGAGGATTGTTATCTCTACTACGCATGACAAGAAGTCGGTATGTCAAGTTCCTTGGATAAAGTGGCACAAGGAAACCAATGGACAGATCAGGTAAATCAAATGTGCATTGTCATAATTCTCGCTAAGGGAGCAAAACACATCTTTAAGGGATGGGGAAAAGAAAGGTCTTCAGGGGATTGAATGCCCTACTAAGCATGAAGGACAACCCCTTGAATGCAGGAACAAAAGACAAATTAGATAAATTCGGTAAGACTGATTTAAGTTTTGCTAATTGACAGTCTTAGAGCTTTATTTCTAGAAAATTTTGTCTGGCCGTTTTCCACACAATAGAAATCTTAATCCAACTAATGTGACAATCCTAAGCAAATATGCAATCACTGAAGAGGATCGGTTTAAGCAAAATCTCAATTAAACGACCTTCCTCTATAGACTAAGAATTTTGGTCAACAAAGCAATGAGTTTAAACAATAATTAAGACCATGCCCTCTGTGAACCCCCACCACAAGAAAAAAGAATAACTTTAATCTAAAAGACATAACACCTAATTAAATTGAGTAATAAATCAGAAACGCATAGAAACCAAATAACAATCAGGAAATCAAAACATCCAGATAAGCACTAAACCTTATGCGATTCAAGGATGCAATTGCACGGAGAGCACTGCAGATCATGTCTTCATTACAATCCACTTCTTGCTTGACAGCATCTTGCTTTGGCTTAAAATTTATAGTCTTCTGCAGAGGATCCACCCGAGTCCAACACTGAAGGATGCAAAACTAACAGATAAAAATATTTGGTGCTAAGCTAAATCTTAGTAGAGCTAAATCAATGAAATCACTGACCTGCCAGTACAGCAGATGGGCACTTATCTGCAAGTTTTGAGGATAAGGTGGCAAGGCATTTTCACATCATAATGATCTGGAAAAGACCGACCAAAATTTGTTGTGAAAAGCAATAAAAAACACAAACCTCACCATTTAATCTTCACATAAGCATGAATAACAACAAAAGTAATTCCTCCTATTCAGTCATGAACACAAATCTTCATTATGGGACTGAATAACTAGATATAAAATGACTCATCTTACAAGTACGTACTTAGAAACCAATCAAAGAGAAAAGTATTCTCAAAGGCGGTAAATTAATAATCATTGGGGGCACAACCTCCACATGTAAATATTAACTCATTTGAAGATATGCCCTGTGGAAAGGAGCTGAATTCTGATAAAAATGAATAAAGTAAATCAAAGTTTTATCTTATTATACATTGAAATTAAACATCACTGACCACCACAAAAATCCGAATCAATAAGAAAGGTAAATTAAATAAGAATGAAAATGGAAGGCAGCAAAATTACTCAAATTACAGCTCACTATCCAGACCAGATTTGAGGTAAGGAACGATAAAAGATGAAGGATTCACTTGATCAAGACAACCATCCAGCAATGTGTCCACACATTCAAAAGCAGCCTTTCTCAACTCAAGTCCATCATCCACAATATGCTTGAAAGGACCAAGATCAACCGTCCTTATCAATTCTTGCCGCAACAGGAATTAGAAAACAGAACATTGGTCCAATTAGATCTAATACTGGTGGGAAAAAAAAAACTAACGAAACAACCAAGGAGAAAAAAAAAAGAATGGGCAGCGCAGAGTTACTCTAAGTACACCAGGTACACTGGTAAGTTCATCATAGGTGTAAAATGCAAAGACTGGAATGCAAAAACAGAGATCCAATAAATCCCTTTCATTGAATTTACAAAAATATTACAAAACAGGTTCCGGACTTAAGCCGGGAAAGTCAATCCTGATCCTCATCATCAGAAGAATCAGTATCTGAAGGAACTAGGGGCAGGTCCGGAATGACAGAGGGGGAGTCATATGGGTTGCTCAAAGGAGCATCCGGCATCCGGTCAACACCCATCTTACGATATTCGTCAATGGCAGTAGTGGGAACCCTGAGGGTGTTCACGGCAACCGTCGCAATATCCACCCGGAAACGAGTGGGGTTCAGAACAATTGTCCTAAAATTCTCGAAGCCCCACCAGAATCCAAGGGACCAAGCCTCCTCACGAAGCCAAGGTACCCAAGAGAGTTGCTGCAGATAGCGAGAGGCCCTAGCTTTATGATGCCGATGCTTCTTGCGGAATTTGTCTTTGATGCGGCTGCAATTTTCTTGAGAAGCCTTCAGCATTTGATTGACCGCTTCATTGGCCTGAGTTAAAAGAGCCCGGAATTCCTCATCAGTTTTCTCCTTGGAAGCCCGAAGCCTAACTAGCTCTTCAAGAGTGGCTTCATGCTCCCGGGCCGCAGCTAAACTTAGGGTGTTGTACTCTGACACTTCAGCATACAACTTCTTGATAATCTCTGAATCCCGAGCTGAAATTTCCTTTGACTCATTGACAGCGGAATTCAGTGAGCACTCCAGCCGCTCGACCTCAGACTCTAGTTGAGCCACCTGTTCCCGGAGGAGACGCTCGGTTTCAGAAAACTTGCTTGATAATCTCTGAATCCTGAGCTGAAATTTCCTTTGACTCATTGACAGCGGAATTCAGTGAGCACTCCAGCCGCTCGACCTCAGACTCTAGTTGAGCCACCTGTTCCCGGAGGAGACGCTCGGTTTCAGAAAACTTCTTGATAATCTCTGAATCCCGAGCTGAAATTTCCTTTGACTCATTGACAGCGGAATTTAGTGAGCACTCCAGCCGCTCGACCTCAGACTCTAGTTGAGCCACCTGTTCCCGGAGGAGACGCTCGGTTTCAGAAAACCGAGCAGAATTCAGTGAGCCCTCTAGCCGCTCGACCTCAGACTCTAGTTGAGTCACCTGTGCCCGCAGGAGACGCTCGGTTTCAGAAAACTTCTTGACAGCCTCTTGAGCCCCCTGTTCCCGGAGGACAACCTCGATTTCAGAAAAGTAAGCTTGCAGGCCTTCTTTGAAATCAGCGTGAACGCCTGATAGCTTTGCAGCGTGCTACAAAAAGGAAAAGAAAAGAGATTAAACCGGTAAACTAATATGACGGCAGGAGGGATAAAAAAAGAAAGAGAAGAAAGTTGTGTATTTAACCTCCACGATGGCGCGCACCATGTTGTCGACAAATCGTACGGGAGAAACTCTTCCTCTCCCTTTATAGCGGCCCGGGGGAATCAATTTGAGCATGGCCTCATAAGGATCTCCTAAGAGATCTTTTCCCAAGGATTCGAAGGGAGTTTTGCGGCCAGGAGTAGGCCGGGAACTCGAAGACGGTCCTGCAGACACCGAGGGATCTTGAGGGCCCATACCCTCTTGAGAGCCCGAAACCGGCTCTTTACTTGCAGACGGGCCTGAAGCCGGCGTCTCCTCCGGGATTCCGGATGATGTTCTCTGGCCCGGGATGCATTGCTCTTTGCCCGAAAAAAGGCCTGACTCGGTATCGGTCTCCGGAACCCGATCTTGAAATCCAGGATCGAAAGTACTAGGTTCTACGGGAAAAGAAGTTGTCCCGTGAATGCCACTTGAATTTGTAGCCGGAGTATCAAAAGTTTGTCCTGCCAAAAACGAATAAGTCAAATTTGGAGGATAACCCGGAGGAAAAATATATAAAAAAATATTTCAGGATCGGATCTTTACCTCTCAACGAATTTGGATTGTTAGAAGAGACGGTTCTCATTTGAACATCTTCCGGGATGATCTCCGGCGGAAGATCAAATGCTGGAGCGGAATAGGAATTAACCACCTCCACCAAGCGGTCATTACCGTCGGTCCTGGGGCGTTTCGAAGGAACCTCTGGAGCAGGTCTAGTGTTCATTGTAGGCCTCTTTGGAACCCGAGGAAGGGTTTGTGAAGACGGGGTTGCGGCAGCGGATGACTGAGAAACAGGGTCTTCCGGATTAGGCACTTCGACGCTAACATCAGTGCTTGATGAGATGGTAATAGTCGCATCTTCAACTAAAGGCGGGGCATCCATTCCCGGTTGAGACAAAGTAGCTGCCAAGCCCTCAGCAAAGGAGAGATTCGTTTGAAAGGCTTCACTATCTTCGCCCTGCTCCAAGTTCTGAGACCCGGAAGTATTAGTCGCATCTTGGACTAATTGGGAAGGCTCCGAAAGCAGGGCATCCATTCCCGCTTGAGACAAAGTAGCAGCCAAGCTCTCAGCAAAGGAGAGATTCGTTTGAAGGTTTCCACTATCTTCGCCCTGCTCCGAGTTCTGAGACCCGGAAGTATTAGTCGCATCTTGGACTAATTGGGAAGGCTCCGAAAGCAGGGCATCCATTCCCGCTTGAGACAAAGTAGCAGCCAAGCTCTCAGCAAAGGAGAGATTCGTTTGAAGGTCTCCACTATCTTCGCCCTTCCCCCAGTTCCGATAACCGGAAGTAGTAGTAGTCGCATCTTCGCCGGTCTTCAAGTTCTGAGACCCGGAAGTAATAGTCACATCTTCGACTAAGGGGGAAGGCTCGGAAGGGGGGGCATCCATTCCCGGTTGAGACAAAGTAGGTGCCAAGCTGTTATCAATCTGAGGCCCGGAGTTAGTAGTCTCTCCGGTCTTGGGAGAGGCAGCCTGTGTTATTTTCTTCTTGGTCTTCTTATATAAGGGGACTGGAGCCTCCCCTGGCTCGGTAACCCCTGGCCGGGAAGCATTTGGAGCTGTCTTCTTCTTCTTCTTGATCATCAGGGGTTTGCCCTGCCTATTCCAGGGAACCTTATCCTCCGGAATGGTGTAGTGAAACTTATCTCGCAGTCTCTGATTAGTGACAATGGCTTCAAAAGCTAGCTCGGTTGCATATTGACAACTGCGAGCTCTAACCGTGAGTTCTGCCACGCGTTCACGCTGGGCATTGTTTAACAGAGGACACAACTCCACTGCAAGAAGGATAAGAAAATCAGCAAATTATATTAAAAAAAAAGAGAAGAGAAATAGGGAAAGAATTATCACTTACTGTCCTTGTGTAAGGGCGGAACGATCTTGGAACCCTTTTGTTCGGAGGTAGATCTTCACCCTCAGGACACTCCCAATTCCCGGACACAAAAATTCTTTGTGCCAGTCCTTGTTGTTGGAGAAGGAGCCTCCAAGGCCAATGACTTGGTACCTTTCCCTAGCAGTAAATGACAAAACGCCCGATACTTCTTTGCAGGGAAAGGGGCGGTAGACGTTCAGGAACTCTTCTATTGACATCTCATGACCAGGATTCAATTCTGGCCACAAGAGGTAGCAGGCTATTAGGAACCGCCACCCATTTGGCGCGATCTGGAACAGCGCCACCCCAAGATAGCAGAGTAATTCTCGAGCAATCTTAGGGAAGGGAAACGCAGCCCTGCCTTAAGCATGCGTTCGTACACGCAGATCTCCCCAACGTTTTCTAGTGGGCTCAAGGAAGGGGAAGGAAAGTGCAGACTTATGGTAGAGGGAATGTCATAGTTATGACGAAGAACATCTTCAGAGGAGGGAGTGAAGATAGATCTAAGTCCCCCAATCACTTTCCAGTTTGGGGGGTTTTCACCGGCTAGGTTCGTTTCGGACAACTGGGTTGTTGAAGTAGATGGGTCAACTTCACCAGAGGCCTGATTGTCAGAGGGATGACCGGATAGAGACATGTTTAAAGGGAAGGAAAAGAATTTCGAAGAAGGATCAAAAGGGAGTCAAGAGCAAGAGACAGTCGAACTTTAGAAGTGAAAGGAGTGAAGAAGGGAAGAGGGGTAACGGCGCATTAAAACAGGATGGAGAAACTTCCGAGAAAACCCCTCGAAACCCTAACGCGGAAGCCAGCAGAAATTGACACGTGACAAGTAATAATGAAATAAATTCTAGATAGGGGGAAGCGGAAAAGACAGACGAAAGAAAAGGAGACACATGACAACAAGCCTGAAAATATCTTTGAAATCTCAGTCTCAAAAAGACGCGCCCCATCAACACAACAAGATGGAAACGGATCCCCACTCCATTTCGAGCCGGTTCACGGCTTAGATGTGGTTAAAAATATCCAACGTTTAAAAACTTGCCACGTCATTTAAGAAAACCAAAGCTAAACTTTAACTTCGTTTGGCCTCTGAAAGAAAAAATTTCACCGTCAAAACGGAAGTCCCCTCTCTTGACTTCCATCCCTAAACCGGACCTGACTTCTTCCACTCCTCACTTCTCCCAAAAGGATGCTCAAAGATAATATATAAATAATACAAGGAAAGGATGTTTTCCCAGTAGGAAACAGCCTGATTCTGAAGTAGTACCGGGAGAAAATTCATCCCGGGAAATAATTTTCTTCTATTCCCGGAGAGCAGAATTTTGTCCCAATATAAGGGAAAGGATGTTTTCCCAGTAGGAAACAGCCTGATTCTGAATTAGTACCGGAAGAAAATAGAATTTTATCCCTTTTCCGGGAGAAAAGAAAAAATCTCTCCCGGAAAGAATTTTCTCCTTTTCCCGGGAGAAGAGAATTTTCCCGCTTTCCCGGGAGAAAATTCTCTCCCTTCCCCGGGAGTCATTTCCCGGGCTCAACGACTTTGATCCCAGTTTCCCGCATAACACCCGGAAACCCCATCTGACACCTGACAATATAAGGTATAAAAATATAAAATGGGCGGGACTGTCAGAACCCATTAGATGGGCGGTGAAGGCAGATAATGAACCATCCACTTTTAGTGGACGCTAAAGCTCTTGTACAAAAAAATAAAATAAAAAATAAACTAAAACCTCAACAACGTGCAGTCGAAGTGGACGCTGAAGAGATATTATTAACTTCCACTTTCAAAGTGGACGCTAATGCTATTGTAGAAAAAAAAAATAATAATAAAATAATAAAATTAAACGACCAACAGCATTAATGATATATTATTAGCATCAACTTTTGACTAATAAAATTAAACGACCAACAGCCTTGATGATGTCGACGTTAATGATAGGTCATTAGCGTCTACTGGACGCTAATACTCTGTAGAAAAATAAAAATAAATAAAATTAAATGACCAACAATGTCCACTTTTGGTGGATGCTGATGAATATTATTAGCGTCGACTTTAAAGTGGCGTCTACTTTCACTTTTGAAAGTCGACGCTGATGATATAGATGATAGGTCATTAGCGTCCACGCTAATACTCTTGTAGAAAATAAAAACAAATAAAATTAAACGACTAACAACGTTCACATTGCTCTTGTAGAAAAATATATAAAATAAAAAAAAAAACTAAACAAAAATAATTAAATACAAAAAAGAATAACTTGGGAATTTTTTTTTTTTAAAAAAAAAAAAATTTGGGCCGATGCTATTGACCATATATATATAGAAAATTTTTATTTCCCAAAAATTTAGCCCCAGTAATATGTCATTATTTCTTTTATATAAATTATTAGATATTTGATCGATCAAATTTCAAAGACATTAAAGGTTCGATAAAATATCCGATCGATTGATCGAAGTGGATTAGTCTAAATATTTATTTATTTATTTATTTTAAATAAAAAAAATTTTCCAATTAAATTAAGACGCTTATAATTTTTTATATATATTATTATTGAAATTTTCTATTTCTTATTCTGATTTAAATGTTTGATTGATCATAATAGGATCAAATGTTCGATCAAACATCCAATCGATCATAATAAATTAGTTCGATTTATCGTGATCAATTGAACTTCCGATCGATTTTGGTGAATTAGTTCGATCAACCGTGACATAATCAAATGATCAATCCAATTTGATACAATTGAATGTTTAATCGAATATCCGATTACTCTTAGTGCATTATCTTGATCGATCATGATAATGTCAATCGATTGATCCTAGTACATTAATATGATTGATCGTGATATGATCAACTAATTGATTGAACATTCAATCGATTGCCCGAACAATCTTAGTGCATTAGTTTGATTAAGCTTGATAGGATCATTCAACCATTCGATTGAAGGTTAGATTGAATATCCGATCGATCTTAGTGAATTAGTTCGATTGATCGTGATATGATCAAATGATTAAAACAATTGAAATTGAATGTTTGATCAAACATCCGATTGGTCCTAGTGCATTCTTTCAATCTATTGTAATAGGATTAAATGATTGATTATACTTTAAACAAATTATTAATCAATCAAACTTTCTATCGATCCTAATGTATTCATTTGATTGATCGCGATATAATCAAATGATCAATCAAACATTCGATTGATCATAGTGTTTAATTAATTTAGTGTTTAGTTTTAAGTAAAAGAGAATGGAAGCCGAAACGAAGAGAGTATTTTTAGTTTCAAGTCTAGGGTTTCCAAAACCAGCTCAAATTTTAATGTTCTGGTCGAATGGTCTTTTTTCTTTATGTTGGGTGGATGGAGGATAAGGATCTCCTCTAGGTGGAGATCAATTGGATGGCTTAAAATCTATCCTCCTGAAAGTTGGTGTTGTTGGTCTGGGAGAGCGTGGGGTTCAGGGAATGCGAGTCGTGCGAAGGGTTGGGGTTGGAGCGTCGGTGTCGACTGCCATTTTGGTTTTGCACATAGGCATCCAATTCTAGGAGGATTTGGGAAAGTTGATGATTTTTTGAGTGTTGGGAAATAATGTATGGTCCCTGTTGAACGCCTTGCTGTTATCTGCCGTAGCCACCAGCTTAGCCTCGTCAAGTTCCTCGGCGCTTCCATCTCCGGCGACCACATTTTCCTTGTCTACAACTTCGTTGATGGCGCAAACATGTGGAGTGGAGTGGAGGGGTAAAATCAGGTTTTTTGAAAATAATACCCGCATGCTTGGCACGTAAAGAGTCGTCTGTTAGGATTTCATGGTAATTCTTGACGGAAGGGGTAAAGTGAAAGAAAAATGAAGTTTGATACACCTAAGTGAAAGGTTTTAAACATTGAAAAGTATTTGCAAAAGTAACCAAACATCAGGGTAAGTGAAGTTTCCCCAAAAAAAATCTTGATACTTATCATCTTAAGGGTTAATTACATTTACCCTTCTTTCCCATATTTTTAATTTTTGTAATGTCTTTTCTATTTACTATTGGGATTGCAATATTTCCCCTTCTCAATTTAAAGTGACAAAAACTTTTTCTATAAGATTTAAAAAAATGACTTATCTTCTTCTTCTTCTTCTTCTTCTTTTTTATTTATTTATTTATTTTTTATCTCATGAAAGTATTTTTATTATTTTGAGTAATGGAAGGAGAAATTGTAATTACAATAATAAATTGGGAGACATTACAAAATTTAAAATATTGAGAGAACATTATAAAAAGAACAATCGTTAGAAGATCATGCAAACATAGTTTTCTAAACTTAATTTTGTTGGAAACATATATGTGACAGTAATACTAGAAATCATCCTTAAATGAGCTTGTGATTAATCACTATTTGATTTTGATTAAATGATGATTTTAAAAACTACATTTTTTGAGGGACACAAAAGTAATACAAGAGAGACTTATAAAATTACTTGTCTTAATAACACGAAGATTTCAAAGAAATATCTTTTAAGAAAGCATAGGATCAGATTATTAAAAAAAAAAAAAAACAATAAATTTGCAAGGTATGAACACTTAGCTCAAAGTCTCTAGGTTTTTGAGACTTCAAATGTTTCTTCTCATTTGTTTTGGGTGTCCTGTCTCATATGAACCCTATATTTCCTTTCATGTTCTTCATCAATCAAATCATTATTATCTTCTTATCCAATATGCATGCTTGGTGTCCCCTGACTCCCCTTCCATGTGTTTGGCATACGTCCAAAAATTAATCTAGAATACATTTTTCTAGATATCTTGCTTGAAATGATAATCTAAATTACTTGGACACTCCAAAGTCAACTTATCAGATCTGTTGAAAATCCTGTTAACATCTTGTTAATCATATTAATAGAATTAATTAGGTTTTTCCCACAAAAAAAAAAAAAAAAAAAGAATAAATCTAATTAGCTTATTCATCCAAAACTAGCTCATGAAGACCTTAACTGATTTTAGAGCACTAGCAACAGGCTCCCTAAAGGAGTCTGTTTCCCTTCATTTAGGGAAAAAAAGAGAAAAAACCACAAAAAAGCTCCCACAGCAGAAGCCCTAAATTTAACTTAGTCCATTGGGTTTCAACAGTGTTTCCCAATGCATAGGGAAACACTGTAGACTCCCACTCAATATTATAATCATAAAATAAGTCTTCTCTCTCCTCTCTTCTCTCCAACCGTTCTCCTTTCTCTGGCAACCCAACGCCCAGTAGCACCCAACGCCCAACGCCCAATAGCGCCCAACGCCCAATAGCACCCAACGCCATCACCACGATCTTAGTCACGCCGGGATGGATTTCCACGGCGTGAGCCCGCACGTCGCCGATGAACGAAAACGAAATCACAAACGGAAGAAAACACAGACGAAATCAAAATCACAAACGAAATCAAAATCACAAATGAAAACGAAATCGCAGACGAAAACGAAATCGCAGACGAAAACATAGACGGACGAAATCGCAAGCAACATCTCCAACGAATTTACTGTTGCCCCATCTCCAGCAACATCACAAGCGACATCTCCGGCGACCTTGCCGTCCCTTCTCCCCTTGTAGAGTAGTCGGTAGGCGATCTTGCCGTTGCCCCATTTCATGATCTGGGTCTCGGAGTCCCACCGCCAGTCGCACATGGTGAACCATAGCTTGCTGTCATTCCGGCAATGCGAGACAGTTTATATTGGTAGTGTAGGCGAAGGGAAGCAGAGAGAGAGACTTCCAGAAAGAAAAAAGAAAAGAAGAAGAAGACAGAGAGAGAGAAGAAGCGAGACAGTGCGTGGGTGGGCTGAACTTCAGAGAGAGAGAGAAGAAGAAGACAGAGATTTCCAGAAAGAAAAAAGTAAATAAAAGAAAAAAAGTAAAAATGAAAAGTAAAAAATATTATTTTAATGATATAGGGAATAGTTTAGGGAATCTATTGTGGTGTATTTTTGTATAGGGAAGTAAAAAGTAATTTGAATCCCTAAACTTAGGGAAAATGATTGGATAACTGCTGCTAGTGCTCTTAGTCCCTCATTGCTGTGGATGCTTATTTATTTATTTTTAATTTTTTTAATTGAAAAAGGTTACAGGGAAGAAGCAATGGATGCTTATTATTTCTCTTTTAACTTATGAGTATTACACGATATGCAATAGCCCTTCCCTTTTCGCGCCCTTTGTGAGTTTTAAAAATGCTCTTATTAAAATAAGATAGACAACATTTGACAATAAATACAACTTAATAAATATGTCTATATATTAGATCTGCATTGCATGTAAACGAACCCAAATAATCAAATCTAAAAAAAAAAAAAGAAAAAAAAGGAGGTAAATTACACTCTACTCCCCGAAACTTACACTCGATTTGCAGTTTAACCTCTAAACTACAACTCATTGCAACTGAAACTTACAAACTATCAAGATATTCTAAGTTATCCCCTAAGTCAAAGTTGGTGGTTAATATTTACAAAAATTAAAAAAAAAAAAAAAAAAATCACACTTGACTAACTGATGCAAATCAAGCCCTAGGAAGGATGGTTGAAATTAAAAAGAATCCAACCAAAGGAAATGAATAGTTCTGAGATGAGTAATTCTAGAAAACACTCTTGTGTCATTCTTGTGTCACTTTAAAAATGTAGTGGCTTTTAAAATCACAATTCGATCAAAATTTAATAATAATTAATTATAAAGCCAATAATGATTTTAAAAGTCATATCATTATTAAAATAACACAAGAATAACTTTTATCATTACTCGTCCTGGGATGCCGCTTGACCAAGGGTAGCATGAACGTCACTCAATGCTACTAATCGCAGTTGAGTGATTGTTAGGAGGAATCACTCAACTCCAAAAGAAAGAACATTCGCTAATAATTTTCGCAATCAAAGTCACTTCACTATTTTACGTCATTACTCATTAATATTTATAGGCAATAATGCATGGATTGTTCTTACAATAATGATAGACAACTTCCAACACAATACAACTTAGTAGGTGGACCTAATAAGCACAACTTAATTGTAGCCTAGATAAATGTAATAACTAGTATTATCCATGTGGCCATACTACTATACCTTGATATAACTAGTAGTAGAAACATATTACAACTTCTTCTTCTTCTTTTTTTCATCACACACAACCACATTTCACCTTATTGACAATAGTAACACTAGTGCACTATAAATGTAAATAATTTTAATTGAATTAAAAGGAGTTTCATATCAATGATTTTTTAAACCTTAAACCTCTTCTTCTTTTTTTTTTTTTTTTTTTAGATTTGCTAAACATATAAATGATTTTTTAAACCTTAAACCTTGAAACTTATAAATAGTAATTGGTAGTTGGTAACGAAATTGGGCATTCCATTTGATAAGAGTATAACATATTAATCATGATAATCATGTGACCTGGAAAGTATTCGTCTTCAAATTCTTCACTTGCTCACTCTCTCCAGCCTTAAACCTCAAAACCCTTCATCTTCAATTTCAACTCTGCCCACTCCCGTCCAAAACAGTGCGCTCGTATCTCATAGTACTTGTCATTTTTCACTAATACCCATTTCGTCTTAACGGTTTGATCCTCTGTTTGTTTCGTCGGAAAGTGTTTCCCGAAAAATTTACAGGTTTCGTATTCTTCTTGTTCTCTCAACTCCCATATAACGAATAATATAATGAGAATGAGATAACTTGGAGTGATGAGAAAGGAGGAGACAAAATTTGGGAAAAGTTTGTTTCAAATGGAATTCACTCACCGCCTCACTGGTTTTGGGTGTGTTTCTACGTGTATATTGGGTAATGGGCTTCTATAATTTTGCTAAATGATAGATTTTTAATTCGGTATTTCTGCAGATACTATGTGATATGCTTTGTTGAATTCTAATGGCATCTGTTTCAGCAACTTGGTTGTATCAAGGTTTGTTTGATTTCATTTTATTTATCAGATAAATTCAATTGAAGATGAATTTTGTATTTATAATCTATCTCACTCTTATCTGTAAGTGCCGATTCTGTGTATATATATTGCCTCTCTTCTTTTTTGGATCTATGGTAGATATAGGTTTGAGGGTATAGCTTATGCAGATGCCTTCGTTGCTGGGAAGCCATATTCCAAAAGCTTCCAGGTTTGTTTATTCAATTATTCTCTATGCGATTTTTTATTTTTCTTTAATGCGGGTTGCTCAAGATTTCATGCCTGCAATCGTACATATTTCTCTTCTTGCATAGAAAATTCTTAATAAGTGCTATGGGTGAAGCCTAAGTTACATTTTGTTTGGTTGTTAAGGGAATGTTAGCCAAGAAAGTGAAAAAACTAACTTTAGCAGCAACAGTGTGAGCTATTGAGTGTATTAACCACTCTTTGGAGATGCCAATACCAGGGGTAAAGATTGATGAAATCTTATGCATATGGATTTAATATTGGAGTTTACTAGTGTCATTGAGCATTGGAGCAAGCAGCCTGTCATTATGTTTGTTACGATGAATGACTCTGTTAACATGCTTTGTGGTAGTTTAACACATGACTTTTTGGTTCAGTGCATTTTCCTCCATTATTGTCCATCTGAAACCAAAATGTTTGTCCAATTGTTACAGGTGTAATATATCTCTGTTCATAGGTTTTTATTTTTATTTTTATTTATTTATTTATTTTTAACTTTCAAGATGTGGTTCCTCAATAAAAGAGGGACAACAATTCTTTTTGATGTCTGGCCAAGTACCAAGTGGTTGTTGTTCTTTAGGGATGACCTAAACTGATTTGGACCAAAGAATTCAGGCCTCAGTACGGTTGGTGATCTCACTTACAGTGACAGTTTTTGGACACAAGTTTAAGGATTTTGAGGTCCAGAAATTGCAAGAATAGAGCTAGATAAGGACATGGATCTCTGGACTGGCTTGGGGTTCAGAACTTTAGTGATAGGAAGGCATTAGAGCTTTTGTAACGCCCCAGCATGTTAGGGTTAGGTTTAATGCTTTGCGCCTACAAAAGAACAAGTTGACAAACCTAGCCCTAATAGGTCGGAGCATTGCAACTTGTGTTTTACTCCCACCAAATTTTCAGTCAAGCATTATAGTTCAAGTAGTCATGTTATGTCACTTTAATGATAAGGAAAGTTGCTTTGTTGTTTACAACTAATTCACGGCATCTTGTAGTGAAAGGAACAAGCACAATCTGCAGAGATGAAAAAGAGAAATGAAAAGGGTGTAGGGCTAACTAATAGCAATGGTTATGAGAAAGTGGCGGGGCTTTGCCCTTTTTGTTTTGCTTTTGGTTTGAAAGAGATAACAAGGAGGATTTTAGTGTTCAAAGACACCATATGAAACCTTCTTACTTGTCTGCTTCATGGCCGACCCATCAAGTGCCAATGATTCCACTGTTGTTGCTTGTTATCATCATATATATTCACTCTTATTTATAAGTTATAGTGAAACTCTTCCCAACATAAATAATCTTTGTCTAATTTTGATGTATTTGTATTTTTATTCCCTTGTAGGAATCCTGTCTGAAACTTCTGTAACCAAATATTCTTATATATATGGAAGCCTGTTTTTGTTGGTGCATATATATACTGGAATTTGGATTTTCATTTTACCATAGCAGTTAAAACGAGCACTCTCATGGCACCATTTAGAATTTGCATTGAATATCTTGTTGGCTGCCACATCTTTTCTTTTAAAACATTTGAAGGTTCATCTCTAACACCACATCCAGCATCACAGACAACCCTATGACCATACTTTTTGTATAGAGAATTCTATCAGGGTTATTTAAAAAAAAAAAAGAAAAAAGAAAAAATGAAAAAAGAGAATTCTATCATGGTGTCACCAATATTCTAACCAAAGATAAATGTTTTCTCCATATTAAAAAGTAACGATTTCAAAAATGCAACTTTTAAAATCGTACTAATTATTAAAACTACAATCTCAAACAGACTCTAAACCTCCTTCATACAAACAACCTCCCAAGTCACTTTTACTCTAGCAGCTGGTGAATCATTTCAAGACATCAAAAAATCTATTCCATTTCTGCTCTACTGATCTAATAATCTTTTTAATTAGGAAGGAAGAATAAAAATCTAAGATTAATAGACCTGAATATTATACAATGCAGATGAGAGTAGTTGCTGTAGCCTTTACTGAAAAGGACAACTTTTTGCAGAACCAAAATTTAATTTTAATTAGCTGTGAGTTTTTCTATTAATTGATTAAAATCATGAGTTATAAGCTTTCTTTATATAAAAAAACTCCCAAATATCTTATTGAAAACTTTCCTTCCTTAAATTGCAAACGCTCAATTAGTTGAGTTACTTGCCTCTTCACCAGCTGAGTTACCCCTAAGCAGTATAAGGTACTTTTATTTTGCATTCAAGATGATCAGGAAAAAATATATATATATTGAAAAACGTGGACAGGCACTAGAAGGATATAATCATAGTTGTGGAAGGGCAACAGATGGATGTAATCATCATTGTTAGTAAGTTATGCAATATACAACATATATAATACACGCAGCACGATTAAAAAGAAAAAATTTTAATACATTATATTATGGGAGTCATTTTCATACATGCTTTTAGCTGGGAGACAATAGGAGACAATGGAAAAGAAGCCATGGGAATTTAATTATCAATTTATCATTTTGTTTAACATTTGTCCATTATTTTCAAAAAAAAAAAAAAAAAACCTATTGCTTTCAAATAATTAGCAAGAGAAACTTCACTCTATACCCCTGAACTACCACACAATTGGACATACCCCAAACTTTGAAACCTTTTAATTTGGACCCTTGGACTTTCAATTGCAATTAGTTCGAACCCCTCCATCAATTTTTGAACATTAAAAGTGATTCAATGATGTTTATACCCCTAACTTTTATTATTTTTTATTATTTTTTTTTATAAAATTCTAAATTTACCATTAATTTCAAATTACTTTTTTTTTTTTTAAAAAAAAAAACATATTATAAAAAAATTTCACAAGGTGACCCACGGTTGAACCACCTTGTGATCCTTTTTTTTTTTCAAAAATTTTTAATAAAAAGAAAATTGAAGGGTAATTTTATCATTTTAGGAGTTTTAACGGCAAATATTGGCGGAGGAATTCAAATTGATTATAATTGAAAGTTCAAGGTTACAAATTAAGAGATTTCAAAGTTCAGGGGGAGGGACGTATATCAAATCGTGTGGTAGTTAGGAGTCTAAAGTGAAATTTCCTCTAATTTGAATAAAAAAAGAATCTTGATACTTATCAACTTAAGGGTTAATTACATTTACCCTTCTTTCCTATATTTTAATTTTTGTAATGTCTTTTCTGATTTACTATTGGGGTTGCAATATTTCCCCTTCAATTTAAAGTGACAAAAACTTTTTCTATAAGATCTAAAAAAATGACTAATCTTTTTTTTTTTTTTATCTCATGAAAGTATTTTTATTATTTTGAGTAACGAAAGGAGAAAATTGTAATTACAATAATAAATTGAGAGACAATGTTAAATTTAAAATATTGAGAGAACATTATAAAAAGAACAATATTAGAAGATCATGCAAACATAGTTTTCTAAACTTAATTTTGTTGGGAACATATATGTGACAGTAATACTATAAATCACTCTAGCTTGTATCAAATGAGCTTGTGGTTGACCACTATTCAATTTTGATCAAATGATGATTTTAAAAGTTACCTTATTTTTTGAGAGATACAAAAGTAACACAATAGAAACTTATAGAATTACTTGACTTAATAACATGAGATACAACCGAAGATTTCAAAGAAAGATCTTTAAGAAAGCATAGGATCAAATTATTAAAAAAATAAATAAATTTGCAAGGTATGAACACATAACTCAAAGTCTCTAGGTTTTTGAGACTTCAAATGTTTCTTCTCATTGTTTGGAGTGTCCTGTCTCTATGAACCCTATTTCCTTTCATGTTCTTCATCAATCAAATCATTATTATCTTCCTGTCCAATATGCATGCATGGTGTCCCATTCCATGTGTTTGGCATACGTCCAGAAATTAATCTAGAATACATTTTTCTAGATATCTTGCTTGAAATGATAATCTAAATTACTTGGACACTCCAAAGTCAACTTACCAGATCTGTTGAAAATCCTGTTAACATCTTGTTAATCATATTAATAGAATTAATTAGGTTTTTCCCACAAAAAAGAAAAAAGAATAAATCTAATTATCTTATTCATCCAAAACTAGCTCATGAAGACCTTAACTGATTTTAGTCCCTCGTTGCTGTGGATGCTTATTTGTTTATTTTTAATTTTTTTAATTGAATAAGAAAAATGTTAGAGGGAAGAAGCAATGAATGCTTATTATTTCTCTTTTAACATATGAGTGTTACACGATATGCACTATGCAGTAGCCCTTCCCTTTTCGCGCCCCATGTGAGTTTAAAAACGCTCTTATTAAAATAGGATAGACAACATTTGACAATAAATACAACTTAATAAATCTGTCCATACGTTAGATTTGCATTGCATGTAAGCGAAACCAAATAATCAATTTTTTTCTATAAAAAAAAAAAAAAAAAAAAAAAAAAAAGAGAGAATAGAAGAAGAAGAGGAGGAGGAAGAAGAAGAAGTTAAATTACACTCTACTCCCTTTAACATACACTCCATTTGCAATTTAACCTTTAAACTACAACTCATTGCAACTGAAACTTACAAACTATCAAGATATTCTGAGTCATCCCCTAAGTCAAATGGGTTTGGCCATTGGAGTGGCCGATCCACCCCCAAGAACCATTGAAGCCACCCCAGACCGGCCATTGGGTGTGGCAGAAGCCAGTGGCGGATCCAGGATCTTCACTAATGGGGGGCATTTTTTATGAATAAAAATATAAAATTAATTAAATATAAAAAATTACAAGCTCTTATTTATAAATATGCTCTTCAAATTTTGTCTCTATCATAATCACACATTTTTTTTCTTAATTTGAACATCATCAATAATTAAATATCAAAACAATTATTAAGAATAAGCTTATAATTTATATATATAAACAATATATATCAAAATAGAGTCTGTCTCTTTCTTTTTCCTTGAAATTATCTTTGAAAGTAATATATATGGAAAATGGTTGATTTGGGAATAAGTTTACAATAGAGAGCTATATGGATCCTGTTCCTTGTGTTCGTCCTTCTCATCTTTCTCCTCTACTGATTTAGCTTTAGGGGGTAGGAAAAATTTTTGGGGGTTGAGGGTCGATCCCCTTGGTCCGCCCTTGTATATATATATATATATATGAAGTAACGTGAGAAGTAGAACATGGGAATCTTGGGAAATGCAATTCGGCCAAGTCCCATCTAGCAAGCAGTTGCCATACTCTTTCATCATATATATATATATATATATATAGTCTTCCTCACGCCAGTCAAAGCTCCCTCTCTCCCTCTTTTTTTTTTTTGTCTTTCTTCTACAACTCACTCACTAATCTCTCTTCCTCACCCTCTCTCCCGTTCACTCGAGAGCTCTCTTCTTCCTCACTCTCTCCAGTCGTCTCTCTCCCCTCTCACTCTCTCTCAAGCTTACTCTTCTTCCTCAACCCGTCCTTCGTGGCTTAGCCGTACCCCCGCCAGCCGTACGTCAAGAACTCCGGCATCTCATCTTTGGCCGTCGTTCTCCGTCGTTCGTCCTCCTCATCTTTCTCCTCTATTGATTCAGCTATACATGGGTTAAGGAAATTTTTTGGGGTTGAGGGTCGACCCCCCTTGGATTCGCCCTTGCCAGAAGTCACCCCTATGGCCCTTGGGGTGGATTGGCCACCCCCAAGGGCCAAACCCTTTTTTTTAAAAAAAAATTAAATTAAATTCTTTTTGATCCTTCGGGGTGGCCGATCCACCACCCAAGGGCCAAGAGGTTTGAGGTGGCCGAAGCCACCCCTTCTATTTTTTTCTTAACTTTTTTATTCATTTTCCTTTATTTTGATTTTGATTTAAATTTATTTTAAAAAAATAATAAAATATTAGTAAGTAAGCTTGCCACCTCAGCATTTATGGAGAAAATATAGACTTTTAATTGCATTGTAGCAAGACCCTTTTAAAAATCACTCGTGTCATTCTTATGTCACTTTAACAATGTAGTGGCTTTTAAAATCAAAATTTGATCAAAATTCAATAATAATTAATCACAAGACTAGTTTGAATCCCCCTCCTCCTCTTATGTGGACATCTAAAAAAAAATAATAATAATCACAAGACTGGTCTAGGGTGGCCCAAGCCACCCCTTCTATTTTTTTTCTTAACTTTTTTATTCATTTTCCTTTATTTTGATTTTGATTTAAATTTATTTAACAAAAATAATAAAATATTAGTAAGTAGGCTTGCCACCTCAGCATTTATGGAGAAAAGATGGACTTTTAATTGCATTGTAGCAAGACCCTTCTAAAGATCACTCTTGTGTCATTCTTATGTCACTTTAACAATGTAATGGCTTTTAAAATCAAAATTTGATCAAAATTCAATAATAATTAATCACAAGACTAATATTGATTTTAAAAGTCGCATCATTATTGAAATGACACAAGAGTGACTTTTAGCATTACTTGTCGTCTTGAGATGCCGCTCGACCAAGGGTAGCTTGAACGTCACTCAATGCTATTAATCTCAGTTGAGTGATTGTTAGGAGGAATCATTCAACTCCAAAAGAAAGAACATTTTTTCTAAAAAAAAAAAAGAAAGAAAGAACATTTGCTAATAATTTTCGCAATCAAAGTCACTTCATTATTTTACATCATTACTCATTAATATTTATAGGCAATACAATGCGTGGATATATAGTTCAAACTTACAATAAATGATAGACAACTTCCAACACAATACAACTTAGTAGTAGACAATTTCCAATAAATACAACTTAATTTTAGCCTAGATAAATGTAATAATTAGCATTATCCATATTGCCCTATTACTATACCTTATATAACTAGCAACAGAAACATATTATAATTGTTTTGTTTTGTTTTTTTTGTAAAGTGGAGGTCACCTTCACACAATTAGGAATGATATCTTCCATGGTCAAAATCTCAATGTCTTAGATGATTACATATAATATTGTGAGAACACTACTCCTCGAAAATGAATTCATGAGCTTGTGATTGATCACTATTGAATTTTGATCAAATTATGATTTTAAACAGTAACAAGTATGAGAAGAACAAAACAAATAGAAGTTAACATTTACAAAAACCAATAGTGGATGGGGGGACTAAATCATCAAAACTACCCAAACTTAAAGTTAAACATAAAGACCAATTCAGCAAACAAAACTTTACTAATCCACCAAGGTTATCCCTTATCAGAACTACCCATTATAAAGATCAATTTAGCAAACAAACCTGTACAAGTCCACCAAGGTTGTCTCTAAGATCAAGAATGAAATATGAGGCTCCCATATCCTGAAGTCGCTTCATTGCTGTACAAATTTTTATTTTATTTAGTCTAACGATAAGATCAACTGAAACTATATAATTGAAGTACAAAAAAGGGAAGCCCCACTGTGGACATAATTAGTGCCATATGCTTCACAAAAGGATAAGGATCCAAGTTAGCCAAATAGGCCTGTGATATTGGCCTCAACAATTTAAAGAACAGAATGTACCTACTGGTATACTACAAAGGCATGCATTCCAAGGGGAAAGCAAATTAGATTTTAGGGCTCCTGTCTCAAGTTTCTATATTCAAATAGCAGCATGAGATAAAAGGACCAATCCTAATTCCTTAGCAATTTCCTGTTTTTGAGGCTTAGAAGGTTTATGCATCCTAAAAATATGTGGTATATTATATATTGTTGAATTAATATAGCTTGATTAGATGAACAACTACTGGTCACCAAGTCTTTTCTAGCCAATGCATTGAACTCTTTTAAGTGCATGTAGCCAACAGAAGCAGTGCCATTATCAATTTCTGAACAATCATTAAGAAGACAACACAACAAAAAAAATTAACGCAATGTTACTTTATAAACAACTGTATTAAAATCACAACCTTAATAGTCACAAATGTTTCATTAGGGCCTTGTAACAAAGATGATACTTCAAAGGCTGATTTCCCTCCCACATCTACTCCATTGACAGCTAGCACTTCATCCCCCTAACAAAATAGAAGGAAGGAAGAAAATAAATGTAAGGAAACCTATTACATGCTAGCAGACATGCACAATCCATACATACTAGCAGACTTGCAAAATCCATATCAGTCCCGACAATAGATAGTACCAGAAATTCCAGATAACTAAATAAAACCAAGGAAACAGTATATATATAAATATATATAGAGAGAGAGAGACGCATGAAAGTTAGATGCAGATAAATATTGGACCTTCAGCATAAGAGTGTTGAGCTGGCTACACAAATCCTTTTCTACCATTCATCCCTATCTAAGACCATATTCTGTTTCTAATTAAACAAAACATAAAAAGAATAAAAAACCTACTTATAAAATATAAATAGAAAAAATCAGAAAAAAGTAACTCGGTGTGCTATTACATCTTGAAATGTATACTAGAAGTAGACACTAGCCGAACAAGTAGTTGCGTTTGAAAAGAGAAAATAGCAGCAGGAGTCCATTTCACTAGTTAAAGTATCTGTGACCTGACCACTAGCTTTGTACCTTCCATTTGTCCCTAGGTCAGTGAGAAAGCAAGTGTACTTCTTTCCAAAAAGAAAATCCATAAAGTTTTTTTTTTTTCTTTTATCATTTCCAATCCATAAAGAGAAATAATAAGCATCCATTACTTCTTCGAAAAGGGAAGGGCTATTGCATATCGTGTAAATCTCATAAGTTAAAAGAGAAATAATAAGCATCCATTGCTTCTTCCCTGTAACCTTTTTCAATTAAAAAAATTAAAAATAAATAAATAAGCATCCACAGCAATGAGGGACTAAAATCAATTAAGGTCTTCATGAGCTAGTTTTGGATGAATAAGCTAATTAGATTTATTCTTTTTTTTTTTTTTCTTTTTTGTGGGAAAAACCTAATTAATTCTATTAATATGATTAACAAGATGTTAACAGGATTTTCAACAGATCTGATAAGTTGACTTTGGAGTGTCAAAGTAATTTAGATTATCATTTCAAGCAAGATATCTAGAAAAATGTATTCTAGATTAATTTTTGGACGTATGCCAAACACATGGAAGGGGAGTCAGGGGACACCAAGCATGCATATTGGATAAGAAGATAATAATGATTTGATTGATGAAGAACATGAAAGGAAATATAGGGTTCATATGAGACAGGACACCCAAAACAAATGAGAAGAAACATTTGAAGTCTCAAAAACCTAGAGAATTATAACGAGTTGCAGGTTAGTTGAGCGACCTTTCATGCGCATTGTTGTGATGGGATTTTGTAACATTGTGAGCTTCATCCTATTCTTTTGCTTATTTCAGGCTAGAATTGAGATCGCCAAACTCTTTTTAGATGAAAGGAAGACGGTATAGCAGTTTATTGAGATTACATTCGTGAACAACTATTTCTTTGTAACTATGTTTATTTATTTGTTTATGTTTTCCATTTCTCTTGTGCAGACTGTAATTACAGTTATTTGCATCTTCCCTTCTTTCCCCTTGTCATCTAGACTCCAAAAAATAGTTAGCTACTTTATTATTTGGTTATGATGGACAATGGAAACACTTATGATCGATAATGGTCCAAAATGTTCACAAACTTGTATTTTGATTTGTCAAAAAGCATATTAATGATTAATAATGCTTCTCTGTGTTGTTTTGGACCTTTCCCTCTCAAAAGTGATAGCAGTGCATTTTAAGCATTGCTTGATCACTTTGGCAATCTTTTCCTCATCACTAATACCTCTTTTTTTTTTTTTTGAATGTGCAATAAAGTATCTGTGTTAGTACTTGTTAGTGCTATTCAGTCCACTACATTCAGCTTATCATTGTGGTGTTTTCTTCTGATGACATTTATGTACATATAATATATACCGCTGGAAGGGATTCACAGTACCAAAACACTATTGTTGCAGATGCTGCACCATTGATTACAGCTCCTGTTAATGTATGCACTTTTACATTTGAGATCTTTACACCGAATAATCTGTCTTTGCTCTCATTTATCACAATTTTTTTTTAATGGTTGAAAGCTCTTAGTCTGAAATAAATGAAAATAAAACTAGATTTCTCGTTTTAGTAGAACTATTGTCAATTTTGAATCAACATGTTGCCTGTCCAACAAGGGTTTGGACATGACAATTTTGACCGTGACATGAGCTGCCATATTTGAGGATTAAAATATAACTAAGACTATCATTCAGGAGCATTAGGTTCATTTTTTAATCAATATGTTGTCCATTCAATAAGGACCTGGATACTAATGACAATGCTTAACACAGATATGAGCTGGCAACAGCAACTAAAATAAATTGAATTGCATCATAAGTATGAACAAAGCATGTAGCCGTAGCTATTATTATTATTTAATGGGTGCAAATCAGCTGTGCTGGGTAGAGAGCTGCTTGAGCTTTGAGCTGAATATGTGGATTGTTGTAAATCTAGTCTTGTCAATTAGTAAAATTCTTGAATTTTAATACTTTGTTTGATTAGATAAGCATGGTTCTAGCCTTCTAGGTCAACTTGGTTCTAATCGATCTGTTTTTTTTTTTTTTTTTTGGTATTGATCAATTTTGATAATGAAAACTCATAATTCATTGGAGTTGCTCAATAATCAAGTTAAATAAATCCAGTTATCACATCATAGACAGAATTGGTAGCATACTTTTCCCTAACTCCTCCTTGTTATGCTTTTTAGCGTTCAGGGCCTAACTGACCTGAGCTTGGGTTTGGATAGGCTTGGCTCTTTGGAAAAACAAGCTTTAGATTGAAGTTTGATAGCTTAGTGGATTTGTTTGCACACCCAAAATTAGATTCCAACCTGATTCAGTCTCTTTTATTATTTTATATGCGATTCTAACATATTGGCTTGTTTGATTACAGTATTGTTTGTCCTCGATTCGATCTTATAAGCTTATCTTCTGTACTAACAATTAGGAATTGTAAGTATGCAATGTCAGCTGTTGTGACCTTCATTACAAAATTTTTGACTCTCATCTAATGCAGGTTTTGGAGAACAACAAAACTGCTAGTGCTAGTGAAATTGTAAGCGGCTCCACCAAGCTATCTGAAGTTGCTTTTGATACTTCATATTTGTAGTATTGTAAAAGGTGGTCTCATTGCAGGTTGCTTCTTAGCTGCACGATAATTGTAGAGCTGTTCTTGTGGGGGAAAGAACTTATGGCAAGGTTCAGTATTCACTCATAGCTGCTGATTTAATAATTTTTAGCGATTCAGCAGCAGTCTTTATATGATCACGTACTGTAATAGACCTGCATCCACCCATAACCCATTTTTCATTTGAACCCTGCAACTCGTTTTAAACTTTCATATGGTGGGTTTTGTTGTGGATTTTTGACAGTGTCTAAATATTCTTTTTCTTTTTGTGGTTGGGGATAAGGATCAAAATTTGATCTTTTTGGTAATTTCATTCTATTTCTCGACCCAAATTATAGACTAGTTTTTAAATTTTGGTATTTATGAATAGATATCTGATTGACATACCATAAACTAAATATCTGATTGTCCAAAATTGTTTTAAAATGTGATTCAAAGAAATAATTATCCACATCTACGAGCAATATATCTTGTCTATAATATCCTGCATCTGAAGCAGTTACCTATTTTGTACTTCTGATTCTAATAAGCCCTATACTTTGAACAGGGTTTGATTCAATCTGTATTTGAACTTTCTGATGGATCTGGTGTGGTTGTTACTGTTGGGAAGTATGCAACTCCAAATCACAGGGACATAAATGGCAATGGAATGGGGATCATTCACTACCGCATAGAAGCCTGACCCATGGAATAGAGCCTGATTATTTCACTACTGCATAGAAGCCTGATCCATGGAATAGAGCCTGATTATCGAAATTTCCCAGGTAGAACTCTTCACACTTTTGTGATAAGGTGATAGTAAGACCCCATTTAACCGTAACACAACCCTCTACATACAGCTTGGGGTGATGTCAAGCAACATCTTTCTAAGTGCGGTAAGCTTCAGCAAGGATGAAACCAAGGTTATAGTCTTCTTATTTAAACTTCAGCAGCATCTTCTTCTGCATTTAGTTGGCTAACCTAAAGTAAGACATCTTCATGTGAACCTGCCTTGTTTTTCTTGAAAAGTTGTCTGTGAAAGTGTAATAGTATAAGTTGCCAACTTGCCACATATCTCGTGCTTTATGAGCATATACATGGTGCTCTATACTTCTGCATGGCTTGCTATAAAGTGCACTTGTTCTGAGAGATGGCAATTTTTTTTTTTAATATATATATATATTTTTTTATGGATATTTGACTAAGATGTATTGAATCGATGACAGAGAAGAAGAAGAATAATTTTTAGCCCCTAAAAAACCCCGTCGTAGCAACCCTTTTGCCGTAGCAATCTTGACAAACTCACCCTCCTTCACTGGAACAGCACTAACTGCCACCGGAATGACAGAGACCACTACCGGACACTCCACCGAAGAGACAGGGGTCTCCACCGGAGAGACAGCAGCCTCCACCTTATCAACAGAGGAAGCAGTCAAATCCCCAATCCTGGGCATGGTACTCACCGGACTATTCATCACTACAATTGGAGATAAATATTATTACCAAGATGAAAATGACAAAAGGTGAAAGCTCAATATCACTCCAAACAAATAGTACCAAACATTAGCTCAAAAACTCACAGTTTGCCCAACTACTCAACTATATTTGGAATGTCATCAACTGTCATAACATGTTTGCTAGTGCTAATAGTTCTCCATAGACAATATTTTTAGTGCAATTGTCCCTGCAATCATCAACTGTTGTTGGTCTAATATGAAACACTATACGAGTTTTTTTTGTTTGTTTGTATGTCTTTGCTTTTTTCTCCATCAATATTACTAACCCATAAATTTTCCTAAACAATCAGTCAATATAACATAGAAAAAGAAAGAAAACAAGAAAGGAGCTTTCGGGTGAGGGGAAAATCCACGAGAAGAGAAACAAGCACTTTCAGAAACCCAAATTAACACCTATCCAAAATTAAATACTCAATTAAAGCTCATATAAGTTCAGCCAAGAACAGCAATCAGAATAACCCAGAAAAAATAACAATTCCCAACATTTGATAACCAAACGGCTAAGACCAAAAATCAACACAAAATCCTCCAAAATTACAACCTATAATCAAATATCCACAAGAATCCAAGGCTACTAAAATCAACACAAGAAAACCGAACTATAATCAAGATTTTTTATTTTTTTTATTTTTTTAAAAGAAACGATTTATACCTTCGAAAAACCCACTTTTCTGCAATTTCTCTCATAGCTCCGTCTCTGGCTCTCTCTTCCTCTCGGCAACTCTCTTTCAACAATAACAAAAAGCTTGAGATTAACACAGAAGATTAAGAGAAAAATATACAAAAAAAAAAAAAAAAATCAATACCCAAACAGTGAGTGTGCGTATAGAAGAAGAAAAATGTCAAAAAATCAACAACAAACCGGGTGTGAGAGAAGAGAAGAAGAGAGGGGAGGCTGTCGGTAGTAGAGAAGAAAAGAGAGAGAAAAAGAAAGGAAAGAAAGTGGGTGAATTCGGTAGCGAAAATCCAGCTGATTGGAGATGGTGACACATACCGATGGGTGCTCTGCCTCACCCCCTCTCTCGATCTCCAAAAATAAATCGATGATGGGAGGCAGGTAGGATTTCTGGAAGATGAGAAGTAAAATACCGAAACAACTAATCAGATATGTGAAGACTGATGAGGGCAAATTGCTAACCTCGTATGCAATTAAAAAAAGCATCGATTACACAAAATTTGCTTACACTTGGATTATTAACGGCCAAGATCCCACAACATGAGATTCTCCAATTAATCTCCAACCAGAGGAGATCCTTATCCCATTGAAAGACAATATATCAACCAGGGGCGGCCCAATCGCTAGGCCACTAAGGCTCCGCCTATGCCCCCAATTAATATGGTCTAATTATTTTTTAATAAAGGCAAAAATTTTAATTTTTTTTTTTTAAATTAAGGCCCAATTGTTTTTTAAATAAGGACAAAAACAATTTCCTATAAAAACTTAAGGCCTCTAAAATAAGGCTCCAATATAATAAGCCCATTATAAAATAAGACCAATTAACCAAAAAAAAAAAAAAAAAAAGCCATAAGTGATTTTTTTTTTTAATCTTTTTAATCCTTTTCTCTCTTGGCAAAGGAGAAAGAGCATAATTTCTTTTTCTCATAAAAAGATAAATACTAGTGTCACCATTTTCTCTCACTCTCTCTCTCCTTCCTCTTCTTCTCTTTTTTTCTTCATTTTCTTCCTTTCCTCCTCTGTGGTACATCCCTACCAATTTTCAAACATGTTGCTCTTTTTTTGTAATTTATTTTATTATAATCTGAATATATATTTTTTTTATAAATCGTATTTGTTTAATTTGTTAATATGTTTAATCAAGCATGTATACTAGAAAATATGCATCTAGATATGAAATACTTAAAAGAAGATAGAAATAGAAAAAACTGATTAAATCAAATAGGATTTTAAATAAATTTGTTATTAGCAATAAATAAAATATTAAAGATAATTTAGGTGAAAAATTCATAAATGAATAATAAATTCATAAAAAAGAATTATCATATTAGAAGATAATGAAAATATTATTGATGTCTCTAATTCTATTGTTACAAATATTTATGACCCTAATAGAATGTAATAGAATGCAACTAGCTAATAAACTTAAAAGTCAACAATGAACATATTACTAACATGAATAAAAATAATAAGGCATAAAATATAATAATATTATTAAGATAAATACTATTTAATTAATATTTAAATATTAAAAAATAAGGTCCAGTTCTAAAATTTGTCTTCGACATTTTTTTTCCATTTAACTATTGACTATTATTGAATTCAACTATCTTATAACACTTTCTCCCTCGTTAGTCATTAAAACTAACTCAACATGCGTGACTTGCATGTTCATTTTAATTTTTTTCTTTACATTTTGCCTTCACTTTAGATTTTTGGATTAAAGTTTACGAGGGTAGAAACGTCATTTTATTGATTTGAAGTTAGAGCAAAAATGGAAAAAAAAAAAATTTTAAATGGTTGACCGTTAAATTTAACCTCTTTAATTGACGGAATGAAATATTATAAGATAATTTGAGTGAAAATGGTCATTAAATGAAAGTATTCATCAATGTAGTTCATATTAGAAGGTAATACCTAAAATTTATTATTTTCTTACCAATAAAACTGGATCACATAATAATAAAGGGTAGATTCGTAATTTGACATCATCGAATAAAACTTCACTATTTCAGAGGCTTTGTCTCTGTTGTACATCACTCGAGGTAATGATATAATTTGTTTCTTATTCCATTTCAAACTCGGATTAGGAAGAGTGACCTTTTTTAAAACACGTTATATACTAACTTTAGCTGACGCTCTCCGCGGCCACCGCGTCGGGCTCTTTCTCTACAGTTTTGCTCTCTCTCTTGCCAGATCGTCGAGGTGAAGCTGTTGTCTTTTTGTTCTTTACTGGCTCTCTCTGCAACGTTGTGAGGGCCAGATCTGGTAGGTAAAGTACCCATCTTTTTAATCAACAAAGAAATCGGAAGATTCAAAGTTTTTGTGGGCTCAAAGTTTGTATCCAGAGAGGGGGAGTTGATGATCATGAAGCGGAAACTGGAGGAAATATGGCCCCTGGGCCCCGTTGATCGCATCCCCAAGTATTGTTTTGGATTTTCCGTGCCGGAGGTATCTATCGCTGATGTATTCCCATTGTGGCTGTTTTTTGTTTCTTGTATAGACAGATATTGATAATTTGAAACATGGGAAATTTGAATTCCAAGTCGCCATAGCTTTATAATTATAAAGCATGCAAATTTACTCAAATTTATGGAACAATTTCATGAAAGGTAAGACCTTTCAGAATAGTCAATACTTGTCGATCCATAAGGTCGCCTACTGAAGTTTTCGACTCTGCTTACTGATAGTCAGGATATTCATTGATCTACCCAAGTCACCGTTATAATTATAAAGTATGCAAATTTACTAAAATTTATGGAACAATTTCATGAAAGGTAAGACCTTTCAGAATATCAATACTTGTCGATCCATAAGGTCGCCTACTGAACTTTTTGACTCTGCTTAGTGCTTACTGATAGTCAGGATATTGATTGATCCACCCAAGTCACCGTTATAATTATAAAGTATGCAAATTTACTAAAATTTATGGAACAATTTCATGAAAGGTAAGACCTTTAAGAATAATCAATACTTGTTGATCCATAAGGTTGCCTACTGAAGTTTTTGACTCTGCTTAGTGCTTACTGATAGTCAGGATATTCATTGATCTACCCAAGTCAATGTTATTATCGTTGTTTGTTGTTGTTGGTCTCATTATGATTTTTATTTTTGGTTTCTTAGAGCCTAATTGCTTCATCTTATAGCTCTTTATTATCAGATTGACAAGATAATGTTGGACCGGTTGCCAAAAAACCCTTAAGTGGCCACAATCTCAGTCCAAGACTTTGCTTGGTGTAAGTTTAAGTTTTAGATACATTTCTATGTAATTCACATTGTACTAAATAAACGCCCTTAATTGTTCTTTTAGCTTTATTAACTACAAATGCGTACTGTTACTTTGGAATCTTAGTATGCACAAGAGTTAATTTTGTTTATGTTATTTTGTGTGCACATAGATTGACGGTGCCCTGGTGGCTGATCTGACTAGTAGATTGCTGGGCAGCCGGAGGACATTCTTTCTTCTATAATATCATTAATATCAATGAGGGAAGCTGCCACTACTAGCATCCTTTCAAAAATATGGAGATACCTTTGGACGACCTCTTCTAATCTTGACTGAGGAAACTTTATTCCAACAAGTTGCAAGGAATAGGATATGTATTCTAAAGAGAATCTGTAAGGTTCTCGTAGCAGCAGAAAGCTAAACATTTCATATGAGGGCACTGTCCAATATGAATCATAGCTATAATATGAGATGGAAAAGTTGAACATAGGTATTCTTTCATGCTACTAAAGTTTCAGGCTCTTCACCAACGTGTACAAATTTTTGTAGGCATGATGAAGTGAGTGAGTGATGAACTAGCACATATTGGTTTATTAGGACATCTCATAACAAGTTTCTGCAAGAGAAAATGATATATATATACTGTTGCTTGCTTTGTATTTGCTTCATTCATTGCCTCTGCCTCAATTGCTGTAAAGTTACTATCCATGAGGTTGAAATGCTTCCTCCTTGCTGCTGATGCCAATTGCTTTCAAGTGTAAGCACATGTCGTTGGGCCCTGGAGAAGCAATTATGTAAATCTCTCTCTCTCTTTGCGATGGCCCTTCTCTGTCATCGGCCACTACCTCTCTCTCTCTCCACCCTTCACCGTCATCGGCCACTACCATCTCCAAAGGCCTTTTGCCGTTACTGGCCATTCGGTCTTTATCTCATCTTTTTCATCTTTAAAATCACCATTAAATTTGTAGGCCCATGTGTAAGACCCACAAATCCTATTGTGCTTTTGAAAATTAGGAGAATATGGTCTTAGATAGGGATGAAAGGTAGAAAAGGATTTGTGTAGCCAGCTCAACACTCTTATGCTGAAGGTCCAATATTTATCTGCATCTAACTTTCATGCGCATCTCTCTCTCTCTCTCTCTCTCTATATATATATATATATGTACTGTTTCCTTGGTTTTATTTATACTGTTTCCTTGGTTTTATTTAGTTATCTGGAATTTCTGGTATTATCTATTGTTGGGACTGATATGGATTGTGCAAGTCTGCTAGTATGTAATGGTTTCTTACATTTATTTTCTTCCTTCCTTCTACTTTGTTAGGGGATGAAGTGCTAGCTGTCAATGGAGTAGATGTGGGAGGGAAATCAGCCTTTGAAGTATCATCTTTGTTATAAGGCCCTAATGAAACATTTGTGACTATTAAGGTTGCCATTTTAATACAGTCGTTTATAAAGTAACGTTGCATTAATTTTTTTTGTTGTGTTGTCTTCTTAATGATTGTTCAGAAATTGACAATGGCACTGCTTTTGTTGGCTACATGCACTTAAAAGAGTTCAATGCATTGGCTAGAAAAGACTTGGTAATCGGTAGTTGTTCATCTAATCAAGCTATATTAATTCAACAATATATAATATACCACATATTTTTAGGATGCATAAACCTTCTAAGCCTCAAAAACAGGAAATTGCTAAGGAATTAGGATTGGTCCTTTTATCTCATGCTGCTATTTGAATACAGAAACTCGAGCCAGGAGCCCTAAAATCTAATTTGCTTTCCCCTTGGAATGCATGCCTTTGTAGTATACCAGTAGGTACATTCTGTTCTTTAAATTGTTGAGGCCAATATCACAGGCCTATTTGGCTAACTTGGATCCTTATGCTTTTGTGAAGCATATGGCACTAATTATGTCCACAGTGGGGCTTCCCTTTTTTGTACTTCAATTATATAGTTTCAGTTGATCTTATCGTTAGACTAAATAAAATAAAAATTTGAGCAATGAAGCGACTTCAGGATATGGAGCCTCATATTTCATTCTTGATCTTAGAGACAACCTTGGTGGACTTGTACAGGTTTGTTTGCTAAATTGATCTTTATAATGGGTAGTTTTGATAAGGGATAACCTTGGTGGATTAGTAAAGTTTTGTTTGCTGAATTGGTCTTTATGTTTAACTTTAAGTTTGGGTAGTTTTGATGATTTAGTTCCCCCATCCCCCATTGGTTTTTATAAATGTTAACTTCTATTTGTTTTGTTCTTCTTATACTTGTTACTGTTTCAAAAATGCACAAGTTTCTTCTAATCTTTTGGTGCCTTCTAAGATAAATTTTCAAATGAATCTAGAGATTTGTTTTTCTTGAATATCCAACTGTTATTCATAACTAAGCATTTCCTAATGGAGCTTAAATTTATCACAAAGAATTTAAACTTGTGTTCTTCTTTATCTCCTTAATTAGGGGCCTCTCTTGTATACTTCGTATTTGGGTCGTGCCCCTTTGTGCTTTTAATGATATTGGGTTACTTATAAATAACATTGGAACAATTTTTTGGGGGGAATTAGGTGGCTATAATCGGTATTTGTAAGGAAGTGAGTTAGGTTAGGGATTGAGAGAATATTATAATGGTCTCATTGTGGCTGATGTGTGCTTAGGATTTGCGTAAAAGAGTTCAGATTGGCAGGAAGCAATTTCCTCAATGAAGCAAAGAGCCTAAGAAAACAGAAAGACCCTTTTTAGCTGTCACTTACAAAGACATAGTGGCTCTTTCTCTTGTTGTAACCCCTCCATTTAAAGAGCAAGGTCCCAAAGCCACCTTCGTAGCTTTTAACTCAACTAATCACCAGCATATCTTTCGATTCTTTGATCATCCAAAGGAGTATATTCCCATTCTGCCTGGATCTGGTATCATAAGTCATATTGTTTTGACTTTTTCAGGAAAACCGGTCCTTGGGTATCTAGGCATGGTATATGCCATGATCAATATAGTTCTTTCTTTAATTGTGCGGGTTCCACCTACAACCAAAATGGAAACCAAGCATTTCGTGGTTTAAAAATGCTGAGTCTTGTCTCAATCATCATTTGTCAAGACTATTCGGAGTAAGTTCCTTGGCTTGGATAGGACATTTAGTCCATTTTGCTATTCCTGGATCCAGGGAGAATACGTTCGATGGAATAATTTCTTAGTGGTATTATTGCATCCCTATTCACCTAGGAGCGCTTGGGAAGAAGCAGGTGAAGTTATGTCATAGTTGCAGAGTGGTGCTGCACTTCAAAAGGCTTCGCCAAGTCAGGTAAAGCTAGAACAGGGTCTTGCCACAATCTTTGCCATAATGCATCAGCATGATGTTGTAACAACCTTTAGGGTGCAATCATGACCTTTTACATTATTCTTGCCAAATGTCTTGATAGAGTAAATATAATATGTAATTGTTGGGCATGCATTATGGTTCTCTATCTCCATGTTGACCAGAGCTGCCAAGGGCATGGCCATCTTCATCATATGTGCTAATATAAACCCATTGGAGTAGGAGATGAACAAAGTTATAACCCCAAGTGTTTGGCGGATTAAGGTTCCATTGAGGGTGGCCTTTTTTACTTGGTCGGCAGCCCTAGGAAAGATCCTTACAATGGACAATCTTCGGAAGCGGCGCGTCATTGTGGTTGATAGGTGTTGTATGTGCAAAAGGAATGGGGAGTCTGTGGATCATCTTCTTTCTCATTGTTTGTTTATACTATGTGGAATGTTATCTTCAGTTTGTTTGGTTGTCTTGAGCTATGTCTAGACGAGTAGTCGACTTCTATGTTTGTTGGTGGACTGTTGGCAACACTCGGAATGCTATTGTGTGGAAGATGGTACTTTCGGGCCTTTTGTGGTGTCTTTTGAGGGAAATTTATGATGGAAGTTTATTATATGTTGATTACTTATAAAAATCAAATAAAAAACTTATAACCCCAAATGTTTCACTAATTACCTAATATTTTACCATCTAATTATATTTCAAGTGAGCCCTCCTCTGTGAATTATTCAAGTGAAATCTAACTTGCAATATTCCTACTGGAAATGAACCTAGAAATGATGACTAGAAGACAGTTCAACAAAAATTATATAAGTTAGCACCATAAGAAAATAACAAAGGAAGACAAAAACAACTCCAAAACGAGGGTAAGTGAGATTGGAAGGAGGAATTTCTAGAAGAAAACATGCATATTTTGTAGTTCGGCATCTGCAACTTGATAAATCCCACCAGACCTGTAACTTTCTAGAAATAGTTAAATTAATGTTCAATTCTAAACTAAACAGTACACATAGCAAATGCGCATCATGTGCACACATAGATACAATACACTTTTTCTCTGTTTCATACGTTCATATTAAATCCATATGCATAAGATTTCATCAATCTTTACCCCTGGTATTGGCATCTCCAAAGAGTGGTTAATACACTCAATAGCTCACACTGTTGCTGCTAAAGTTAGTTTTTCACTTTCTTGGCTAACATTCCTTAACAACCAAACAAATGTAACTTATAGCACTTATTAAGAATTTTCTATGCAAGAGAAATATGTACGATTGCAGGCATGAAATCTTGAGCAACCTGCATTAAAGAAAATAAAAATCGCATAGAGAATAATTGAATAAACAAACCTGGAAGCTTTTGGAATATGGCTTCCCAGTAACGAAGGCATCTGCATAAGCTATACCCTCAAACCTGTATCTACCATAGATCCAAAAAAGAAGAGAGGCAATATATATACACAGAATCACTTACAGATAAGAGTGAGATAGATAATAAATACAAAATTCATCTTCAATTGAATTTATCTGATAAATAAAATGAAATCAAACAAACCTTGATACAACCAAGTTGCTGAAACAGATGCCATTAGAATTCAACAAAGCATATCACATAGGTATCTGCAGAAATACCGAATTAAAAATCTATCATTTAGCAAAATTATAGAAGCCCATTACCCAATATACACGTAGAAACACATCCAAAACCAGTGCCCGGTGAGTGAATTCCATCTGAAACAAACTTTTCCCAAATTTTGTCTCCTCCTTTCTCATCACTCCAAGTTATCTCATTCTCATTATATTATTCGTTATATGGGAGTTGAGAGAACAAGAAGAATACGAAACCTGTAAATTTTTCGGGAAACACTTTCCGACGAAACAAACAGAGGATCAAACCGTTAAGACGAAATGGGTATTAGTGAAAAATGACAAGTACTATGAGATACGAGCGCACCGTTTTGGACGGGAGTGGGCAGAGTTGAAATTGAAGATGAAGGGTTTTGAGGTTTAAGGCTGGAGAAAGTGAGCAAGTGAAGACTTTGAAGATGAATACTTTCCAGGTCACATGATTATCATGATTAATATGTTATACTCTTATCAAATGGAATGCCCAATTTCGTTACCAACTACCAATTACTATTTATAAGTTTCAAGGTTTAAGGTTTAAAAAATCATTGATATGAAACTCCTTTTAATTCAATTAAAATTATTTACATTTATAGTGCACTAGTGTTACTATTGTCAATAAGGTGAAATGTGGTTGTGTGTGATGAAAAAAAGAAGAAGAAGAAGAAGTTGTAATATGTTTCTACTACTAGTTATATCAAGGTATAGTAGTAGGGCCACATGGATAATACTAATTATTACATTCATCTAGGCTACAATTAAGTTGTGTTTATTGGAAATTGTCCACCTACTAAGTTGTATTGTGTTGGAAGTTGTCTATCATTATTGTAAGTTTGAACAATCCATGCATTGTATTGCCTATAAATATTAATGAGTAATGACGTAAAATAGTGAAGTGACTTTGATTGTGAAAATTATTAGCAAATGTTCTTTCTTTTGGAGTTGAGTGATTCCTCCTAACAATCACTCACTCAAGTGCGATTAGTAGCATTGAGTGACGTTCATGCTACCCTTGGTCAAGCGGCATCCCAGGACGAGTAATGCTAAAAGTTATTCTTGTGTTATTTTAATAATGATGTGACTTTTAAAATCATTATTGGCCTTGTAATTAATTATTATTAAATTTTGATCGAATTGTGATTTTAAAAGCTACTACATTTTTAAAGTGACACAAGAATGACACAAGAGTGTTGTCTAGAATTACTCATCTCAGAACTATTCATTTCCTTTGGTTAGATTCTTTAATTTTAACCATCCTTCCTAGGGCTTGATTTGCATCAGTTAGTCAAATGTGAATTTTTTTATTTTTTATTTTTGTAAATATTAACCACCAAATTTGACTTGGGGATAACTCAGAATATCTTGATAGTTTGTAAGTTTCAGTTGCAATGAGTTGTAGTTTAGAGGTTAAACTGCAAATGGAGTGTAAGTTTCAGGGAGTAGAGTGTAATTTACCTCCTTTTTTTTCTTTTTTTTTTTTTTTTAGATTTGATTATTTGGGTTCGTTTACATGCAATGCAGATCTAGTGTATAGACATTTATTAAGTTGTATTTATTGTCAAATGTTGTCTATCTTATTTTAATAAGAGCATTTTTAAAACTCACAAAGGGCGCGAAAAGGAAGGGCTATTGCATATCGTGTAATACTCATAAGTTAAAGAGAAATAAGCATCCATTGCTTCTTCGAAAAGGAAGGGCTATTGCATATCGTAAATCTCATAAGTTAAAAGAGAAATAATAAGCATCCATTGCTTCTTCCCTGTAACCTTTTTCAATTAAAAAAATTAAAAATAAATAAATAAGCATCCACAGCAATGAGGGACTAAAATCAGTTAAGGTCTTCATGAGCTAGTTTTGGATGAATAAGCTAATTAGATTTATTCTTTTTTTTTTTTCTTTTTTGTGGGAAAAACCTAATTAATTCTACTAATATCATTAACAAGATGTTAACAGGATTTTCAACAGATCTGATAAGTTGACTTTGGAGTGTCCAAGTAATTTAGATTATCATTTCAAGCAAGATATCTAGAAAAATGTATTCTAGATTAATTTTTGGACGTATGCCAAACACATGGAAGGGGAGTCAGGGGACACCAAGCATGCATATTGGATAAGAAGATAATAATGATTTGATTGATGAAGAACATGAAAGGAAATATAGGGTTCATATGAGACAGGACATCCAAAACAAATGAGAAGAAACATTTGAAGTCTCAAAAACCTAGAGACTTTGAGTTAAGTGTTCATACCTTGCAAATTTATTTATTTATTTATTTATTTTATAATGATCCTATGCTTAAAAGATCTTTCTTTGAAATCTTGGTTGTATCTCATGTTATTAAGTCAAGTAATTTTATAAGTCTCTCTTGTATTACTTTTGTGTCCCTCAAAAATGAGATAGTTTTAAAATCATCATTTAATTAAAATCGAATAGTGATTAATCACAAGCTCATTTGATTCAAGGATGATTTCTAGTATTACTGTCACATAAATGTTCCCAACAAAATTAAGTTTAGAAAACTATGTTTGCATGATCTTCTAACGATTGTTCTTTTTATAATGTTCTCTCAATATTTTAAATTTTGTAATGTCTCCCAATTTATTATTGTAATTACAATTTTCTCCTTCCATTACTCAAAATAATAAAAATACTTTCATGAGATAAAAAATAAATAAATAAATAAAAAAGAAGAAGAAGAAGATAAGTCATTTTTTTAAATCTTATAGAAAAAGTTTTTGTCACTTTAAATTGAGAAGGGGAAATATTGCAATTCCAATAGTAAATAGAAAAGACATTACAAAAATTAAAAATATGGGAAAGAAGGGTAAATGTAATTAACCCTTAAGATGATAAGTATCAAGATTATTTTTTGGGGAAACTTCACCTGATGTTTGGCTACTTTTGCAAATACTCCCCAATGTTCAAAACCTCTCACTTAGGTGTATCAAACTTCATTTTTCTCTCACTTTACCCCCTCCGTCAAGAATTACCGTGAAATCCTAATAGACGACTCTTCGCGTGCCAAGCATGCGGATATTATTTTCAAAAAACCTGATTTTACCCCTCCACTCCACTCCACATGTTTGCGCCATCAACGAAGTTGTAGACGAGGAAAATGTGGTCGCCAGAGATGGAAGCGCCGAGGAGGTTGACGAGGCTAAGCTGGTGGCTACGGCAGATAACGGCAAGGCGTTCAACGGGGACCATACATTATTTCCCCAACACTCCAAAAAAAATCATCAACTTTCCCAAATCCTCCTAGAATTGGATGCCTATGTGCAAAACCAAAATGGCAGTCGACACCGACGCTCCAACCCCAACCCTTCGCACGACTCGCGTTCCCTGAACCCCACGCTCTCCCAGACCAACAACACCAACTTTCAGGAGGATAGATTTTAAGCCATCCATCCACCCAACATAAAGAAAAGAAAAGACCATTCGACCAGAACATTAAAATTTGAGCTGGTTTTGGAAACCCTAGACTTGAAACTAAAAAAACTCTCTTCGTTTTGGCTTCCATTCTCATTTACTTAAAACTAAACACTAAATTAATTAAACACTATGATCAATCAAATGTTTGATTGATCATTTGATTATATCGCGATCAATCAAATGAATACACTAGGAACGATAGAAAGTACGATTGATTGATAATTTGTTTAAAGTATAATCAATCATTTAATCCTATTACGATGGATTGAAAGAATGCACTAGGACAAATCGGATGTTTGATCAAACATTCAATTTCAATTGTTTTAATCATTTGATCATATCACGATCAATTGAACTAATTTACTAAGATCGATCAGATATTCAATCGAACCTTCAATCGAATGGTTGAATGATCCTATCAAGCTTAATCGAACTAATGCACTAAGATTGTTTGGGCAATCGATTGAATGTTCAATCAATTAGTTGATCATATCACGATCAATCATATTAATGTACTAGGATCAATCGATTGATATTATCATGATCGATCAAGATAATGCACTAAGAGTAATCGGATATTCGATTGTATCAAATTGGATCGATCATTTGATTGTATCACGGTCGATCGAACTAATTCACCAAAATCGATCGGATGTTCAATTCATCATTTGATCTAATTACGATAAATCGAACTAATTTATTATGATCGAACATTTGATCCTATCATGATCAATCAAACATTTAAATAAGAATAAGAAATAGAAAATTTCAATAATAATATATATATAAAATTATAAGCGTTTTAATTTAATTGGAAATTTTGTTTTATTTAAAATAAATAAATAAATATTTAGACTAATCCACTTCGATCAATCGATCGGATATTTCATCGAGCCTTTAATTTCTTTGAAATTTGATCCTATCGAATATCTAATAATTTATATAAAAGAGATAATGACATATTACCGGGGCTAAATTTTTGGGAAATAAAAATTTTCTATTATATATATGTATGGTCAATAGCATCGGCCCAAAATTTATTTTTTATTTTTTAAAAAAATTCTCAAGTTATTCTTTTTTGTATTTAATTATTTTTGTTTAGATTTTTTTTTTCTATTTTTCTACAAGAGCAATGTGAACGTTGTTAATCGTTTAATTTTATTTGTTTTTTATTTTTCTACAAGAGTATTAGCGTGGACGCTAATGACCTATCATCTATATCATCGGCGTCAACTTTCAAAAGTGAAAGTCGACGCTAATAATATTCATCAGCATCCACTAAAAGTGGACATTGTTGGTCGTATAATTTTTATGGACAGAGTTTTTCTCCAAACTAGGTTGGAGGAATCTCCTCCAACCCAATCTGTAAAAGTAACATGTGTCCCTTATTTTAATAACATGTGAGATGCACATGAGTTTTTAATATTATTTATTTCAACTTTGTCCTTATTATTAAACAAACATGTGCATCTCACATGTTCAAGGGACACATGTCACTTTTACAGATTGGGTTGAAGGAGATTCTCTCCCGGGAAATAATTTTCTTCTTTTCCCGGAGAACAGAATTTTGTCCCAGTGTAAGGGAAAGGATGTTTTCCCAGTAGGAAACAGCCTGATTATGCGAAAGGATGTTTTCCCAGTAGGAAACAGCCTGATTATGCATTAGTACCGGGAGAAAATAGAATTTTATCCCTTTCCCGGGAGAAAAGAAAAAATCTCTCCCGGAAAGAATTTTCTCCTTTCGAGTCTTTTCCCGGACTCAACGACTTTAATCCGGTACAGGTGTCCCGGGCATAACACCTGAAACCCCATCTGACACCTGACAAGATAAGGTATAAAATATAAAATGGGCGGGACTGTCAGAACCCATTAGATGGGCGGTGAAGGCAGATAATGAACCATCCACTTTTAGTGGACGCTAAAGCTCTTGTACAAAAAATAAAATAAAAATAAACTAAAACCTCAACAGCGTGCAGTCGAAGTGGACGCTGAAGAGATATTATTAACTTCGACTTTCAAAGTGGACGCTAATGTTATTGTAGAAAAATTAAAAAAATAAATAAAATAATAAAATTAAACGACCAACAGCATTAATGATATATTATTAGCATCAACTTTTGACTAATAAAATTAAACGAACAACAGCGTTGATGATAAGTCGACGTTAATGATAGGTCATTAGCATCTATGGACGCTAATACTCTGGTAGAAAAATAGAAAAATAAATAAAATTAGGACAGAGTTTTCCTCCTGGGTTGGAGGAATCTCCTTTAACCCAATCTGTAAAAGTGACATGTGTCCCTTGATGCACATGTTTGTTTAATAATAAGGATAAAGTTGAAATAAATAATATTAAAAACTCATGTGCATCTCATATGTTATTAAAATAAAGGACACATGTCATTTTTACAGATTGGATTGGAGGAGATTCCTCCAACCCAGTTTGGAGGAAAACTCTGTCCTATCATTAATGCTGTTGGTCGTTTAATTTTATTATTTTATTATTTTTTTTAATTTTTCTACAATAGCATTACCGTCCACTTTGAAAGTCGAAGTTAATAATATCTCTTCAGCGTCCACTTCGACTGCACGCTGTTGAGGTTTTAGTTTATTTTTTATTTTATTTTTTTGTACAAGAGATTTAGCGTCCACTAAAAGTGGATGGTTCATTATCTGCCTTCACCGCCCATCTAATGGGTTCTGACAGTCCTGCCCATTTTATATTTTTATACCATATCTTGTCAGGTGTCAGATGGGGTTTGGGTGTTATGCCCGGGACACCTGTACCGGATTAAAGTCGTTGAGTCCGGGAAAAGACTCGGGAAAGGAGAAATTCTTTCCGGGAGAGATTTTTCTTTTCTCCCGGAAAGGGATAAATTCATTTTTCTTTTCCCGGTAAAGGATAATAATCAGGCTGTTTCCGGGAAAACATCCTTTGCATAATCAGGCTGTTTCCTACTGGGAAAACATCCTTTCCCTTACACTGGGACAAAATTCTGTTCTCCGGGAAAGAAGAAAATTATTTCGGGAGAGAATTTTCTCATGGTACTACTTCAGAATCAGGCTGTTTCCTACTAGGAAAACAACCTTTCTCGTATTGGGACAAAATTCTATTTTCCCGGGAAAAGAAAAAAATTATTTCCCGGGAGAGAATTTTCTCCCGGTACTAATTCAGAATCAGGCTGTTTCCTACTGGGAAAACATCCTTTCCTTGTATTATTTATATATTATCTTTGAGCATCCTTTTGGGAGCAGTCGAACGAGCAGAAAGCTCCAAAAGAAAATTTAATTTGCTGAACATCCTTCAGTACGGGTGATAGGTGTATTCTATTTCCCTTGTTGGGGATGATACGACTTCTTGTTAAATTTGTTATATATATATATATATATATATATATATATATATATTTATGCACGAAGCCTTATAGACAACAAAGGAACACCCCTTTCAGGGTGTTGAAATGCAAACCTAAGAGTTCTCAAAACAACCTAGAAAAACCAAAGGAAATATTATTGATAGTCAAACATGACAAGTCTGATTACAGCCCTAAAAGCCCACTTTTATACTATCAATTAAAATAAAATCCTAGTGTTGAAATAAACACAAACAGCCATTTAGCTCTATTTTAAATGACATTTCCTCCCCTTACAAAAACTATATCAACTGTCCAAAATCATCTAAATAAAAGAACTAAAAGAGATGCCTTCAATTATAAAACTGCTACAGTAATATTTGGGCTAAGGAGGTATGGCGAATTGTACCACTATGCATTATGTGGATTATTTGGAGAGAGCGGAATGGAAGATGTTTTGAAGATCAAGAAAGGTTGGAAGAGCTCAAAAAGTTGTTCATTCAGACTTTGTTCCATTGGACCAACGCTTTTTGCGCGCCTCAATTTCTACTATGTCTCAATTTTTATCTTTTTGTTCCTCTATTTCCCTTTAATGAGGCTTATCTTTGTATATTCCACATGTACTTGGGTTGCGCCCCTCTACTCTTTTCAATAAATCACTTATTTATAAAAAAAAAAAAAAAAAAAAAACTGCTACAGTAACTTGAGTAGTACTCATTTTACAGTGGCTTAGACCCCTTTGTGCATTTTGCCATTTTGACTTTAAAATCCAGTTTTCAATTTGATAGATTCGAGACCTAAGGTTAGGCCCTAAATTGAGACCTTTGTCAGCCTTTATGTCAAATAGGTAACAAAAATGAATTTGAAAATACAATTCTATCCTCTAATAAAAATTTGGGAAAAGTCCGCATCCCTCCTTCAAACTACTATCCAATTGATAATGTCCACTGTCCCCCAAACTTTCAATTGGGACAATGTTCCCCCAAGACTAGCAAAAGGCAAAAATGACCCTAAATCTTTTTCAGTAAGACAAAATACTCCAATAAATTCGAAAAAATAAATAAATAAATTTCCACACCTTGGTTTTTTGTTTTTTATTTTTTTGAATTTTAGCTTTTATTTTATAAAGGGTATTTTCGTCATTGGGAGGACATTGATAACTTTTAGTAGTTTAGGAAACATTGTTTCAATTGAAATTTTGAGGACCACATTGTTAATTGGGTGATAATTTGAGGAAGATATGTAGATTTTTCCTAAAAGTTTAAAAGACATCCACTGTCTAATGAAGGGTGGTTCTATTCAGAGGTGTCCATGAGCCACTCTCTCGGAGGTGGTGGTTGTGAGCCACCCTTTTAAGTTGTGCTGTCAGCCCCTCTCCTTTAGGTGCTGGTTTTTTTTTTTTTTTTAATTTTTTAAAAAAATCTCTTAGAGTGACTCAATTGTATTATTTGTATTTTCACATCAATTTTTGACCTATTTGATGGAAAGGTTAACAAATGTCTCGAATTTAGAATGAGCCTAAATTCGAGTCTCAATTCTATCGTATTGAGAACTAGGGTAAGTCAAAATGACAAAAAACTCGGGGGTCCTGACCTGATTTTTTTTTTCTTGCTTGCTCTGTACCATTTTCTCTCTCTTATATTAGAATGTGTACTTTTTTGCATGTCTCTGATCATTTTTGACCAATGTTGTTTCATTTAATGTAAGGTACTAGCAAAATCATGTTTGTTATTAATTCATGCACATTGTTGTGATGGGATTTTGTAACATTGTGAGCTTCATCCTATTCTTTTGCTTATTTCAGGCTAGAATTGAGATCGCCAAACTCTTTTTAGATGAAGAGAAGACGGTATAGCAATTTATTGAGATTACATTCGTGAACTACTATTTCTTTGTAACTATGTTTATTTATTTGTTTATGTTTTCCATTTCTCTTGTGCAGACTGTAATTACAGTTATTTGCATCTTCCTTCTTTCCCTTGTCATCTAGACTCCAAAAATAGTTAGCTACTTTATTATTTGGTTATGATGGACAATGGAAACACTTATGATCGATAATGGTCCAAAATGTTCACAAACTTGTATTTTGATTTGTCAAAAAGCATATTAATGATTAATAATGCTTCTCTGTGTTGTTTTGGACCTTTCCCTCTCAAAAGTGATAGCAGTGCATTTTAAGCATTGCTTGATCACTTTGGCAATCTTTTCCTCATCACTAATACCTCTTTTTTTTTTTTTTGAATGTGCAATAAAGTATCTGTGTTAGTACTTGTTAGTGCTATTCAGTCCACTACATTCAGCTTATAATTGTGGTGTTTTCTTCTGATGACATTTATGTACATATAATATATACCGCTGGAAGGGATTCACAGTACCAAAACACTATTGTTGCAGATGCTGCACCATTGATTACAGCTCCTGTTAATGTATGCACTTTTACATTTGAGATCTTTACACCGAATAATCTGTATTTGCTCTCATTTATCACAATTTTTTTTTAATGGTTGAAAGCTCTTAGTCTGAAATAAATGAAAATAAAACTAGATTTCTCGTTTTAGTAGAACTATTGTCAATTTTGAATCAACATGTTGCCTGTGCAACGAGGGTTTGGACATGACAATTTTGACCGTGACATGAGCTGCCATATTTGAGGATTAAAATATAACTAAGACTATCATTCAGGAGCATTAGGTTCATTTTTTAATCAATATGTTGTCCATTCAATAAGGACCTGGATACTAATGACAATGCTTAACACAGATATGAGCTGGCAACAGCAACTAAAATAAATTGGGGGGTAACTGTTTTATTTTGTGAAATTAGACACCTAAACTTAATAAATTAGGTACCTTTGTTATGTTTTGTCAAATCAAATGCCTAAACTTGAAAAATAAATTGAAAAAGAGACTAACTATTAATGAAATAAAAAAATAAAAAAATTGGGTACATCTTCAGTAACTTGAGGGGACAAATATTTCAGACTTGGGAATATACATATAAAATATATGTAGTGTACCCTAAATTTCGAAAATTTGTCCCCCCACCCACACATGTAGTTCCGCCCGTCTTACTCAACTATGTTTAGATGACGGCCTTTTGAAAATTTGATTCTTAACAGATGGTTTATGCCAAAAAAAGGTCAAAAGAACTTGCCAAAAAAGGGTCACACTGTGTGCTTGTGTCATTCATCATTTGGAAACTGGAAAATATATATATCCATCAAGAAGAGAGGCAAATTAAGTCTAGGCTTTTGCAAAAGCTGAGTCTATAACCCCTTTATTGGGCATCTCGGTGTGTTCTTGCACTGTTTCAGGACCATATGTCATAATGTCACAATTGATTATTAATCAACAATCAAATCTTTTTTCGGATTATTAATCAACAATCAAATCTTTCTTTTGGTAGAAAACACTGTAATATAGAAGAGTAGCAGAAGTCAAGTAAAAGCATATTGACAAGCTAGAACCTTGTTTAAGAGTATGGGAGGTCTGTATTACAGAGTATCAGAGTATTTACCAGCCACGTCCAACCTAATTCGAACCAACGGATTCTTCCCTCACATCTCCCCCACGTGAATCTCCTCCCACTCCATATGTAAATTTTCGCAAAAGAGTATAATCGAATTTACCAGAGGTTGATCAAGACCCGCTGGGAAGACAACCTTCTTATCGCCGAAATCACCCCCAGGCACGAGTTCAATGCTATCCAGATCTGCACCTGATCCGACCCATATTATTTTTCATCCGATGAGCTGAATGCTGGACCGGGCCTCCTCATCTGCCGCCTCATTATCCGCTGCCTCCTCATCCGCTGCCACATCCGCCGCCTCCTCAACCGGCAGAAAATTTCCCCATTGGCCGCCTCCTCATCTGCCACCTCATTATCGGCTGCCTCATCCGCTGCCACATCCCGCCTCCTCAACCGGCAGAAAAATTTCCCATTGGCCGCCTCATCTGCCGCCTCATTATCCGCTGCCTCCTCATCCGCTGCCACATCCGCCGCCTCCTCAACCGGCAGAAAAATTTCCCATTGGCCGCCTCCTCATCTGCCACCTCATTATCGGCTGCCTCCTCATCCGCTGCCACATCCGCCGCCTCAACCGGCAGAAAAATTTCCCCATTGGCCGCCTCCTCATCCCCCGCCTCATTATCCGCTGCCTCCTCATCCGCTGCCACATCCGCCGCCTCCTCAACCGGCAGAAAAATTTCCGCATTGGCCGCCTCCTCATCTGCCACCTCATTATCGGCTGCCTCCTCATCCGCTGCCACATCCGCCACCTCAACCGGCGAAAATCGACGAGAAAATCCTCCAGCTCTTCGCTGATCAGGCTCATCCGAGAAAAATTTCCCGTTGGCCGCCTCCTCATCTGCCTCATTATCCGCTGCCTCCTCATCCGCTGCCACATCCGCCGCCTCCTCAACCGGCAGAAAAATTTCCCCATTGGCCGCCTCCTCATCCCCGCCTCATCATCGGCCACATCCGGAGCAGTAACAGTAGTAATAGTAGAGTTTGCGGATTCGTCGGGCTCCAACTCCAACTGTAGAAAATCTTCATCGTCGATATCATTCGGAAAATCGACGAGAAAATCCTCCAGCTCTTCGTGATCAGGCTCATCCTCGAGCTCCACTGCTGGATCAACCCAGTCCAAGTCCCAACCCCAGGGCACTTGCTCCGCTGGAACCCAGGGTACTTGCGCTGGAACTGGTGGTACCGGCACCTGCCCAGGCTCCCAGTCCCAGGGTAACGGCATTTCAGGCAGTTGCCAGTTCAAGTCCCAGGGTAGCGGCTCCACCTCCAGCTGCTGCTCTGCCCCTGCCTCCGGCTCTGGCTCCGGTTCCTGCTCCTGCTCCGGCTCCGGCTCCGGCTCCGGCTCCTGCTCCGGCTCCGGGACCTCGACCTCGACCTCGACCTCTGCCTCATTTTCTGGTCTTCTCCTTCCCTTCCCTCCTTCGCATTGCCCTTCTCATTACCCTTCTTCTTCTCAGTGCTCTTCTCCCTCTTGCTGTGAAGAGCATCCATCTCCATCCTCTACTGCCGGCGAGAATGAGACGGAACAAACGCCTGCACATATTTTGTTTTCTCTGTTTTTCTTTTCTCCCTGGTCTCTCCGCTCTCTTCTCTCCTTTTCTTCTGTTCTCTCTCCCCCTCTTCTCTCCGTAGAAAGAGAATTTTAAAACCTCTCACCCGCAACCTGCCCAGCAAATTTATTTTAAAAACAATTACGCTTTTTTTTAAGTACATCTCAAATTCGGATTAGGAAGTGTCCTTTTGAAAACAGGAAAAAAATTAAGAAAATATGATTTTAAAATAAAAATAATATGGAACTAGTATTAATTCTGATGGGTTTTTATTGATCAGACTTTTTTTTTTTTTCAATGATGGGTTTTCCCAGCCACGCTGGTGGGACATAGCCTTGCCTTGAGACAGTTGGCGGAGAAATCCATTCAGAACGGAAAGTTGATCCACTTCCTGCGAGATCATAAAACTCAATTTACCGGCCTCAATGAATGAGGCGGAACCGGAGCTTATTCCTGTATATCAAAGATGGTCTTTAAATGGGGGACTGGATTTCACCCCCGCCCTCAAAGTAATTTCAGGGCATGACTCTAATCCCAACCTTGTGGAATCAATCTACCTAGGTGCCTTGTGAAGTTGCTGGCCTGATCTTGTGAATCCTCTCTAGTTAAAATACAAATCACCGGGAAGGCTGAGTTCGAAAAGCACCATGGCAAAATGATGAAGGACGGCTTCTCAGGGCACCTCACCCGGCTAATACTTCGGTCACTTCCGGGACACGTTTTGATCCAGGGACCACTTTTGACCCTGGAATACTTGGAAAACAGTTCCCTATCTCTCGGGCAACTAAACCGCGTGAGAGAACACGTGAACATGAATTACACCCGGGATACAATTCACCGGGTACTGTTCTCCCGGGATACTGATCACCCGGAGTCTCCAATAATTCAACCGCCTTCTTCTTCTTCTTCTTCTTCTTCAGCATCGAAGGCTGAGAGTCGCCCCGAAGTCACTAACGAAGGGATTGTCGAGGAAGCTTAGGAAATCGAATCACCCGGGTAATCGAATTACAGTGACGTGTCTCTCACCGTAATTCGATTCCTTCCTTACGACTATGTCGGAGATCTTGAGATGGAGAAAAAGCTTGATGATGGGGTGGTGACGTGGTTTTGGGTTAAAACGAGAGAAATGATCGGGTGGCTTACAGAGGTGGTGGTGAGGAATGGATATGAAACGCTTGCGGCCATTCATGCAATGAATCATGAGTCCATTGAGCTTTGGATCCTGGGAAGACAGCAAGGGATAAATCTGTTCCTCCTTGATGGATTAATAGATTGGAGGAAAATGAGGAACTGGAGTGATTCGGGACCATGTTGCCTCAACGGAATTTGGTAGCTCTGCCTCTGTGCTTGTGGTGCAACAACAGATTACGAGAGGACATGGATCAATCAAGAAGGCTGCAGCCTCACCAGGAATGGGAACGTTTACGTCCTGGTTTTGCTAGCATTATTGCATGCATGGAATTTATTTATTTATTTATTTATTTTAGCGCTATTTTTTACATGCATTCCAAGGGAAAATGTGGCGTGTTTAAAAACCAAAAGAAAAGCCATAAAACACATTACATCAATTATGGTAAAATTTATAGTACTGAGGTTTGTTTGCTGATAACACCTCTCATTTTACAATTGAGAGAAGAGCTCAATCTTGATTTTCTTACTCATTAAGAAAGCATTGCATACCATTTTTTTTTTCGGGACAATTTCACTAACCCCTCAAACTTTACCCACTTTTGCAGACACTCCCCTAACATTAAAAAACTCTCATTACCTCCTTGAACTTTAAAAATTCCTTACCCCCCTCCATACAAATTAGGGCACAATTTTTAAAAATAAAAATACCCTGTTTTTATTTTAAAAAATAAAAAATATCTGGAAGTTTGAATTTTATACAAAAGTCACTATTTAAAATTCACTATTTAAAATGTCAACTTCCAAAATGTTTTTTATTTTTTAAAATGAAAAACAGGGGTATTTTGGTCTTAATTTGTAATGGAGGGTAAGTGAGAATTTTGAAAGTTCAAGGAGGTAAGTGAGAGTTTTAAATGTTAGGGAGGTGTCTACAAAAGTGGGTAAAGTTTGAGGAGGTTAGTGAAATTGTCCCTTTTTTCTAATTAAAAGGGTAGGGAGAGCAACTAATTGTGGTTACTCTACCTAAGTATAACCATAGTAGCACCTACCCACTAGAGGATTGCTCATAAAGGGCCAAGGCGATAGAAATAGTAGGCAATCCTCAAGACCAATTGAGCCATAATTGAACGGTCTTAACCCAACACTACCAAGACATCAATGAAACACAATGGGGATAATATTAATCAGGCTTGTGTGAATGATTCTTTGTTGCAAATAGTCAAATTCACTAGTACAAACCCATCTTCATGAAACCATTAAACCACCGCTATTTGTGGTGCCTTGCATACCATTATACAACATATTTGTGATCTTTAAAATTTTAATTACCTATATACAAGAAAATGATTATGTGAAATTGTTGTTGTACGTGCAGGAGGATCTCTATTCTAAAACTTGGATGCAAGATTTACTTTGGGATAGTCTTTACATAATCATTGAGCCCGTTCTTACTTGTTGGCCTTTTAACAAGTTGAGAAATAAGGCTCTTCAAGTAGCGATGAAATACATTCATTATGAAGGATACACGATTTGTTATGGATTGCAGAAGATGGATTGAAGATGGTTAGTACGTAGATATTATTGAGAAATTGCAGCTCTGTTTCTTCTTTAATTCATTACAAAATCATTCTTTCAACTCTTGATAACATTTTAAATTTTGTTTGAAATTAATATGCAGACTTCTGCTGGCCAGTTTGGGATGCTAGTTTTGCCATCCAAGTTCCACTATCAAAGTTGTTTGAAATTAACGATTTGTAGATTGAAGAAGATGGATTGAAGATGGTTAGTACGTAGATATTATTGAGAAATTGCAGTTCTATTTCTTCTTTAATTTGTTAAAAAATCATTCTTTCAATTAACTCTTGATAACATTTTAAATTTTTGTTTGAAATTATGCAGACAATAAGGTATAGTGGTTATATGGTAAAAATTTCACAAAAGTAGAAGCGTGCTAATTTATTATCACCTACCAGGGATAGTAGCATAAGCAAACTGATTACTTGACTTGCCAGGGCCAAGTGTTTAGAAGTGATAGATTTCAAACCGGACATGCACCTGACACACCGTTTCAACCCAATCAAAAGTTACAACAATGACCACCCTCAAAATTGAGTTCACATTGAAAGCATGAGATAAAATAGAACAAAGAGCCTGACATATAGAAAGAAAAATACAATAGTTTATTGCTCTATAAAAGACGCAATAAGGACTAAGGTTTGTCAATAAAACCTATAGAAAAGTGGAAAACCATTCATTTTAGGATTTCTGAACATGACAAATAGTCGTAAGTAAGATCGCCAAAAAATTCCATGGTACCATTACACGAAACTGGAGGAAATACAGCCACTGGGCCCCGTTGATTGCATCCCCAAGTATTGTTTTGGATTTTCCGTGCCGGAGGTATCTATTGCTGATGTATTCCCATTGTGGCTGTTTTCTGTTTCTTACATTGACAGATACTGAAAATTTGAAACATGGGAAATTTGAATTCCAAGTCCCCATAGCTTTATAATTATAAAGTATGCAAATTTACTCAAATTTATGGAACAATTTCATGAAAGGTAAGACCTTTCGGAACAAGTTTTTGACTCTGCTTAGTGCTTACAAGTCAGGATATTCATTGATCTTCCCATGTCGCCGTTATTATCGTTGTTGTTGTTGGTCTCATTATGATTTTTATTTATGGTTTCTTAGAGCCTAATTGCTTCATCTTATAGCAATGTCTCATCTTATAGCTCTTTATTATCAGATTGACAAGATAATATTGGACCGGTTGCCAAAAAACCAAATTTCCAGACTTAAGTGGCCACAATCTCAGTTCAGGAAGTTTCTTGGTGTAAGTTTAAGTTTTAGACTTTGCAGTTAACGCTAATAATCGAACCAAAAGATAGGTATTAGCGTCCACTTTAAAGTGGATGCTAAAAAGTTGATGCTAATATACTAACGGGAATTATACCATAGGCGGAAAAATTATTAGGGGCGACAAAATAGTTATTAGCGTATGTCGACGCTGATAGTTGATTATCAGCATCCATGCACTAATAGTCATACATAATAATTGTTGAAGCACAGTTTCCGATTGATGACGTGGCACGCTATTGGGCTCCTGGCTCTACTACTTCGGGCTTAGGATATCTGCACAAGGAAGAGAACAAGAGGATTGAAGGGAGATCGGGGGTGAGCCGATGGGGTCACTCCGATGCCTAAGTCAGTATTTGGTGAAAAAAGAAAAATCGCACATACGTAAAGAAGGCAAGAATTGCGTTACCTCAGTGTGTCGACTACTTTGCATTATATAGGCACGGGGTGGTAGCCTTTCAACCAATTACTGACTCTTCCCTGATTTGCTGCGGCAATTTGTTATCGAGGGATTTGAGTAGTTACTCGTTCTTGATCTTAGGAGATCAAGATAGGATTTGGTTGTTAGCTTTTGAATTTTGAATTCTGATTGATTATAAGAACCTCGCAACACTGTTGAAGTAATAGAGGAGGCTTTGTATCCGAGAAGGCCTCGGGCCAAGGCCTCGGATGTTACGGGCCCAAAGTCATAAATGGTCGAGGTCGTCGAGGCCCGAGAAGGTCTCGGTCTTCAGAAAAACGAACTGGGCCGACCCTGACTTGGGCCTAGCGAGTGACGGGGAATGGAGTATGTGAAGTTGATCCATGACCCAACAGTTACCCCCAATTCCCTTGTCTGTAGGACTATGGGAATTCTAGTGTTTTAAAAGGCTGGATCAACCTTCCAAGACTCGTCTCAATCTTAAAATATGTTCGAGGTAAGATTCGGCAAAGTCGAGAAGATGAGCCTCGACGTACTCGAGAGGATAAGCCTCGACGAAGTCGAGCAGATGAGCCTCGACGCACTCAAGAGAATAATCCTCGACAAAGGCGAGAAGATGAGTCTCGATGCACTCGAGATCTGTGGCGCAAATAATAAAGTTTTTGAGCGGGAAAAGTTTTTTGAAATTCCCGCCAAAACCGCATTTAGACGCTCGTTGTCCGAGGCGGTCCGGCGATTTAATGCGCGATTCGCTTTCGAGGTAGAGCCACGTGTGGGCCTTGGATTGGTTGCTCGTGCTGCTAACAACTGTTGATCATCATGAAGGCCAGCTGTCGAGAAGTCGAGACGTCTATGCAGTTATTCGAGGTACGTCTCTTCATCTTCTTCCTTTGAAGCGCGTCGACGCTTTGTTTTATCTGTTCTCCTATAAATGCTGTACTCTGGCCCATTCGCTTCCCATCTTCATTCTTTGAAGTTTATCTCACAACTTTAAGTTCCCGTTCTTCTTTATTTCGTGAATCTTATTCTAGATTTTCTAAAGATGCCTAAGGGTGGTGGTGAAGATTCTGACGGCCTCGGCGATGCCCACCCCGCCACGTGGGAGAGCAGATTGTCCAAACGTGACGAACGCAGAATCCGAATGGAGTGTTTCATTCCTCCTTTTGTCAAGATACGGTTCGCTGATAGGGGGACCGGAGCCATCGTACGTTCAGACCGCCATGAGGTCTGTGTTTACGAAACGATGTTTAGGGCAGGCTTCGTCTCCCCTTTCTTCCCATGGTCCGAGAATTGCTCGCCTACTTGGACTTGTCCTCTCACCAGATAGCTCCCAATGCGTGGAGATACCTCTATGGCTGCATGGTGCTGTGGCCTCTCGCTCTGGGGAAAGAGCATCAGTTGACCGTTAGGGAGTTTTTACACTTGCACAGGGTTCAGTGGAACCACAGGGGCTCTGGTCTATAATATCCACAGGCGGGTCGTAGTGATTTTGGAGCCGAGATACTCCAGCAATCACGGCTGGAAAACAAAATTTTTCTTTGCCTCTGGGCAATGGGAGTTCGCTCCTACAGAGAAGGCCACAGACGCAAGGGTTCCTCGGGAGGTGAATATGCTTTCTGAGAGGGGTGGTCGAGAACCGCGTCTTACCCCAAAGGAGCTCGCGGGTCGGTGAAGTGCAGAGGTGGGCTCGGAGGCACGAGTCGAGCTTAACCTTCGAGGTGCTGGGTTTGGTTCCGAGATTGATGGAGCTAGTTTATGCTCCCGCCGGTCACGTGGCGGTTGAGCTGACTAGGGAACTCGTCGGAGTTCCCCTTGATCCTAACCCTCCGGTTGCTAATACAAGGGGAGCTACCCCCCGAAAGGGCAAGGCCGCATGGGTGATGGGAAAATGGACAAAGGTAAGGGAAAAATGGTGGAGCCAGAGAAGCCCAAGAAAACCACTTATCCCATTCAGACTGGTGGGGTTTTCAAGATTAGGGAACCGAGGCATCCTTCCCCACCAGTCTCCCCAATCGCTCCGCCTATCAAAAAGAGTCCCTTGACCGAGAGGACAAAGACTGAGGCCCACCCGAAGGTGGTAAGGGCGTTGAAGCTGGCCGACGAGGAGTCGGAAACCGAGAAAGCGTTGAGGTCGCCCCCACCCCCGTGCGAAGCTCCTGCTGACGTGCAGGATGTGAAGGAGCCTCACGAGGGAGCCCCTAAGGAGACCGCCCCGGACGCAGTCCCGGTTGAGGAGTCGGACGTCGAGGTAATCGAGGCTCCCTTGATAAGAAGAAAGCTTAAAAGAGCGTGAGCCTACCGAAAGGTGGAGGTGGAGCTGGCCGTGTTGCCTCACCGTAACGCGAAGTGGCGGGTTTCTTGGCGCCAGGAAAGGCGCCTCCCGTGCTATGAGTGGAGGAGGTTGCCGCCTTCCTAGCTAACGAGCCGATTCCCCTCGTGAATGTGGCGGGGTTAGTCGAGATTAATGGCGCTGAGGGCCCATTCCATCCTCGCTGAACCGTCAATTGGGTTCCAACATACAGCACATCTTGGAAGATCTCGAGATGGCCTTCAAGATTCCGTCGGAATGGCGGACGAGAATTTAGGGCCATTCAGAGAACCCAGGGCGTATTCATCGGGACCCCGCCCACCATACCGAGGCGGGGGCTTCTGCCTCGTCACAAAAAAGGTCCTGAGTCCACATATATCAGGAGGCCTCGCATCGAAAAGGCCTCGTGTCCGGCCTGCTCCGAGGCGTCCGAGAGCACGGCGAGGCTGACCAAGGGGCTAATTGGACCTTTAGAGGGAGGTTGGCGAAGTTTGGGGCGACTTGAAGGGTAATCCCGTCAAGGCGGTGTTTGATATGGTGGACCACCAGAAACTCCAGCTGAAGGATCGTGATCTCTCGGCTAGAGGAATGGCTGAAGAGATGTTGGCTTTGCATTTTGGTAAGCGTAATTTTTTTTTTTTTTTGTCTTTGCCTGACGACCCTTCTTTTTCCGTCCTTTCTTAGGTCGGCCATCCTTTACTGCTACTTTAGGAAGGTTTCGGCCGAAGAATGTGGGGAAGAAGGATTGAGGAAAGAGTTGGCAGAGGCCAAGGAGGAGAACGTCCGGGCGTGGTCACCAAACAGAAGATGACCTTGAGTCCTTGCGAACATTCGCCATGATGGAGGTCGAGGCCTCGGATGCCTCAAGCGCAGGACCGAGCCGTGAGAGCTTGCCTCGATGACCGAGGAAATCCAGGGAACCCGAGCTGGGCTCGCGGCTCTGCAGGAAAGCCACGAGGCTTTGCAAGTGGCGCACGCGGGGCTTCAAGAGGACCATTCGATCGTGAAGGAGGAACTGGCGCTTCTTGAGGAGAAGCATAGCGAGACTCTCGAGCAGCTGAAGGAGAGTCAGAAATCGGTCGAAAAGGTCTCGAAGATAAACTCATCGCCGAGGAGAGGTACAAGCATTTTCGTGATGAGCACAGGAAACTGACGCTCGGGCTGAGGAAGGCTGAGGAGAAGGCTATCGGCTATCTTCATCAGCTTTCCTTTGCCTCTAGGGTTCGAGATACTGCCTGGGCCGACGGATTGTACCTCGGGTTCGAGACTTTCAGGGCCTGGTGGAAGGACCCCGCCCAGAGAATCGACCTCAACTCGGTGAACATTGAGGACATCCCCTGTACCAGTGAAGCTATCCGGCGTCTTCTTTCTTTTGGAGCGGAAGAGATGCCAGACGCGGTTGGGATTAATGAATTCAACTACCAACCTCTTGCCCCTACAACCGAGGCTGCTGAAAGTGGAGCAACTAGGGTGTCCGGTTACGAGGCTGGCGCTGGCCTGAATCTCCATGGGTAATGAAGGCCTCAGCCGCCGAGGTCTCCTCGGTTTACTGCACCTAAGGATCTTTAGGGACAAGTGGTTTTGCTTTTTTTTTTTAATGATGTACCTTTTGTTATTATTTTTTGTAAAACTACTTTATTTGTTAATAAAATAGTGAGTTTCATTCATGGCTCTTCCCTAGCTATTTCGTATATATTCGTATATAGTTATAGTGTTGGGTCTTGGTAGTCGGGATTTAGAGGCCAGGCCTCGTATCAGGACTGACCTTTGTTCCTTTCTAGGTGTCAGGTCTCGGATGCCGAGCCTGGTGAAGACCAGATCTCAGACGGATTGACCTTAGTTCCTTTCTAATTGTCGGTCTCATGCCGAGCCGGTGAAGACCAGTCTCAGATCGAGATCGACCTTAGTCTAAGTGTCGTCTTGGATGTCGAGCTGGTGAAGACCGTGTCTCGTGGTCGGATCGACCTTAATCTAAGTGTCGTCTTGATGCCGAGTGGTGGAGACCAGTCTCGGGATCGGAATCGACCTTAGTTCCTTTCTAAGTGTCGTCTCGGATGCCGAGCCCGGTGAAGACCAGTGTCTCAGATCGGATCGACCTTAGTCTAAGTGTCGTCTCGGATGCCGAGCCCGGTGAAGACCAGTCTCGTGGTCGAGATCGACCTTAGTTCCTTTCTAAGTGTCGTCTTGATGCCGAGTCGGTGAAGACCAGTCTCAGATCGGATCGACTTAGTCTAAGTGTCGTCTCGGATGCCGAAGCTCGGTGAAGACCAGTCTCGTGTCGATCGACCTTAGTTCCTTTCTAAGTGTTAGGTCTCGATGCCGAGCTGAAGACTAGGTCTCAGATCGACCGACTTTCTAAGTGTCGTCTTGATGCCGAAGCTTGGTGGAGACCAGTCTCGACGGATCGACCTTAGTTCCTTTCTAAGTGTCGTCTTGATGTCGAAGCCCGGTGAAGACCAGTCTCAGATCGAGATTGACCTTAGTCTATGTCGTGTCTCGGATGCCGAGCTCGGTGAAGACCAGTCTCAGACGGATGACCTTAGTTCCTTTCTATGTCGTGTCTCGGATGCCGAGCCTGGTGAAGACCAGGTCCCGTATCGGGACTGACTTTAGTCTAAGTGTTGGGTCTCGGATGCCGGGCCTAGTGAAGACTGTGTCTCGAATCGACCGACCTTAGTTCCTTCCCAAGTGTCGTGTCTCGATGCCAAGTCGGTGATGACCGTGTCTCAGATCGGACCGAATTTTAGTTCGATGAAAACTTGATCGCTACCGATTCATTCAAGGATATATGAAGATAAACTCCGAGTACTTCTTTTATTGAATCAATTCCTGCTAAAGTCAGATCACAAAATAAATGGGAACTACATCATGTTTAAATGAAATATCTTTGAGATGCTCCGCATTCCATGGCCTCGGCAGGACCTTCCCTATTGAGTTTTCTAAATGGTACGCTCCTGGTCTTTGACAACTAATCATCTTGTATGGGCCTTCCCAATTCGGGGCTAGTTTTCCTTCGATCGGGTCTTTGGTTGCGAGGGTAACTTTTCGCAAAACTAGGTCTCCGATTTTGAAATTCCGTGGTTTCACCTTCCTGTCGAAGTACCTTGCCATTCGTTCCTGATACACGGACTGTGTAATCTGGGCTTGATCGCGCTTTTCCTGTAGTAGGTCTAGGTGGAGTTTTAGACCTTCATCATTAGATTCCATCTTGTATGCTTCTACCCTTAAGCTTTCCGATCCCAATTCTGCTGGAATAATTGCTTCGGTTCCGAATGCCAAAGCGTAAGGGGTTTCTTCAGTGGGAGTTCTCTTCGTTGTTCGGTATGCCCAAAGAACCTCCGGGAGATAATTCGCCCAATCTCCTTTTTTGTCGCCCAGCTTCTTTTTCAAAATTTTGAAAATGGTTTTATTGGTGGCCTCAACTTGCCCATTTGCCTGAGGATGTCCGGGAGATGAGAAGTAATTCCTGATGTGAAGCTCAGCACACCATTTTCGGAACGGTTCACAGTCAAACTGTTTCCCATTGTCAGTGACGAATGCGTGGGGCACGCCGTAGCGGCAGACAATATTTTTCCATAAGAAACGCTCGATGACTTTGGTCGTTATGTTTGCCAAGGGTTCGACCTCCACCCACTTAGTAAAGTAGTCTACAGCAACCACTGCAAATCGAACACCTCCCTTTCCTCGCGGTAGTGGTCCGACTATATCTACCCCCCATTGCGAGAAGGGCCAAGGAGAGGAAATTGCACTTAGCTCCACTGGTGGTTGTTTGGTGACGTTTGCGAATCGTTGGCACTTGTCGCAATTTCTGACAATAGTTGTTAATTCTTTGTTCATATGTGACCAATAAAATCCTGCTCTTACGGCCTTATGTGCCAGCACCCTTGCCCCAGAATGACTTCCGCAAATACCTTCATGAATCTCTCGGAGGATATAGTTTCCTTCTTCGGGAGAGACGCACTTAAGGAGGGGCAACGTGAATCCTCTTTTATAGAGCTTCCATTGACTATCGTGAATCTGCCGGCTTTCATTCGGAGCTGTATGGCCGTCTTCTTTTCGGATGGCAAGAATCCACCTTCGAGATATTTGATTATTTCGCTTCTCCAATCCGATGCTTCCTCGACCGATGCCACAATGTTTGAGGCGTCGTCAGATATTGAGGAACGCTTTAAGCTCCGGATATCTTTTTTGTCTTCCTTGACTCCATTATCTTCGGCTGAGGCCATCCGTGCCAAGTGATCGGCCTTTTCGTTGTCTTTCCTGGGGATTTTTGTGATGCTGAACTTTCGAAAGGAGGTCAGCATACCTTGCACCTTAGCAAGATACTTCTTCATTTTATCCCCTTTTGCTTCAAATTCCCCCATGATATGACCGACGATAACTTGCGAATCGCTTCGAACTTCCACGGATTCAGCCCCTAGTTCGAGGGCCAACCCGAGTCCTACTATGACAGCTTCATATTCTGCTTCATTGTTGGTGGTTCTGAATTCTAGCTTTAAAGAACCTTTTAACTCTTCTCCTTCGGGAGTAACGATCACTATCCCTGCACCCCCGCTCTTTTTTGTTGATGAACCATCGACGTAGATGATCCATCTCCGTTCTTCCTCGCTTCCGCAAGTTTAAATTCAGCCAGTAAAAATCTGCGAGACTTGGCCTTTGATCGCATTGGGAACGATTCGAGGTCGAATCGCCCGTTCGATGGCCCGTTGCTAACCCTGATAGGTCCAATTTTTGCATTATTTTTGGGAGTGGGTATTTCGTGAGGACTCATATGGTATGAGCCTGAAAGGAGGGTCGGAGTTTCCTTGAAGCCATGATGAGGGCAATGCTAGTTTCTCGATCTGTGGATACCTTTCTTCAAGGCCGTGTAACGCCATCGACAAAATATACCGGTTTCTGTATCCCGTCCTCTTCTCGGATCAAGGCTGTATCGACCGCCGAGGGGAAACTGCTAAGTATAAATATAGCACCTCTCCGAGAATAGTTTCGCTTAACAAAGGAGAGTTCACAAATATGTCTTCAATTGGGAGAATGCACTTTCACATTCATCGGTCCACTGAAAGCCTTCCTCAAGATTTTGAAGAATGGGAGGCATTTGTCTGGATCGAGAAATGAGCGATTTAGGGCTAGCCTCCTCGATTGTTGGAGTTTGTGGATTTCGGGATTGCATCTCTATCGCTGGATTTTTTCGATTGGCCTCTATCCTCTACTTGATACCATGTAGCCTAGAATTTTCGAGGATACCCAAGGCCCATTTTGAGGGGTTTAGCTTCATCCTGCATCGCTTTAATGTCTTAAACGCCTCACGGAGGTCATCAACGTGGTAATTAATGTGTTTCTTTACCAACATGTCGCTACATACACTTCCATGTTTCTCCTATCCGGGCTTGGAACATTTTGCTCCCTGCTGCTTCTTCAAGCCGAAAGGCATGACTTTGTAACAAGAAGGCCCCGATCGCTGATGAATGCCGTCTTCTCGATCCTCCGGGAGCATGAGGATCCGGTTATATCCTAAAAGGCATCCATGAAACCGAGTAACTTGTACCCGGAGGTAGAGTCAACCAACGCATCGATGCGTGGAGAGGAAAGCTGTCTTTGGGGCGCTTTATTAAGATGGAAGTCCACGACATTCTCCATTTGCCGTTAGATTTTTCACCAGACTACATTGGCTAACCATGGGGTAATAAACCTCCTCGATAAATTGTGCCTTTAATAGCTTCTCCACCTCCACTATTTATTGCTCGATCCGCTCCGGTGCAAACTTCCTTCTCTTTTGTCATCGCCTTGCTTCGATCCACGCTTTAAAACATGGACTATCTCCTCGAGGTTAATACCCGCATGTCCTCATGTGACCAAGCAAAGACCTCTATATTTCTTCGAAGAAATCTATGAGGCCGCCTCGGTTTCTGATCGAGGCAGGTTCTATCGCAACACCTTTCCTTCTCCCACCGAGACCTCATCGACCGCTCTTGGTTCTCCTCGGCCTCGGATACCGAGGCCACCGTTAGGTTGGTCGTCCGAGGTCTTCATGGAGATGTTGTAACATTTCCTCGCCACAGTTGGTCGCCGCACTTCTCCGATTCCTCCCTCTGTTGGGAATTTCATTGTAAGATGGTAGGTCGAGGTTGCGCCCTTAGCTTGTTTAGTGGTCGACCCATAATTGCGTTGTAAGCGGACGGCCGGTCGATTAGTCCACCATAGCAGTGGACTGCCTGAAACTTGTCCTATCTTGTCCTTTGGTAGAGGATGATCCCTATCGGGTATACTACTTCCCCTCCAAATCCGACCAATGGAGATCCAAGCAGTTTGATCCTTTCTCGATCGATTCCCATCTCTGTGGAAAGGCGGCCAATAGAGGATATCGTGAGCTTCGTTGTCCACCAAAATTCGATGGATCCCATGGTTTGCGACGGTTAAGGTCACTACAAGAGCGTCGTCGTGTGGCATTACAACCCCCCGTGCATCCTCCTCTGAGAATGATAGTATCACGGTTACATGTTTTAGTGCTTTGGCGGGTCTATCGAGGAGTATACCTCCACCTCTGCATGCTTCTAGCATCGCCTTCCTTGAGTTTGACTCCCCTCCGCCGGCAATACCTCCTGAAATGGTGTGGATCTCCCTAACTATCTCCTGGTTCGGGCGAGGTTGATGCTCTTCCGGACATTCCTTTGTCCTTCTTCTCGGTCCCGACCCCTTCTCGGAGCTTCTTCTCGATGTCTTTGCCTTGACCGAGGCCTTCTCGACCCCCCTGATTATTTGCTTCCCGACCTCTTTCTTGTGCGAGAAAACGGATTAGTTTCCGTTTTGTGAAAACCTCTATTTCTCGGCGAGAGAGATATGCAATCCTCGATAAGATGCCCATGATCGGCATGGTACTGAGAACTTGCTCGATCCGGCTTGAGCGGATCGGCCTTCATCTTCGGTGGCCACCTAAATCTGGATCCCCTTAATAGCGAGAACACCTCGGTGAGGCTAGTGTTAGAGGGTGAAAACTTCCTTCCGGAATCTTGGAGTCTCTGCCTTTTGAGGCTCATTTTTTGATGGATTCGGTTTCTTGTCTCCTCTCAGAACTCTTTTCCTCCTTTGATTTTGGGGCGTGAGGCCTTCTTGCTTTCCTCCTTTGCTTGTTCTTCCAACGTTTGAGCCTTGACGTCCCAACTAGCTCCTCTTGATGGATGAACTCCTCGGTCGCTTCATGAGCGAGAGTGTTACTCTCTTCACGTTTTTCTTCCACTTGACCATCAGAGGCCCTTGCCGTACCCCTGCATTAGGGCACATAACGTGTCTCTCCGGTGTCGACCTCGAGCTTTCTCTATTAAGCGAAGCATGAAGTCCTTGGACTCTCCTCTTTATCACTGTCGTAAAGTCAGCAGTGGCGTTCTTCTTCCTCTTTACGGTTGCGAGGCTGGGTTAAACAGGCGTCAGCTCCTTGAAAGTGCCTCTACGGACTTTGGGGGTAATCCAGTAAACCATTCTTTCGCCACTCCCGTCAAGGTCAAGGGAAAAGCCCTACATGCAATCTCGTCCGGAGTGCCGTGTAGGATGATGTGCTCTCTGAAGGCCTCCAAATGGTCCTGCGGATCCCCGCTTCCGTTATACTTTTCAATCCGCGGCATCTTGAATTTATCGGGCATAAGTGCGCCTTAACCCGTTCAGTGAATGGGAGACTCTCATCTTCCAACATGTCCCATGCCATCAATTTCGGGTCCTCTCCATCCATTCGGCGGAGCATTCGTGTATACTTATCTTCTAGATCTTTCATCTTGGCCTCCTGGTGGCTGTGCCGAGATTCCTCGTGTCGCCTCGATCGATGAGACTTTTCTCCCTCGTGCCTATCTTCGCGAGGCTTCTCAACTTCGCGCCTCTCTCGACGAGATCCGCCGTGGGGGGATTCTTCTCGGTGTGATCGACCCGTCCGAGACCCTCTCTCTACTCGGCGTGACTTATTCTGGTCCTCCTCATTTTCTCCTTGGACAGTACTTTCATTGTCCCCTTGGGGGTTGATGGGACGTTTCCCACGGTGGATCTTGTCTCGCTTATCTTTCTCGCGCTCAGGGCGTTCTCTTTCTTTCTCCTTTGCGTGCTTGGCGATGAGCGGCGTTGAGTTTCGTTACGCTTTCGAGGACTTCCATTGATTCCGCCATAGACTTGAGGAAATCCCTCAAATCCGGGTCATTGGATACCCCGGGCGCGCTAGGAGGTGGTTGCATCCTCAAATCCGGGTCATTGGATGCCCCAGGCGCGCTAGGAGGTGGCTGCATCGGTTGAGGTTGCTGCGGGTGTGAAGATCGTGTGAAAGAGCGTGTATTCACCATGTCGGATAGTAGATGAATGAGAATCGACTGAAAATCGTTCCACAGACGCGTAAGCTGACAGCGATTTCCGATTGATGACGTGTACGCTATTGGGCTCTGGCTCTACTACTTGGGCCTAGGATATCGCAAAAGAAGAAAACAAGAGGATTGAAGGAGATCGGGGTGAGCCGATGGGGTCACTCCGATGCCTAAGTCAGTGTTTGGTGAAAAAGAAAATCGCATACACCTAAAGAAGGCAAGAATTGCGTTACCTCAGTGTGTCGTCTACTTTGCATTATATAGGCACGGGGTGGTAGCCTTTCAACCAATTACTGACTCTTCCCTGATTTGCTGCGCAGCAATTTGTTATCGAGGGATTTGAGTAGTTACCCGTTCTTGATCTTAGGAGATCGAGATAGGATTTGGTTGTTAGCTTTTGAATTTTGAATTCTGATTGATTATAAGAACCTTGCAACATTGTTGAAGTAATAAAGGAGGCTTTGTATCCAAGAAGGCCTCGGGCCAAGGCCTCGGATGTTACGGGCCCAAAGTCATAAATGGTCGAGGTCGTCGAGGCCCGAGAAGGTCTCGGTCTTCAGAAAAATGAACTGGGCCGACCTTGACTTGGGCCTAGCGAGTGACGGGGAATGGAGTATGTGAAGTTGATCCATGACCCAACAATAATAATAAAAAAAAATTTAAAAAATTGAAATTATCAGCATCCACAAGAAGTGGACGCTAATAGTCATATATAACTAATAGTCATATATGATAAAAAAAAAAAAAAAACAATAATAATCCTCAATAAGTTGACGCTCGGTATTTCTAGAATTGCTTCTTTTTCTCCAAAAATCTAGAAAAACACAAAAATAAAGTAAAATAGAACAAAATAATAAGAAATTAACAAGGACTAAATTTGAACATTTTGACACTTATCAATAATCGGCTGGTCAAGGGAACGGGGCAGTGGCCGCAGTATCTCATATACCAGGTCGCAAGGACCACTCAACCCCGTGCATAAATATATATATATATAACAAGAAGTCGTATCATCCCCAACAAGGGAAATAGAATACACCTATCACCCGTACTGAAGGATGTTCAGCAAATTAAATTTTCTTTTGGAGCTTTCTGCTCCGTTCGATTGCTCCCAAAAGGATGCTCAAAGATAATATATAAATAATACAAGGAAAGGATGTTTTCCCAGTAGGAAACAGCCTGATTCTGAAGTAGTACCGGGAGAAAATTCTATCCCGGGAAATAATTTTCTTCTATTCCCGGAGAGCAGAATTTTGTCCCAATATAAGGGAAAGGATGTTTTCCTAGTAGGAAACAGCCTGATTCTGAAGTAGTACCGCGAGAAAATTCTCTCCCGGGAAATAATTTTCTTCTTTTCCCGGAGAACAGAATTTTGTCCCAGTATAAGGGAAGGGAAAGGATGTTTTCCCAGTAGGAAACAGCCTGATTATGCATTAGTACCGGGAGAAAATAGAATTTTATCCCTTTCCCGGGAGAAAAGAAAAAACCTCTCCCGGAAAGAATTTTCTCCTTTCCCGGGAGAAGAGAATTTTCCTTTTCCGGAGAAAATTCTCTCCCTTCCCCGGGAGTCTTTTCCCGGGCTCAACGACTTTGATCCGGTACAGGTGTCCCGGGCATAACACCCGGAAACCCCATCTGACACCTGACAAGATAAGGTATAAAAATATAAAATGGGCGGGACTGTCAGAACCCATTAGATGGGCGGTGAAGGCAGATAATGAACCATCCACTTTTAGTGGACGCTAAAGCTCTTGTACAAAAAAATAAAATAAAAAATAAACTAAAACCTCAACAGCGTGCAGTCGAAGTGGACGCTGAAGAGATATTATTAACTTCGACTTTCAAAGTGGACGCTAATGCTATTGTAGAAAAATTAAAAAAATAATAAAATAATAAAATTAAACGACCAACAGCATTAATGATATATTATTAGCATCAACTTTTGACTAATAAAATTAAACGACCAACAGCGTTGATGATAAGTCGACGTTAATGATAGGTCATTAGCGTCTATGGACGCTAATACTCTTGTAGAAAAATGGAAAAATAAATAAAATTAAACGACCAACGATGTCCACTTTTAGTGGATGCTGATGAATATTATTAGCGTCGACTTTTACTTTTGAAAGTTGACGCTGATGATATAGATGATAGGTCATTAGCGTCCACGCTAATACTCTTGTAGAAAAATAAAAAACAAATAAAATTAAACGACTAACATCGTTCACATTGCTCTTGTAGAAAAAAAGAAAAAAAGAAAAAAAACTAAACAAAAATAATTAAATGCAAAAAAGAATAACTTGAGAATTTTTTTAAATATAAAAAATAAATTTTGGGCCAATGCTATTGACCATACATATATAATAGAAAATTTTTATTCCCCAAAAATTTAGCCCCGGTAATATGTCATTATTTCTTTTATATAAATTATTAGATATTCGATAGGATCAAATTTCAAAGAAATTAAAGGCTCGATGAAATATCTGATCGATTGATCGAAGTGGATTAGTCTAAATATTTATTTATTTATTTATTTTAAATAAAACAAAATTTCCAATTAAATTAAAACGCTTATAATTTTTTTATATATATATATATTATTATTGAAATTTTCTATTTCTTATTCTTATTTAAATGTTTGATTGATCATGATAGGATCAAATGTTCGATCAAACATCCAATCGATCATAATAAATTAGTTCGATTTATCGTAATTGGATCAAATGATGAATTGAACATCCGATCGATTTTGGTGAATTAGTTCGATCGACCGTGATACAATCAAATGATCAATCCAAGTTGATACAATTGAATGTTTAATCGAATATCCGATTACTCTTAGTGCATTATCTTGATCGATCATGATAATATCAATCGATTGATCCTAGTACATTAATATGATTGATTGTGATATGATCAACTAATTGATTGAACATTCAATCGATTGCCCGAACAATCTTAGTGCATTAGTTCGATTAAGCTTGGTAAGATCATTCAACCATTCGATTGAAGGTTCGATTGAATATCTGATCGATCTTAGTGAATTAGTTCGATTGATCGTGATATAATCAAATGATTAAAACAATTGAAATTGAATGTTTGATCAAACATCCGATTTGTCCTAATGCATTTTTTCAATCCATCGTAATAGGATTAAATGATTGATTATACTTTAAACAAATTATCAATCAATCGAACTTTCTATCGATCCTAGTGTATTCATTTGATTGATCGCGATATAATCAAATGATCAATCAAACATTTGATTGATCATAGTGTTTAATTAATTTAGTGTTTAGTTTTAAGTAAATGAGAATGAAAGCCGAAACGAAGAGAGTTTTTTTAGTTTCAAGTCTAGGGTTTCCAAAACCAGCTCAAATTTTAATGTTCTGGTCGAATGGTCTTTTCTTTTCTTTATGTTGGGTGGATGGATGGCTTAAAATCTATCCTCCTGAAAGTTGGTGTTGTTGGTCTGGGAGAGCGTGGGGTTCAGGGAAAGCGAGTCGTGCGAAGGGTTAGGGTTGGAGCGTCGGTGTCGACTGCCATTTTGGTTTTGCACATAGGCATCCAATTCTAGGAGGATTTGGGAAAGTTGATGATTTTTTTTGGAGTGTTGGGGAAAAAATGTATGGTCCCCGTTGAACGCCTTGCCGTTATCTGCCGTAGCCACCAGCTTAGCCTCGTCAACCTCCTCGGCACCTCCATCTCCGGCGACCACATTTTCCTTGTCTACAACTTCGTTGATGGCGCAAACATGTGGAGTGGAGTGGAGGGGTAAAATCAGGTTTTTTGAAAATAATATCCGCATGCTTGGCACGCTAAGAGAGAAAAATGAAGTTTGATACACCTAAGTGAGAGGTTTTGAACATTTGGGAGTATTTGCAAAAGTAGCCAAACATCAGGGGGTAAGTGAAGTTTCCCCAAAAAAGAATCTTGATACTTATCATCTTAAGGGTTAATTACATTTACCCTTCTTTCCCATATTTTTAATTTTTGTAATGTCTTTTCTATTTACTATTGGGATTGCAATATTTCCCCTTCTCAATTTAAAGTGACAAAAACTTTTTCTATAAGATTTAAAAAAATGACTTATCTTCTTCTTCTTCTTCTTCTTCCTTTTTATTTATTTATTTATTTTTTATCTCATGAAAGTATTTTTATTATTTTGAGTAATGGAAGGAGAAAATTGTAATTACAATAATAAATTGGGAGACATTACAAAATTTAAAATATTGAGAGAACATTATAAAAAGAACAATCGTTAGAAGATCATGCAAACATAGTTTTCTAAACTTAATTTTGTTGGGAACATGTATGTGACAGTAATACTAAAAATCATCCTTGAATCAAATGAGCTTGTGATTAATCACTATTCGATTTTAATTAAATGATGATTTTAAAAACTACTTCATTTTTTGAGGGACACAAAAATAATACAAGAGAAACTTATAAAATTACTTAACTTAATAACATGAGATACAACCGAAGATTTCGAAGAAAGATCTTTTAAGAAAGCATAGGATCAGATTATAAAAAGATAATAATAATAATAAATAAATTTGCAAGGTATGAACACTTAACTCAAAGTCTCTAGGTTTTTGAGACTTCAAATGTTTCTTCTCATTTGTTTTGGGTGTCCTGTCTCATATGAACCCTATATTTCCTTTCATGTTCTTCATCAATCAATTCATTATTATCTTCTTATCCAATATGCATGCTTGGTGTCCCCTGACTCCCCTTCCATGTGTTTGGCATACGTCCAAAAATTAATCTAGAATACATTTTTCTAGATATCTTGCTTGAAATGATAATCTAAATTACTTGGACACTCCAAAGTCAACTTATCAGATCTGTTGAAAATCCTGTTAACATCTTGTTAATCATATTAATAGAATTAATTAGGTTTTTCCCACAGAAAAGAAAAGAAAAAAAAAAAGAATAAATCTAATTAGCTTATTCATCCAAAACTAGCTCATGAAGACCTTAACTGATTTTAGTCCCTCATTGCTGTGGATGCTTATTTATTTATTTTTAATTTTTTTAATTGAAAAAGGTTACAGGGAAGAAGCAATGGATGCTTATTATTTCTCTTTTAACTTATGAGATTTACACGATATGCAATAGCCCTTCCCTTTTCGAAGAAGCAATGGATGCTTATTATTTCTCTTTAACTTATGAGTATTACACGATATGCAATAGCCCTTCCCTTTTCGCGCCCTTTGTGAGTTTTAAAAATGCTCTTATTAAAATAAGATAGACAACATTTGACAATAAATACAACTTAATAAATATGTCTATACATTAGATCTGCATTGCATGTAAACGAACCCAAATAATCAAATCTGAAAAAAAAAGAGGTAAATTACACTCTACTCCCTGAAACTTACACTCCATTTGCAGTTTAACCTCTAAACTACAACTCATTGCAACTGAAACTTACAAACTATCAAGATATTCTGAGTTACCCCCAAGTCAAATTTGGTGGTTAATATTTACAAAAATAAAAAATAAAAAAATTCACACTTGACTAACTGATGCAAATCAAGCCCTAGGGTTAAAATTAAAGAATCCAACCAAAGGAAATGAATAGTTCTGAGATGAGTAATTCTAGACAACACTCTTGTGTCATTCTTGTGTCACTTTAAAAATGTAGTAGCTTTTAAAATCACAATTCGATCAAAATTTAATAATAATTAATTACAAGGCCAATAATGATTTTAAAAGTCACATCATTATTAAAATAACACAAGAATAACTTTTAGCATTACTCGTCCTGGGATGCCGCTTGACCAAGGGTAGCATGAACGTCACTCAATGCTACTAATCGCACTTGAGTGAGTGATTGTTAGGAGGAATCACTCAACTCCAAAAGAAAGAACATTCGCTAATAATTTTCACAATCAAAGTCACTTCACTATTTTACGTCATTACTCATTAATATTTATAGGCAATACAATGCATGGATTGTTCAAACTTACAATAATGATAGACAACTTCCAACAAAATACAACTTAGTAGGTGGACAATTTCCAATAAACACAACTTAATTGTAGCCTAGATGAATGTAATAATTAGTATTATCCATGTGGCCCTACTACTATACCTTGATATAACTAGTAGTAGAAACATATTACAACTTCTTCTTCTTCTTCTTCTTCTTCTTCTTCTTTTCATCACACAACCACATTTCACCTTATTGACAATAGTAACACTAGTGCACTATAAATGTAAATAATTTTAATTGAATTAAAAGGAGTTTCATATCAATGATTTTTTAAACCTTAAACCTTGAAACTTATAAATAGTAATTGGTAGTTGGTAACGAAATTGGGCATTCCATTTGATAAGAGTATAACATATTAATCATGATAATCATGTGACCTGGAAAGTATTCATCTTCAAAGTCTTCACTTGCTCACTTTCTCCAGCCTTAAACCTCAAAACCCTTCATCTTCAATTTCAACTCTGCCCTCCCGTCCAAAACGGTGCGCCGTATCTCATAGTACTTGTCATTTTCACTAATACCCATTTCGTCTTAACGGTTTGATCCTCTGTTTGTTTCGTCGGAAAGTGTTTCCCGAAAATTTACAGGTTTCGTATTCTTCTTGTTCTCTCAACTCCCCATATAACGAATAATATAATGAGAATGAGATAACTTGGAGTGATGAGAAAGGAGGAGACAAAATTTGGGAAAAGTTTGTTTCAGATGGAATTCACTCACCGCCTCACTGGTTTTGGATGTGTTTCTACGTGTATATTGGGTAATGGGCTTCTATAATTTTGCTAAAGGATAGATTTTTAATTCGGTATTTCTGCAGATACCTATGTGATATGCTTTGTTGAATTCTAATGGCATCTGTTTCAGCAACTTGGTTGTATCAAGGTTTGTTTGATTTCATTTTATTTATCAGATAAATTCAATTGAAGATGAATTTTGTATTTATTATCTATCTCACTCTTATCTGTAAGTGCCGATTCTGTGTATATATATTGCCTCTCTTCTTTTTTTGGATCTATGGTAGATACAGGTTTGAGGGGTATAGCTTATGCAGATGCCTTCGTTACTGGGAAGCCATATTCCAAAAGCTTCCAGGTTTGTTTATTCAATTATTCTCTATGCGATTTTTTATTTTTCTTTAATGCGGGTTGCTCAAGATTTCATGCCTGCAATCGTACATATTTCTCTTCTTGCATAGAAAATTCTTAATAAGTGCTATGGGTGAAGCCTAAGTTACATTTTGTTTGGTTGTTAAGGGAATGTTAGCCAAGAAAGTGAAAAAACTAACTTTAGCAGCAACAGTGTGAGCTATTGAGTGTATTAACCAATAGGCCACCCTCAATGGAACCTTAATCCGCCAAACACTTGGGGTTATAACTTTGTTCATCTCCTACTCCAATGGGTTTATATTAGCACATATGATGAAGATGGCCGTGCCCTTGGCAGCTCTGGTCAACATGGAGATAGAGAACCATAATGCATGCCCAGCAATTACATATTATATTTACTCTATCAAGACATTTGGCAAGAATAATGTAAAAGGTCATGATTGCACCCTAAAGGTTGTTACAACATCATGCTGATGCATTATGGCAAAGATTGTGGCAAGACCCTGTCCTAGCTTTACCTGACTTGGCAAAGCATTTTGAAGTGCAGCACCACTCTGCAACTATGACATAACTTCACCTGCTTCTTGCACAAGCGCTCCTAGGTGAATAGGGATGCACTAATACCACTAAGAAATTATTCCATCGAACGTGTTCTCCCTGGATCCAGGAATAGCAACATGGACTAAATGTCCTGTCCAAGCCAAGGAACTTACTCCAAATAGTCTTGACAAATGATGATTGAGACAAGACTCAGCATTTTTAAACCACGAAATGCTTGGTTTCCATTTTAGTTGTAGGTGGAACCCGCCCACTATTAAAGAAAGAACTATATTGATCATGGCATATACCATGCCTAGATACCCAAGGACCGGTTTTCCTGAAAAAGTCAAAACAATGACTTATGATACCAGATCCAGGCAGAATGGGAATATACTCCTTTGGATGATCAAAGAATCGAAAGATATGCTGGTGATTAGTTGAGTTAAAAGCTACGAAGGTGGCTTTGGGACCTTGCTCTTTAAATGGGAGGGTTACAACAAGAGAAAGAGCCACTATGTCTTTGTAAGTGACAGCTAAAAAGGGTCTTTCTGTTTTCTTAGGCTCTTTGCTTCGTTGAAGAAATTGCTTCCTGCCAATCTGAACTCTTTTACGCAAATCCTAAGCACACATCAGCCACAATGAGACCATTATAATATCCTCTCAATCCCTAACCTAACTCACTTCCTTACAAATACGGATTATAGCCACCTAATTCCCCCCAAAAAATTGTTCCAATGTTATTTATAAGTAACCCAATATCATTAAAAGCACAAAGGGGCACGACCCAAATACGAAGTATACAAGAGAGGCCCCTAATTAAGGAGACAAAGAAGAACACAAGTTTAAATTCTTTGTGGTAAATTTAAGTTCCATTAGGAAATACTTAGTTATGAATAACAGTTGGATATTCAAGAAAAACAAATCTCTAGATTCATTTGAAAGTTTATCTTAGAAGGCACCAAAAGATTAGAAGAAACTTGTGCATTTTTGAAACAGTAACAAGTATAAGAAGAACAAAACAAATAGAAGTTAACATTTATAAAAACCAATGGGGGATGGGGGAACTAAATCATCAAAACTACCCAAACTTAAAGTTAAACATAAAGACCAATTCAGCAAACAAAGCTTTACTAATCCACCAAGGTTATCCCTTATCAAAACTACACATTATAAAGATCAATTTAGCAAACAAACCTGTACAAGTCCACCAAGGTTGTCTCTAAGATCAAGAATGAAATATGAGGCACCCATATCCTGAAGTCGCTTCATTGCTGCAACAAATTTTTATTTTATTTAGTCTAACGATAAGATCAACTGAAACTATATAATTTAAGTACAAAAAAGGGAAGCCCCACTGTGGACATAATTAGTGCCATATGCTTCACAAAAGCATAAGGATCCAAGTTAGCCAAATAGGCCTGTGAAGAATCTAGGTCCTCAACTTATTCTTGCTTAAAGCAACTATTATGTGATTCAAAGTCCGATTCCCAAGTCGAAAAGTAAATTTACTCAACAAGTTGAAGGACATGATGAAAATTCCATACATTTTCCTATTTGGTCTTCAAAATTCAATTGTATGAATTTTGAACTTTTTGGAAAGACATAAAAGCACAAATACTAACTTTATATGATAAGCTTCAAAGATGGTGAATAGCAACTACACCTGTCCTTGAATCAACACCAAAATAGTGGAATCATGGTGTTTTAGAAGCTAATTTTTTATAAAAATTACTTGTACTTTTAGTATCCTGTGTTTTTAAATTGCATTAGTACTCTTAAAGAATGCAGGTTAGGCCTAAAGAAGGATGTTTAATTTCATTATTTAGTATGATATACTTGCATGTTTGGCTTCGGATCCAGATAATAAATCAAATGTGCATTGTCATAATTCTCGCTAAGGGAGCAAAACACATCTTTAAGGGATGGGGAAAAGAAAGGTCTTCAGGGGATTGAATGCCCTACTAAGCATGAAGGACAACCCCTTGAATGCAGGAACAAAAGACAAATTAGATAAATTCGGTAAGACTGATTTAAGTTTTGCTAATTGACAGTCTTAGAGCTTTATTTCTAGAAAATTTTGTCTGGCCGTTTTCCACACAATAGAAATCTTAATCCAACTAATGTGACAATCCTAAGCAAATATGCAATCACTGAAGAGGATCGGTTTAAGCAAAAATCTTAATTAAACGACCCTTCCCTCTATAGACTAAGAATTTTGGTCAACAAAGCAATGAGTTTAAACAATAATTAAGACCATGCGCCTCTGTGAACCCCCACCATAAGAAAAAAGAATAACTTTAATCTAAAAGACATAACACCTAATTAAATTGAGTAATAAATCAGAAATGCATAAGAAAACCAAATAACAATCAGGAAATCAAAACATCCAGACAAGCACTAAACCTTATGCGATTCAAGGATGCAATTGCACGGAGAGCACTGCGGATCATGTCTTCATTACGATCCACTTCTTGCTTGACAGCATCTTGCTTTGGCTTAAAATTTATAGTCTTCTGCAGAGGATCCACCGACGAGTCCAACACTGAAGGATGCAAAACTAACAACAGACAAAAATATTTGGTGCTAAGCTAAATCTTAGTAGAGCTAAATCAATGAAATCACTGACCTGCCAGTACAGCAGATGGGCACTTATCTGCAAGTTTTGAGGATAAGGTGGCAAGGCATTTTCACATCATAATGATCTGGAAAAGACCGACCAAAATTTGTTGTGAAAAGCAATAAAAAACACAAACCTCACCATTTAATCTTCACATAAGCATGAATAACAACAAAAGTAATTCCTCCTATTCAGTCATGAACACAAATCCTCAATTATGGGACTGAATAACTACATATAAAATGATTCATCTTACAAGTACTTAGAAACCAATCAAAGAAAAGTATTCTCAAAGGCGGTAAATTAATAATCATTGGGGCACAACCTCCACATATAAATATTAACTCATTTGAAGATATGCCCTGTGAAAGGAGCTGAATTCTGATAAAAATGAATAAAGTAAATCAAAGTTTTATCTTATTATACATTGAAATTAAACATCACTGACCACCACAAAAATCCGAATCAATAAGAAAGGTAAATTAAATAAGAATGAAAAATGGAAGGCAGCAAAATTACTCAAATTACAGCTCACTATCCAGACCAGATTTGAGGTAAGGAACGATAAAAGATGAAGGATTCACTTGATCAAGACAACTATCCAGCAATGTGTCCACACATTCAAAAGCTGCCTTTCTCAACTCAAGTCCATCATCCACAATATGCTTGAAAGGACCAAGATCAACCGTCCTTATCAATTCTTGCTGCAACAGGAATTAGAAAACAGAACATTGGACCAATTAGATCTAATACTGGTGGGGAAAAAAAAAACTAAAGAAACAACCAAGGAGAAAAAAAGAAAGAAAGGGCAGCGCAGAGTTACTCTAAGTAACAGATGCATGAATGTCCAGGTACACTGGTAGGTTCATCATAGGTGTAAAATGCAAAGCCTGGAATGCAAAAACAGAGATCCAATAAATCCCTTTCATTGAATTTACAAAAATATTACAAAACAGGTTCCGGACTTAAGCCGGGAAAGTCAATCCTGATCCTCATCATCAGAAGAATCAGTACCTGAAGGAACTAGGGGCAGGTCCGGAATGACAGAGGGGGAGTCATATGGGTTGCTCAAAGGAGCATCCGGCATCCGGTCAACACCCATCTTACGATATTCGTCAATGGCAGTAGTGGGAACCCTGAGGGTGTTCACGGCAACCGTCGCAATATCCACCCGGAAACGAGTGGGGTTCAGAACAATTGTCCTAAAATTCTCGAAGCCCCACCAGAATCCAAGGGACCAAGCCTCCTCACGAAGCCAAGGTACCCAAGAGAGTTGCTGCAGATAGCGAGAGGCCCTAGCTTTATGATGCCGATGCTTCTTGCGGAATTTGTCTTTGATCCGGCTGCAATTTTCTTGAGAAGCCTTCAGCATTTGATTGACCGCTTCATTGGCCTGAGTTAAAAGAGCCCGGAATTCCTCATCAGTTTTCTCCTTGGAAGCCCGAAGCCTAACTAGCTCTTCAAGAGTGGCTTCATGCTCCCGGGCCGCAGCTAAACTCAGGGTGTTGTACTCTGATACTTCAGCATACAACTTCTTGATAATCTCTGAATCCCGAGCTGAAATTTCCTTTGACTCATTGCAGCGGAATTCAGTGAGCACTCCAGCCGCTCGACCTCAGACTCTAGTTGAGCCACCTGTTCCCGGAGGAGACGCTCGGTTTCATAAAACTTGCTGATAATCTCTGAATCCCGAGCTGAAATTTCCTTTGACTCAGTGACAGCGCAATTCAGTGAGCACTCCAGCCTCGACCTCAGACTCTAGTTGAGTAACCTGTTCCCGCAGAAGACGCTCGGTTTCAGAAAACTTCTTGACAGCCTCTTGAGCCCCCTGTTCCCGGAGGACACGCTCGATTTCAGAAAAGTAGGCCTGCAGGCCTTCTTTGAAATCAGCGTGAACACCTACTATCTTGACAGCCTGCTACAAAAAGGAAAAGAAAAGAGACTAAACCAGTAAAACTAATATGACGGCAGGAGGGATAAAAAAAGAAAGAGAAGAAAGTTGTGTATTTAACCTCATCGATGGCGCGCACCATGTTGTCGACAAATCGTATGGGAGAAACTCTTCCTCTCCCTTTATAGCGGCCCGGAGGAATCAATTTGAGCATGGCCTCATAAGGATCTCCTAAGAGATCTTTTTCCCAAGGATTCGAAGGGAGTTTTGGGGCCAGGAGTAGGCCAGGAACTCGAAGACGGTCCTGCAGACACCGAGGGATCTTGAGGGCCCATACCCTCTTGAGAGCCCGAAACCGGCTCTTTACTTGCAGACGGGCCTGAAGCCGGCGTCTCCTCCGGGATTCCAGATGATGTGCTCTGGCCCGGGATGCATTGCTCCTTGCCCGGAAAAAGGCCTGACTCGGTAGCGGTCTCCGGAACCCGATCTTGAAACCCAGGATCGAAAGTACTACGTTCTCCGGGAAAAGAAGTTGTCCCATGAATGCCACTTGAATTTGTAGCCGGAGTATCAAAAGTTTGTCCTGCCAAAAACGAATAAGTCAAATTAGGAGGATAACCCGGAGGAATAATATATAAAAGAATATTTCAGGATCGGATCTTTACCTCTCAATGAATTTGGATTGTTAGAAGAGACGGTTCTCATTTGAACATCTTCCGGGATGTTCTCAGCACAACAAGATGGAAACGGATCCCCACTCCATTTCGAGCCGGTTCACGGCTTAGATGTGGTTAAAAATATCCAACGTTTAAAAACTTGCCACGTCATTTAAGAAAACCAAAGCTAAACTTTAACTTCGTTTGGCCTCTGAAAGAAAAAATTTCACCGTCAAAACGGAAGTCCCCTCTCTTGACTTCCATCCCTAAACCGGACCTGACTTCTTCCATTCCTCACTTCTCCCAAAAGGATGCTCAAAGATAATATATAAATAATACAAGGAAAGGATGTTTTCCCAGTAGGAAACAGCCTGATTCTGAAGTAGTACTGGGAGAAAATTCATCCTGGAAATAATTTTCTTCTATTCCCGGAGAGCAGAATTTTGTCCCAATATAAGGGAAAGGATGTTTTCCCAGTAGGAAACAGCCTGATTCTGAATTAGTACCGGAAGAAAATAGAATTTTATCCCTTTTCCGGGAGAAAAGAAAAATCTCTCCCGGAAAGAATTTCTCCTTTCCTGGGAGAAGAGAATTTTCCCTTTCCGGGAGAAAATTCTCTCCCTTCCCTGGAGTCATTTCCCTCAACGACTTTGATCCGGTACAACTTGTGTCCCAGTTTCCCGGGCATAACACCCGGAAACCCTATCTGACACCTGACAAGATAAGGTATAAAAATATAAAATGGGCGGGACTGTCAGAACCCATTAGATGGGCGGTGAAGGCAGATAATGAACCATCCACTTTTAGTGGACGCTTAAGCTCTTGTACAAAAAAATAAAATAAAAAATAAACTAAAACCTCAACAACGTGCAGTCGAAGTGGACGCCGAAGAGATATTATTAACTTCCACTTTCAAAGTGGACGCTAATGCTATTGTAGAAAAATTTTAAAAAAATAATAAAATAATAAAATTAAACGACCAACAGCATTAATGATATATTATTAGCATCAACTTTTGACTAATAAAATTAAACGACCAACAGCCTTAACAAATTTACAAGACTAATAAATTATTATTGAAATTTTCTATTTCTTATTCTGATTTAAATGTTTGATTGATCATGATAGGATTAAATGTTCGATCAAACATCCAATCGATCATAATAAATTAGTTCGATTTATCGTAATAGGATCAAATGATCAATTGAACTTCCGATTGATTTTGGTGAATTAGTTCGATCGACCGTGACACAATCAAATGATCAATCCAATTTGATACAATTGAATGTTTAATCGAATATCCGATTATCTTAGTGCATTATCTTGATCGATCATGATAATGCCAATCGATTGATCCTAGTACATTAATATGATTGATCGTGATATGATCAACTAATTGATTGAACATTCAATCGATTGCCCGAACAATCTTAGTGCATTAGTTTGATTAAGCTTGATAGGATCATTCAACCATTCGATTGAAGGTTAGATTGAATATCCGATCGATCTTAGTGAATTAGTTCGATTGATCGTGATATGATCAAATGATTAAAACAATTGAAATTGAATGTTTGATCAAACATCCGATTGGTCCTAGTGCATTCTTTCAATCGATCGTAATAGGATTAAATGATTGATTATACTTTAAACAAATTATTAATCAATCGAACTTTCTATCAATCCTAGTGTATTCATTTGATTGATTGCGATATAATCAAATGATCAATCAAACGTTCGATTGATCATAGTGTTTAATTAATTTAGTGTTTAGTTTTAAGTAAAAGAGAATGGAAGCCGAAACGAAGAGAGTATTTCTAGTTTCAAGTCTAGGGTTTCCAAAACCAGCTCAAATTTTAATGTTCTGGTCGAATGGTCTTTTCTTTTCATTATGTTGGGTGGATGGATGGCTTAAAATCTATCCTCCTGAAAGTTGGTGTTGTTGGTCTGGGAGAGCGTGGGGTTCAGGGAATGCGAGTCGTGCGAAGGGTTGGGGTTGGAGCGTCGGTGTCGACTGCCATTTTGGTTTTGCACATAGGCATCCAATTCTAGGAGGATTTGGGAAAGTTGATGATTTTTTTGAGTGTTGGGGAAATAATGTATGGTCCCTGTTGAACGCCTTGCTGTTATCTGCCGTAGCCACCAGCTTAGCCTCGTCAAGTTCCTCGGCGCTTCCATCTCCGGCGACCACATTTTCCTTGTCTACAACTTCGTTGACGGCGCAAACATGTGGAGTGGAGTGGAGGGGTAAAATCAGGTTTTTTGAAAATAAAACCCGCATGCTTGGCACGTGAAGAGTCGTCTGTTAGGATTTCACGGTAATTCTTTGACCGGAGGGGTAAAGTGAAAGAAAAATGAAGTTTGATACACCTAAGTGAAAGGTTTTAAACATTGAAAAGTATTTGCAAAAGTAGCCAAACATCAAGGTAAGTGAAGTTTCCCCAAAAAAGAATCTTGATACTTATCATCTTAAGGGTTAATTACATTTACCCTTCTTTCCCATATTTTTAATTTTTGTAATGTCTTTTCTATTTACTATTGGGATTGCAATATTTCCCCTTCTCAATTTAAAGTGACAAAAACTTTTTCTATAAGATTTAAAAAAATGACTTATCTTCTTCTTCTTCTTCTTCTTCTTTTTTATTTATTTATTTATTTTTTATCTCATGAAAGTATTTTTATTATTTTGAGTAATGGAAGGAGAAAATTGTAATTACAATAATAAATTGGGAGACATTACAAAATTTAAAATATTGAGAGAACATTATAAAAAGAACAATCGTTAGAAGATCATGCAAACATAGTTTTCTAAACTTAATTTTGTTGGAAACATATATGTGACAGTAATACTAGAAATCATCCTTAAATGAGCTTGTGATTAATCACTATTTGATTTTGATTAAATGATGATTTTAAAAACTATCTCATTTTTTGAGGGACACAAAAGTAATACAAGAGAGACTTATAAAATTACTTGACTTAATAACACGAAGATTTCAAAGAAATATCTTTTAAGAAAGCATAGGATCAGATTATTAAAAAAAAAAAAAAAAAACAATAAATTTGCAAGGTATGAACACTTAACTCAAAGTCTCTAGGTTTTTGAGACTTCAAATGTTTCTTCTCATTTGTTTTGGGTGTCCTGTCTCATATGAACCCTATATTTCCTTTCATGTTCTTCATCAATCAAATCATTATTATCTTCTTATCCAATATGCATGCTTGGTGTCCCCTGACTCCCCTTCCATGTGTTTGGCATACGTCCAAAAATTAATCTAGAATACATTTTTCTAGATACATTTGTTAGGGGGATGAAGTGCTAGCTGTCAATGGAGTAGATGTGGGAGGGAAATCAGCCTTTGAAGTATCATCTTTGTTACAAGGCCCTAATGAAACATTTGTGACTATTAAGGTTGTGATTTTAATACAGTCGTTTATAAAGTAACATTGCGTTAATTTTTTTTGTTGTGTTGTCTTCTTAATGATTGTTCAGAAATTGACAATGGCACTGCTTCTATTGGCTACATGCGCTTAAAAGAGTTCAATGCATTGGCTAGAAAAGACTAGGTGACCAGTAGTTGTACATCTAATCAAGCTATATTAATTCAACAATATATAATATACCACATATTTTTAGGATGCATAAACCTTCTAAGCCTCAAAAACAGGAAATTGCTAAGGAATTAGGATTGGTCCTTTTATCTCATGCTGCTATTTGAATATAGAAACTTGAGACAGGAGCCCTAAAATCTAATTTGCTTTCCCCTTGGAATGCATGCCTTTGTAGTATACCAGTAGGTACATTCTGTTCTTTAAATTGTTGAGGCCAATATCACAGGCCTATTTGGCTAACTTGGATCCTTATCCTTTTGTGAAGCATATGGCACTAATTATGTCCACAGTGGGGCTTCCTTTTTGTACTTCAATTATATAGTTTCAGTTGATCTTATCGTTAGACTAAATAAAATAAAGATTGTTGCAGCAATGAAGCGACTTCAGGATATGGGAGCCTCATATTTCATTCTTGATCTTAGAGACAACCTTGGTGGACTTGTACAGGTTTGTTTGCTAAATTGATCTTTATAATGGGTAGTTTTGATAAGGATAACCTTGGTGGATTAGTAAAGTTTTGTTTGCTGAATTGGTCTTTACGTTTAACTTTAAGTTTGGGTAGTTTTGATGATTTAGTTCCCCATCCCCATTGGTTTTTATAAATGTTAAACTTCTATTTGTTTTGTTCTTCTTATACTTGTTACTGTTTCAAAAATGCACAAGTTTCTTCTAATCTTTTGGTGCCTTCTAAGATAAATTTTCAAATGAATCTAGAGATTTGTTTTTCTTGAATATCCAACTGTTATTCATAACTAATCCTATAACTAATCCTTTCCTAATGGAACTTAAATTTACCACAAAGAATTTAAACTTGTGTTCTTCTTTATCTCCTTAATTAGGGACCTCTCTTGTATGCAACCCCAATAGTAAATCAGAAAAAACATTACAAAAATTAAAATATAGGAAAGAAGGGTAAATGTAAAATCCCATCACAACAATGCGCATGAAAGGTCGCTCAACTAACCTGCAACTCGTTATAATTCTCTAGGTTTTTGAGACTTCAAATGTTTCTTCTCATTTGTTTTGGGTGTCCTGTCTCATATGAACCCTATATTTCCTTTCATGTTCTTCATCAATCAAATCATTATTATCTTCTTATCCAATATGCATGCTTGGTGTCCCCTGACTCCCCTTCCATGTGTTTGGCATACGTCCAAAAATTAATCTAGAATACATTTTTCTAGATATCTTGCTTGAAATGATAATCTAAATTACTTGGACACTCCAAAGTCAACTTATCAGATCTGTTGAAAATCCTGTTAACATCTTGTTAATCATATTAATAGAATTAATTAGGTTTTTCCCACAAAAAAGAAAAAAAAAAAAAAAAGAATAAATCTAATTAGCTTATTCATCCAAAACTAGCTCATGAAGACCTTAACTGATTTTAGTCCCTCATTGCAGTGGATGCTTATTTATTTATTTTTAATTTTTTTAATTGAAAAAGGTTACAGGGAAGAAGCAATGGATGCTTATTATTTCTCTTTTAACTTATGAGTATTACACGATATGCAATAGCCCTTCCCTTTTCGCGCCCTTTGTGAGTTTTAAAAATGCTCTTATTAAAATAAGATAGACAACATTTGACAATAAATACAACTTAATAAATATGTCTATATATTAGATCTGCATTGCATGTAAACGAACCCAAATAATCAAATCTAAAAAAAAAAGAAAAAAAGGAGGTAAATTACACTCTACTCCCGAACTTACACTCGATTTGCAGTTTAACCTCTAAACTACAACTCATTGCAACTGAAACTTACAAACTATCAAGATATTCTAAGTTATCCCTAAGTCAAAGTTGGTGGTTAATATTTACAAAAATTAAAAAAAAAAAAAATCACACTTGACTAACTGATGCAAATCAAGCCCTAGGAAGGATGGTTGAAATTAAAAAGAATCCAACCAAAGGAAATGAATAGTTCTGAGATGAGTAATTCTAGAAAACACTCTTGTGTCATTCTTGTGTCACTTTAAAAATGTAGTGGCTTTTAAAATCACAATTCGATCAAAATTTAATAATAATTAATTATAAAGCCAATAATGATTTTAAAAGTCATATCATTATTAAAATAACACAAGAATAACTTTTATCATTACTCGTCCTGGGATGCCGCTTGACCAAGGGTAGCATGAACGTCACTCAATGCTACTAATCGCAGTTGAGTGATTGTTAGAGGAATCACTAACTCCAAAAGAAAGAACATTCGCTAATAATTTTCACAATCAAAGTCACTTCACTATTTTACGTCATTACTCATTAATATTTATAGGCAATACAATGCATGGATTGTTCAAACTTACAATAATGATAGACAACTTCCAACACAATACAACTTAGTAGGTGGACAATTTCCAATAAGCACAACTTAATTGTAGCCTAGATAAATGTAATAATTAGTATTATCCATGTGGCCATACTACTATACCTTGATATAACTAGTAGTAGAAACATATTACAACTTCTTCTTCTTCTTCTTTTTTTCATCACACACAACCACATTTCACCTTATTGACAATAGTAACACTAGTGCACTATAAATATAAATAATTTTAATTGAATTAAAAGGAGTTTCATATCAATGATTTTTTAAACCTTAAACCTTGAAACTTATAAATAGTAATTGGTAGTTGGTAACGAAATTGGGCATTCCATTTGATAAGAGTATAACATATTAATCATGATAATCATGTGACCTGGAAAGTATTCGTCTTCAAATTCTTCACTTGCTCACTCTCCAGCCTTAAACCTCAAAACCCTTCATCTTCAATTTCAACTCTGCCCACGTCCAAAACAGTGCGCTCGTATCTCATAGTACTTGTCATTTTCACTAATACCCATTTCGTCTTAACGGTTTGATCCTCTGTTTGTTTCGTCGGAAAGTGTTTCCCGAAAAATTTACAGGTTTCGTATTCTTCTTGTTCTCTCAACTCCCATATAACGAATAATATAATGAGAATGAGATAACTTGGAGTGATGAGAAAGGAGGAGACAAAATTTGGGAAAAGTTTGTTTCAAATGGAATTCACTCACCGCCTCACTGGTTTTGGGTGTGTTTCTACGTGTATATTGGGTAATGGGCTTCTATAATTTTGCTAAATGATAGATTTTAATTCGGTATTTCTGCAGATACTATGTGATATGCTTTGTTGAATTCTAATGGCATCTGTTTCAGCAACTTGGTTGTATCAAGGTTTGTTTGATTTCATTTTATTTATCAGATAAATTCAATTGAAGATGAATTTTGTATTTATAATCTATCTCACTCTTATCTGTAAGTGCCGATTCTGTGTATATATATTGCCTCTCTTCTTTTTTGGATCTATGGTAGATATAGGTTTGAGGGTATAGCTTATGCAGATGCCTTCGTTGCTGGGAAGCCATATTCCAAAAGCTTCCAGGTTTGTTTATTCAATTATTCTCTATGCGATTTTTTATTTTTCTTTAATGCGGGTTGCTCAAGATTTCATGCCTGCAATCGTACATATTTCTCTTCATAGAAAATTCTTAATAAGTGCTATGGGTGAAGCCTAAGTTACATTTTGTTTGGTTGTTAAGGGAATGTTAGCCAAGAAAGTGAAAAAACTAACTTTAGCAGCAACAGTGTGAGCTATTGAGTGTATTAACCACTCTTTGGAGATGCCAATACCAGGGGTAAAGATTGATGAAATCTTATGCATATGGATTTAATATTGGAGTTTACTAGTGTCATTGAGCATTGGAGCAAGCAGCCTGTCATTATGTTTGTTACGATGAATGACTCTGTTAACATGCTTTGTCACTACAAAAAATAGATGTTTGGTGATGGTTTTTGGTGATGGTTTAGATATAAAACCATCACTACAAAGGTAGTGACGGTTTTGTAGTGACAGACGGGTTCCAAATAGTAGCTAAACAAGGGTAGGAAATGGAAGAAAGTGTCGGTTTAGGCAAAACCAACACTAATTAGTGTCGGTTTGTCCAAACCAACACATTTTAAAAGGTGTCGGTTTTAAAAACCATCACTCTTTTAAAAGGTGTCGGTTTTTAAAAACCTACACTTTTTTTTTAATATATTTTTTTCCCTTTTTTTTTTCAATTTTTTTCCTAGCTTCTTGCACAATGCAAGAAGCTGGCCAATTGTCCATCTTAAACATATATAATTGGAATTCTATAAATGCAAAGAATCAATAGTAAACTATATTAGAATCAATAGTAAACATAATTGGAATTTTATAAATGCAGAGAATCAATAGTAAACTAGATTAGACTATATTAGATTTAGGTAGAACAAATAATCATAGTTCACTTTAGCTAGTTTCTCTCTAAGCTCAAGAATGTCATCATTAGATTTCTCTTGATTTAAATGTGCTTGCTCTTCAGCCTTTAGTCTTGTTGCTTTCTCCTCTGCCAACTGTTGTTCAAGCCTAGTCGTTGTCTCTTTGAACTTCAACTCAATCTACACAACAATACATCGATCATCAATAGACAGAATTAACTAAAATAAAATCCAAACTAAGTATTTTTGCAAAGCAAGATCCAAACTGCAATCCCTTTTGCATAATTTTTTGTATTACTAACAAACAAACAATAGAAACACTCCAGTTAAAACCAGCAAGAACAAACTGCAATCCCTTCTGCAGAACATTACAATAACATGTACAATCAATCCCCCTAAATCTATATATAGACAAAGCAACCAAACAATCAAGGATACAATAACAATTTTATAGTGGCTGAGAATGATTCTTTTCTTTCTTTTTTTGTTTTTTTCTGATTAGTACTGTAAAACGTTTATCTGAAATTAAATAATCAGTACAGAAAGAAAATATGCTATCCCCTTAAGAAATTACAACTGAAAAGTCAGAAGAGCAATAAAGTCCAAGAAAGAGTCACTATGAAAATTGCCTATAGTCCGCATCCGGTAAAAGACAGATCATAGAAAACTGGATCTTAAGTAGAATACACCATTTGCTGATGCTGGTAGGAAGAACACCCATATCAGTTTATATTATCTTTTGATATGGTAGAAGCCTAATTAATTGGATCCTAGAAGAGTACAGAAACAGATTCACAACTTATTTTCTTTATTGCAGAAACAAATTAAATTTTTTCATTTCAAAGACAAAACATACCAAGACAAATAGGACATACCAAGACAAATAGGACACTGCACTTCTTTACGGATGTCTGCTAGTTGTACAAAGACAAATCTGCAAGAGAAACAAAAAGGCCATTGAGACAAAATCCATGCAGGCTGCTTGTTTGATTATGAACAAGCATTTTTAAAGCAAAAGCATATGTAAATCTCTTAGCTGTATCTATAAATTACAAAAACAAAAATCGTTCTTCAAAGAAAATTCTGTGTTTGTAAATTTATGGCTCCTTGATAATGGAGTGTCAGATGCTACCATTCCTACCAGCCTCTTTCTTCGAAAATTTCTCCAGTTCTGGTCTTAAGGTAAGCTTTGTATGTTGTTCTTCTTAACCCAAATCATTTGCTTATTGGCTACAGTGCATAGAAGATTGTCATGAGCGATGGCTGGGGAATATCAAAATATTTCTAATCAGCTTACTGCAGTCCAAACTCCAAACTTGAAATTAAATCAATCAACTACCACTAACAACTTCCTAATCTTTGCTTCCAGTGACATTTTTATGTGGATCATAAGTATTATGTTCCCAACCTCAGCATTACCATAATATACCTAGTGAAATCTGTTACACATATATCCAGATATATCTAATTACCTACTGATATATAGCACTTGGATAAACAGCGATAGAATTTGTTACACTATCCAGTTGTATCTATTATTTGGATAAACAGCTACTGAATTCTTTAATCATGTTGACTAGACAATCCAGATGGTGTATGTTGTGGCTTTGAATACAAAATAAGTACTCCAGATAAATGAAGAAACAGCAGCATAGACACATGGCCTAATTAATTGTAAAAGTGGGCATGAACATTAAAGATGATACAAAGACAACATATTCCAAATCTTAATTAGCCCCATTAAACCGATGGATTGCATGGAAGTGTTTCTGAAAAGTCAGTTTCAAGCATGCTCAGCCAAAAATAAGAAAATAGAAAGAAAAAAAAATTGGTTGCAACTTACAAGCATATATGCTTGTAAGTACTCCAGATAAATGAAGAAACAGCAGCACAAACTTGTCCAGTTAAAATTTTCAAGACAATAAGGATATATACATACTTTATCAGACAATAAAATTTCAGTTTCAACGTAAATGAAAACAAATGTAAGCAAACACATTGTCAAACATTCTTACTGGGAAAGGCAAAAAACTCATATGCTGACGCAGTGTCCAATGGGTTTATATTAGCACATATGATGAAGATGGCCGTGCCCTTGGCAGCTCTGGTCAACATGGAGATAGAGAACCATAATGCATGCCCAACAATTACATATTATATTTACTCTATCAAGACATTTCGCAAGAATAATGTAAAAGGTCATGATTGCACCCTAAAGGTTGTTACAACATCATGCTGATGCATTATGGCAAAGATTGTGGCAAGACCCTGTTCTAGCTTTACCTGACTTGGCGAAGCCTTTTGAAGTGCAGCACCACTCTGCAACTATGACATAACTTCACCTGCTTCTTCCCCAAGCGCTCCTAGGTGAATAGGGATGCAGTAATACCACTAAGAAATTATTCCATCAAACGTATTCTCCCTGGATCCAAGAATAGCAACATGGACTAAATGTCCTGTCCAAGCCAAGGAACTTACTCCGAATAGTCTTGACAAATGATGATTGAGAGAAGACTCAGCATTTTTAAACCACGAAATGCTTGGTTTCCATTTTGGTTGTAGGTGGAACCCGCCCACAATTAAAGAAAGAACTATACTGATCATGGGATATACCATGCCTAGATACCCAAGGACCGGTTTTCCTGAAAAAGTCAAAACAATGACTTATGATACCAGACCCAGGCAGAATGGGAATATACTCCTTTGGATGATCAAAGAATCGAAAGATATGCTGGTGATTAGTTGAGTTAAAAGCTACGAAGGTGGCTTTGGGACCTTGCTCTTTAAATGGAGGGGTTACAACAAGAGAAAGAGCCACAATGTCTTTGTAAGTGACAGCTAAAAAGGGTCTTTCTGTTTTCTTAGGCTCTTTGCTTCGTTGAGGAAATCTCTTCCTGCCAATCTGAACTCTTTTACGCAAATCCTAAGCACACATCAGCCACCATGAGACCATTATAATATTCTCTCAATCCCTAACCTAACTCACTTTCTTACAAATACCGATTATAGCCACCTAATTCCCCCAAAAAAATTGTTCCAATGTTATTTATAAGTAACCCAATATTATTAAAAGCACAAAGGGCATCACCCAAATCTCTTATCAAGAAGATAAAGAGGCCCCTAATTAAGGAGATAAAGAAGAACACAAGTTTAAATTCTTTGTAAATTTAAGTTCCATTAGGAAAGGCTTAGTTATGAATAACAGTTGGATATTCAAGAAAAACAAATCTCTAGATTCATTTGAAAATTTATCTTAGAAGGCACCAAAAGATTAGAAGAAACTTGTGCATTTTTGAAACAGTAACAAGTATAAGAAGAACAAAACAAATAGAAGTTAACATGTATAAAAACCAATGGGGGAACTAAATCATCAAAACTACCCAAACTTAAAGTTAAACATAAAGACCAATTCAGCAAACAAAACTTTACTAATCCACCAAGGTTATCCCTTATCAGAACTACCCACTATAAAGATCAATTTAGCAAACAAACCTGTACAAGTCCACCAAGGTTGTCTCTAAGATCAAGAATGAAATATGAGGCTCCCATATCCTGAAGTCGCTTCATTGCTGTACAAATTTTTATTTTATTTAGTCTAACGATAAGATCAACTGAAACTATATAATTGAAGTACAAAAAAGGGAAGCCCCACTGTGGACATAATTAGTGCCATATGCTTCACAAAAGTACAAGGATCCAAGTTAGCCAAATAGGTCTGTGATATTGGCCTCAACAATTTAAAGAACAGAATGTACCTACTGGTATACTACAAAGGCATGCATTCCAAGGGGAAAGCAAATTAGATTTTAGGGCTCCCGTCTCGAGTTTCTATATTCAAATAACAGCATGAGATAAAAGGACCAATCCTAATTCCTTAGCAATTTCCTGTTTTTGAGGCTTAGAAGGTTTATGCATCCTAAAAATATGTGGTATATTATATATTGTTGAATTAATATAGCTTGATTAGATGAACAACTACGGTCACAAAGTCTTTTCTAGCCAATGCATTGAACTCTTTTAAGTGCATGTAGCCAACAGAAGCAGTGCCATTGTCAATTTCTGAACAATCATTAAGAAGACAACACAACAAAAAAAAATTAACGCAATGTTACTTTATAAACGACTGTATTAAAATCGCAACCTTAATAGTCACAAATGTTTCATTAGGGCCTTGTAACAAAGATGATACTTCAAAGGCTGATTTCCATCCCACATCTACTCCATTGACAGCTAGCACTTCATCCCCCTAACAAAATAGAAGGAAGGAAATAAATGTAAGGAAACCTATGCTTGCACAATCCATATCAGTCCTGACAATAGATAGTACCAGAAATTCCAGACAACTAAATAAAACCAAGGAAACAGTATATATATATATATATATAGAGAGAGAGAGAGAGAGAGAGAGACGCCCAAGAAAGTTAGATGCAGATAAATATTGGACCTTCAGCATAAGAGTGTTGAGCTGGCTACACAAACCATATTCTGTTTCTAATTAAACAAAACATTAAAAAAAAAAAAAAAAAAACTACTTATAAAATATAAATAGAAAAAAGTAACTCGGTGTGCTATTACATCTTGAAATGCATACTAGAAGTAGACACTAGCTGAACAAGTAGTTGCGTTTGAAAAGAGAAAATAGCAGCAGGAGTCCATTTCACTAGTTAAAGTATCTGTGACCTGACCACTAGCTTTGTACCTTCCATTTGTCCCTAGGTCAGTGAGAAAGCAAGTGTACTTCTTTCCAAAAAGAAAATCCATAAAGTTTTTTTTTTTTTTTTTTCCTTTTACCATTTCCTTTCTATTGTAATTCAGTAGCAATCTTGGGGACCATCTCTGCCTTTCCCAGTTGTACTTCCATCTTCAAGCGAATAATTCAACATTATGCATTGGGAAGAAATACATAAAATACATACATATAAGTAGATCGAGCAGTTCAGTTCGCAAAACATTACATGAAACATATCCAACAAATAAATTTTGAAAATGAAAACCATAACCTTGAGACCAGAGAGCACAGAAACTCAGATATAAGGCAGGTGATCAGAGTAACTGTTAGAGAGATCTCAGCAGTTCACAACTTAATGAATGACTCAACTCATACCTTGTCAAGCATTGTCACAAAAAGAAAATCTCCCATCTTCTGATTTAAGTAAACATGGTCCTAGTAAGGTAGAAAAAAAAAAATGATGCATGGATGTTCATACTCAAGTTCCATAAGTAGAAACACCAGCTCGCAACAAAGTCTAAAATCAGAGTACCGAAAAGAAGAAGAAGAAGAAGAAAAAAAAAAAACAACAAGAAGGTCCTCAAGAGGATTGTTATCTCTACTACGCATGACAAGAAGTCAGTATGTCAAGTTCCTTGGATAAAGTGGCACAAGGAAACCAATGGACAGATCAGGTAAATCAAATGTGCATTGTCATAATTCTCGCTAAGGGAGCAAAACACATCTTTAAGGGATGGGGAAAAGAAAGGTCTTCAGGGGATTGAATGCCCTACTAAGCATGAAGGACAACCCCTTGAATGCAGGAACAAAAGACAAATTAGATAAATTCGGTAAGACTGCTTTAAGTTTTGCTAATGCTAATTGACAGTCTTAGAGCTTTATTTCTAGAAAATTTTGTCTGGCCGTTTTCCACACAATAGAAATCTTAATCCAACTAATGTGACAATCCTAAGCAAATATGCAATCACTGAAGAGGATCGGTTTAAGCAAAAATCTCAATTAAACAACCCTTCCCTCTATAGACTAAGAATTTTGGTCAACAAAGCAATGAGTTTAAACAATAATTAAGACCATAAGCCTCTGAACCCCCACCACAAGAAAAAGAATAACTTTAATCTAAAAGACATAACACCTAATAAAATTGAGTAATAAATCAGAAATGCATAAGAAAACCAAATAACAATCAGGAAATCAAAACATCCAGACAAGCACTAAACCTTATGCGATTCAAGGATGCAATTGCACGGAGAGCACTGCGGATCATGTCTTCATTACGATCCACTTCTTGCTTGACAGCATCTTGCTTTGGCTTAAAATTTATAGTCTTTTGCAGAGGATCCACCGACAGTCCAACACTGAAGGATGCAAAACTAACAACAGATAAAAATATTTGGTGCTAAGCTAAATCTTAGTAGAGCTAAATCAATGAAATCACTGACCTGCCAGTACAGCAGATGGGCACTTATCTGCAAGTTTTGAGGATAAAAGGCATTTTCACATCATAATGATCTGGAAAGACCGACCAAAATTTGTTGTGAAAAGCAATAAAAAACACAAACCTCACCATTCAATCTTCACATAAGCATGAATAACAACAAAAGTAATTCCTCCTATTCAGTCATGAACACAAATCCTCAATTATGGGACAGAATAACTACATACAAAATGACTCATCTTACAAGTACGTACTTAGAAACCAATCAAAGAGAAAAGTATTCTCAAAGGGGGGTAAATTAATAATCATTGGGAGCACAACCTCCACATATAAATATTAACTCATTTGAAGATATGCCCTGTGAAAAGGAGCTGAATTCTGATAAAAATGAATAAAGTAAATCAAAGTTTTATCTTATTATACATTGAAATTAAACATCACTGACCACCACAAAAATCCAAATCAATAAGAAAGGTAAATTAAATAAGAACGAAAAATGGAAGGCAGCAAAATTACTCAAATTACAACTCACCATCCAGACCAGATTTGAGGTAAGGAACGATAAAAGATGAAGGATTCACTTGATCAAGACAACTATCCAGCAATGTGTCCACACATTCAAAAGCAGCCTTTCTCAACTCAAGTCCATCATCCACAATATGCTTGAAAGGACCAAGATCAACCGTCCTTATCAATTCTTGCTGCAACAGGAATTAGAAAACAGAACATTGGACCAATTAGATCTAATACTGGTGGGGAAAAAACTAACGAAACAACCAAGGAGAAAAAAGAACTTCATCTAACGAAACATCCAATAAGAACTTCATCTAACGAAACTAACGAAACTAACGAAACATCCAATAAATCCCTTTCATTGAATTTACAAAAATATTACAAAACAGGTTCCGGACTTAAGCCGGGAAAGTCAATCCTGATCCTCATCATCAGAAGAGTCAGTATCTGAAGGAACTAGGGGCAGGTCCGGAATGACAGAGGGGGAGTCATATGGGTTGCTCAAAGGAGCATCTGGCATCCGGTCAACACCCATCTTACGATATTCGTCAATGGCAGTAGTGGGAACCCTGAGGGTGTTCACGGCAACCGTCGCAATATCCACCTGGAAACGAGTGGGGTTCAGAACAATTGTCCTAAAATTCTCGAAGCCCCACCAGAATCCAAGAGACCAAGCCTCCTCTCGAAGCCAAGGTACCCAAGAGAGTTGCTGCAGATAGCGAGAGGCCCTAGCTTTATGATGCCGATGCTTCTTGCGGAATTTGTCTTTGATCCGGCTGCAATTTTCTTGATAGGCCTTCAGCGATTGATTGACCGCTTCATTGGCCTGAGTTAAAACGGAAATGCGAGCCCGGAATTCCTCATCAGTTTTCTCCTTGGAAGCCCGAAGCCTAACTAGCTCTTCAAGAGTGGCTTCATGCTCCCGGACGCAGCTAAACTCAGGGTGTTGTACTCTGATACTTCAGCATACAACTTCTTGATAATCTCTGAATCCCGAGCTGAAATTTCCTTTGACTCAGTGACAGCGGAATTCAGTGAGCACTCCAGCCGCTCGACCTCAGACTCTAGTTGAGCCACCTGTTCCCGGAGGAGACGCTCGGTTTCAGAAGACTTCTTGACAGCGGAATTCAGTGAGCAGTCCAGCCGCTCGACCTCAGACTCTAGTTGGGCCACTAATTGAGCCACCTGTTCCCGGAGGAGACGCTCGGTTTCAGAAAACCGAGCGGAATTCAGTGAGCCCTCCAGCCGCTCGACCTTAGACTCTAGTTGAGTCACCTGTTCCCAGGAGACGCTCGGTTTCAGAAAACTTCTTGACAGCCTCTTGAGCCCCTGTTCCCGGAGGACACGCTCGATTTCAGAAAAGTAAGCTTGCACGCCTTCTTTGAAATCAGCGTGAACGCCTGATATCTTGACAGCGTGCTACAAAAAGGAAAAGAAAAGAGACTAAACCGGTAAAACTAATATGACGGCAGGAGGGATAAAAAAAAGAAAGAGAAGAAAGTTGTGTATTTAACCTCAACGATGGCGCGCACCATGTCGTCGACAAATCGTACGGGAGAAACTCTTCCTCTCCCTTTATAGCGGCCCGGAGGAATCAATTTGAGCATGGCCTCATAAGGATCTCCTAAGAGATCTTTTCCCAAGGATTCGAAGGGAGTTTTGGGGCCAGGAGTAGGCCGGGAACTCGAAGACGGTCCTGCAGACACCGAGGGATCTTGAGGGCCAATACCCTCTTCAGAGCCCGAAACCGGCTCTTCACTTGCAGACGGGCCTGAAGCCGGCGTCTCCTCCGGGATTCCGGATGATGTGCTCTGGCCCGGGATGCATTGCTCCTTGCCCGGAAAAAGTCCTGACTCGGTAGCGGTCTCCGGAACCCGATCTTGAAACCCAGGATCGAAAGTACTACGTTCTCCGGGAATAGAAGTTGTCCCGTGAATGCCACTTGAATTTGTAGCCGGAGTATCAAAAGTTTGTCCTGCCAAAACGAATAAGTCAAATTAGGAGGATAACCCGGAGGAATAATATAAAAAAAATTTCAGGATCGAATCTTTACCTCTCAAAGAATTTGGATTGTTAGAAGAGACGGTTCTCATTTGAACATCTTCCGGGATGATCTCAGGCGGAAGATCAAAAGCTGGAGCGGAATAGGAATTAACCACCTCCACCAAACGGGCATTCTCGTAAAAGCACTTACCGTCGGTCCTGGGGCGTTTCGAAGGAACCTCTGGAGCAGGTCTAGTGTTCATTGTAGGCCTCTTTGGAACCCGAGGAAGGGGTTGTGAAGACGGGGGTTGCGGCAGCGGATGATTGAGAAACAGGGTATTCCGGAAATGGAGAGGATCTGTTTCCATGAGGAAGCCACAGCGTACAACCGCAATGAATAAAAAATCCGAATGGGCACAGCAAACCACGCCTTTAAGGCTACGCTTGGCAAGAGGCCGAATCCGCACGGTAGCGGTACCGTAGCTAAAGTACTGACGCATTGAATTGACGATATGCTGCAGGCAAGCTCTCTACTCTATGTACATCTCACCCTTTCCTAACCCCCATTAAACCCATCTAACTCAACCACCCCATTAACCCATACCCCTCCCTCATAAGCATTTTCAAATGAACAAAAAAAAAAAATTACGCTTTCTTCTTCCTCATTCGTTCTGCTTCTTCTCCCATAACTCAGACCCATCCTCTCTCTTCTCTGAACCCATCTCCCAGATGCAGACCCACCGGATTTTTTTTTATATTTTTTCTTTATTATTCATTGCCTTTTCTTGGTTGAGTTTTATTATTGGAGAGCTTACCTTATTTTGATTGTTATTTTATCATAACTCTTTTCCCAATATAACATAATAGGAAAAAAAAAAAAAATAATAGCCTGTTTAATGTTTATTACTTTTTTTTCTGTGATAGGTGACATGAGACTAAGGAATAAAAATAAACGACAAAATGATTGAATGGAGGCTGTTAATTTGTACGGCAGCTTCACTTTTCTTGCATTTCGGAGATGGGTTCAGAGAAGAGAAAGAAGAAGAAGAGGGTGGGTCGCATTTGGGATGAGAAAGAGGGTGGGCCTCAGTTATGGGAGAAGAAGCAGAACGTATGAGGAAGAAGAAAGGGTTTTTTTTTTTGTTCATTTGAAAAAGCTTATGAGGGAGGGGTATGCGTTAATGGGGTGGTTGAGTTAGCTGGGTTTGAGGTGGGTTAGGAAAGGGTGAGCTGTACATAGAGAGGAGAGCTTGCCTACAGCATACCGTCAATTCACTGCTATGGTACTGTGGCTACAATACCGCTACAGTGCGGTTCCATCTACGGTACGAGTCCGACCTCTTGCCAAACGTAGCCTAAAGTTCCCGACCCAGGCTTGGTAGAATGGGAAAGTATTCTACTCCTATATCAAAGAAGGAAGGAAAAGATTCCCCTTTCCCCCCTACTCCGACAAAAGGGAATCTTCGGGGAAACAGTTGGGGATATTTTTCGTTTACAGGCCCAGACAGAGGCTGGCCCTAATGGGTTTAAGAGGAAGACCCTGTGGAGGTTTAGAAGCCCAGATAATCTAAAGCCCAAGAGTATACTTCGGTCATTGAAGGCCCAGGCCCGGAAGATGAGGGATCTGAGGGAACCATTATTCGCTGGAGTTGCGAATAGAATAAGTAAAATTCTGGAAACAAACAGGTAGAAAACAGAGATGAGCAGGATCAGGATGAATGCTAAGATACTTACGGGTGTCAATTTCAGTTTGTGTTAATTGTGTAGATATGAGAATAATACTATATAAATCAATTATAATATGTTAATTTTGTGTTGAGATCGTGTTGAGATCGTGTTAATTTTTTTTCTCTGGTAACCAATAATGCATTAATTAAGCAAATCCAAGAGAGGCTATTATACAAAATGCATACAAAAGGACCCCATTAAGCATCAAGTCAAGTTCTGTATTTTTTTTGGTTCTTGACTTGCAATACAAGGACAACTGGCATGCTATGTCAGTTTTATAGATGTCAATAGTAAAGTGGCATTGACACCACAAAACCTCCTTACCTTAACTTCTAATCGACCTAGGCAAGATTGAAGTCTCTAAATTTGAGGAAAATCATAAAATGGCAGGGATAATACTTCTAAAATTTTGTCTTACTAAATATTATCCTTTTTTTTGGGATAAATAATGTATATTCAAACATGTGTTACTAAGCAACACAGAGCATTGAACTAGAAGTTCATGAAAACAAGTGTATATTGGGTTCACTCTATGTTTAAATTTCAGAAACAGTGAGGATAGTGTCCCAACAAATTCCTCCAAGTTGATGTACTCTTCGGTTTTATGCATAAACATGGCCAGGGTAATCGGCTGTGTACTTTTGGCTATGTCAGCCATTAGTGGCCCGTTAGCCCTTACTCCTGTCATCAATGCATTGAGCATCGTTTTACTAGGGCTGCCGACCAAGTGAAAAAGGCCACCTCAATGGAACCTTAATCCGCCAAACACTTGGGTTATAACTTTGTTCTTCTCCTACTCCAATGGGTTTATATTAGCACATATGATGATGATGGCCGTGCCCTTGGCAGCTCTGGTCAACATGGAGATAGAGACCCATAATGCATGTCCAACAATTACATATTATCTTTACTCTATCAAGACATTTGGCAAGAATAATGTAAAAGGTCATGATTGCACCCTAAAGGTTGTTACAACATCATGCTGATGCATTATGGCAAAGATTGCGGCAAGACCCTATTCTAGTTTTACCTGACTAGGCGAAGCCTTTTGAAGTGCAGCACCACTCTGCAACTATGACATAACTTCACCTGCTTCTTCCCAAGCGCTCCTAGGTGAATAGGGATGCAGTAATACCACTAAGAAATTATTCCATCGAACGTATTCTCCTGGATCCAGGAATAGCAACATGGACTAAATGTCCTGTCCAAGCCAAGGAACTTACTCCGAAATAGTCTTGACAAATGATGATTGAGACAAGACAGCATTTTAAACCACGAAATGCTTGGTTTCCATTTTGGTTGTAGGTGGAACCCCACTATTAAAGAAAGAACACCTATGCTGATCATGGCATAAACCCTGCCTAGATACCCAAAGACCGGTTTTCCTGAAAAGTCAAAACGATATGACTTATGATACCAGATCCAGGCAGAATGGGAATATACTCCTTTGGATGATCAAAGAATCGAAAGAGATGCTGGTGATTAGTTGAGTTAAAAGCTACGAAGGTGGCTTTGGGACCTTGCTCTTTAAATGGAGGGGTTACAACAAGAGAAAGAGCCACTATGTCTTTGTAAGTGACAGCTAAAAGGGTCTTTCTGTTTTCTTAGGCTCTTTGCTTCTTTGAGGAAATCTCTTCCTGCCAATCTGAACTCTTTACGCAAATCCTAAGCCCACGTCAGCCACAATGAGACCATTATAATATTCTCTCAATCCCTAACCTAACTCACTTCCTTACAAATACCGATTATAGCCACCTAATTCCCCAAAAATTCTTCCCAATGTTATTTATAAGTAACAATATCATTAAAAGCACAAAGGCACGACCCAAATCTGAAGTATACAAGAGAGGCCCTAATTAAGGAGATAAAGAAGAACACAAGTTTAAATTCTTTGTGGTAAATTTAAGTTCCATTAGGAAAGGCTTAGTTATGAATAACAGTTGGATATTCAAGAAAAACAAATCTCTAGATTCATTTGAAAATTTATCTTAGAAGGCACCAAAAGATTAGAAGAAACTTGTGCATTTTTGAAACAGTAACAAGTATAAGAAGAACAAAACAAATAGAGGTTAACATTTACAAAAACCAATAGTGGATGGGGGGACTAAATCATCAAAACTACCCAAACTTAAAGTTAAGCATAAAGACCAATTCAGCAAACAAACCTTTACTAATCCACCAAGTTTATCCCTTATCAAAACTACCCATTATAAAGATCAATTTAGCAAACAAACCTGTACAAGTCCACCAAGGTTGTCTCTAAGATCAAGAATGAAATATGAGGCTCCCATATCCTGAAGTCGCTTCATTGCTGCAACAACGTACCTTTATTTTATTTAGCCTAACGATAAGATCAACTGAAACTATATAATTGAAGTACAAAAAACAGAAGCCCCAACTGTGGACATAATTAGTGCCATATGCTTCACAAAAGGATAAGGATCCAAGTTAGCCAAATAGGCCTGTGATATTGGCCTCAACAATTTAAAGAACAGAATGTACCTAATGGTATACTACAAAGGCATGCATTCCAAGGGGAAAGCAAATTAGATTTTAGGGCTCCCGTCTCGAGTTTCTATATTCAAATAACAGCATGAGATAAAAGGACCAATCCTAATTCCTTAGCAATTTCCTGTTTTTGAGGCTTAGAAGGTTTATGCATCCTAAAAATATGCGGTATATTATATATTGTTGAATTAATATAGCTTGATTAGATGAACAACTAGCAGTCACCAAGTCTTTTCTAGCCAATGCATTGAACTCTTTTAAGCGCATGTAGCCAACAGAAGCAGTGCCATTGTCAATTTCTGAACAATCATTAAGAAGACAACACAACAAAAAAAATTAACGCAATGTTACTTTATAAACAACTGTATTAAAATCGCAACCTTAATAGTCACAAACGTTTCATTAGGGCCTTGTAACAAAGATGATACTTCAAAGGCTGATTTCCCTTCCACATCTACTCCATTGACAGCTAGCACTTCATCCCCCTAACAAAGTAGAAGGAAGGAAGAAAATAAATGTAAGGAAACCTATTACATACTAGCAGACTTGCACAATCCATATCAGTCCTGACAATAGATAGTACCGAATCAAATCCTGTTCCACAAAGAAATTTCTACAAAGAGTGTGAAAAAGTTAAAAACCTCTCTTCTCTCACCTGAAGTCATCTCCTGCGTGCAAGCTTGAGGAGGAGGGCAAACCTTCTGGTTTCCCTCCTCCCCTCCACCCCTTTCTGAATGTTTTTCTCTTTTATATGAGTTTCTCTCTTCAGGAGGAAACTCTTTTGTCTCTAGAGCTTGCTCTAGATTTATATCCCGTCTATGACGGTCTATCTCCCGTCTTGGACGGTCTATCCCTGACCCTCAAGAATCAACAGCTGCATCATCACCTCCTCCCCGGCCTCTTCAGCGTCGTGGATCGTATCCTTCGAAGCCCCACCGGCCGGTTTTTTGGAGTCTTGAAGTTCGACGCTTTCAAAGCCCGATCTACTCCTCACCATCCGTCTCCGGCAGAAACGCGCCCCTCCGCCAGCATCACCGTCGATCCAGCTACACGGCGTCCTGCTCTATGCCTCATTCCGATGTCCACGCGCCGGCGAGTGAACCACACGCTCCTGCGAGTGGATCTTACTCGCCTGCGCGTGGATCCCACGCGCCGTGCTGAGCACCAACGACGACCTCCTCCACCTGTGCAGCCGCTGTTTTTTGAGTTTATGCTTTCCCTTTTTGTAATTTACTGCTTTCCCTTGTTGATCTGCATATTAGATATCCTGAACCGGATGGGACTCTTTGGAGTTATTTTTTTCTTTTCTTTTTGGTTTCTGTTTGGAAACCTCTTTTTCACAGTTACTTTGCATCTCCATGGTTTTTTAGGAAGCCTGTTTAGATGCGTCAATGGGGTTTTCGAACTCCCGATGGTTCATTCCATCACTAGTATGCGCCGCGGTAAGAGCTTGCTCGGACTGCATTCGCATCTTTTTCTTTCCCTTTATGATCTCATTCCTCCTTTGAGATCTGTCCGGTTTGGGTTTCTAGTGTGTTTGCTTCTCTGTAACCTCTTTGATATATGATATTGGAGCTGCAACATTTTACAAAAAAAAAAAAAAAGACAATAGATAGTACCAGAAATTCCAGATAACTAAATAAAACCAAGGAAACAGTATATATATATATATATAGAGAGAGAGAGAGAGACGCCCAAGAAAGTTAGATGCAGATAAATATTGGACCTTCAGCATAAGAGTGTTGAGCTGGCTACACAAATCCTTTTCTACCATCCATCCCTATCTAAGACCATATTCTATTTCTTATTAAACAAAACATTAAAAAAAAAAATACACTACTTATAAAATATAAATAGAAAAATCAGAAAAAGTAACACGGTGTGCTATTACATCTTGAAATGCATACTAGAAGTAGACACTAGTTGAACAAGTAGTTGCGTTTGAAAAGAGAAAGTAGCAGCAGGAGTCCATTTCACTAGTTAAAGTATTTGTGACCTAAACCCTTACTAGACATAATTGATTTTTAGATGAAATAGTCAAAGGTCTAATCCAATAAATAGTATCAAAGCCAAGGTAACGAGTTCTAGTCGTGGGAATGTCATGCTAAGGATGGGATTGTTGAGATGCAACAATGCCACTCTACTTATTTGGACGACTCTTAAAACATGTATTGGGGGATGCATTTTCGAATGTCATAAAAGGCTTTAACTTCCCTAACTGAATACCAATTAGATTTTAGAGTAGATGGTCGAAGACTTGATCCAACAACTGGCATACTGGGTGAGGTGTTCTTGATTTCAAATTGCTTATATTTCATATGTTTCAATATTTTTATTCCAGTCTCACTTCATATCGAACGAAATATTTAGTGGCAATAAATTGTGAGGCGATGACGTAATAAGCGTTACATGAGCTCCTACATCAGTTTATAACGAATTTAGACTAAAAGTTATAGTACTTTTGGCTGCACGAAAAAATTTGAGACGTGCTATACATTTTCTTACGGTTCTTCTCTCATTCTCCTAAGCACAATAAGATTTGTGGGTCTTACACATGGGCCTACAAATTTAATGGTGATTTTAAAATGAAAAGATGAGATAAAGACCGTAACGGCAAAAAAGGCCTTTGGAGATGGTAGTGGCCGATGACAGAGAATGGCCGTCGCAAAGAGAGAGAGATTTACATAATTGCTTCTCCAGGGCCCAATGACCTGTGCTTACACTTGAATGCAATTGGCATCAGCAGCAAGGAGGAAGCATTTCAACCTCATGGATAGTAACTTTACAGCAATTGAGGCAGAGGCAATGAATGAAGCAAATACAAAGCAAGCAACAGTATATATATATATATATATATATATATCATTTTCTCTTGCAGAAACTTGTCATGAGATGTCCTAATAAACCAATATGTGCTAGTTCATCACTCGCTCACTTCATCATGCCTACAAAATTTGTGCACATTGGTGAAGAGCCTGAAACTTTAGTAGCATGAAAGAATACCTATGTTCAACTTTTCCATCTCATATTATAGCTATGATTCATATTATACAGTGCCCTCATATGAAATGTTTAGCTCGCTACACGAAAACCTTACAAATTCTCTTTAGAATACATATCCTATTCCTTGCAACTTGTTGGACTAAAGTTTCTCAGTCAAGATTAGAAGAGGTCGCCCAAAGGTATCTCCATATTTTGAAAGGATGCTAGTAGTTCCTCATTGATATTAATGATATTATAGAAGAAAGAATGTCCTCCGACATTGGCCCCTTGTGCCAAAGATTTTTTCCTACCGATGGGACTCTTGGCAAAAAAATTTTAAAAAGTTCTAATATTGGTATTAAATACAATGAGAAATTGAGTCGAATTGTGTTAAATTCTCTAATTAAATGTTTAAATTTTAATAACCAATATTTTCAATATTTAATAGCCAAAATATCCAAATTACAAGACCATTTAGATTAGGAATTGTGTTGGCAAGGAAGAAAATAAGAAAGTGAAAGTCCTAATCTAAGTAGTCTTGTAATTTGGATATTTTGGTTATTAAATATTGAGAATTTTAGTTGTTAAAATTTAAATATTTAATTGAAAAATTTGACACAATTCTAAGCTCAATTCCTCATTGTATTTAAGTACTAGTATTAAAAAAAGAAGAAAAAAATTCAAAAAATACCCATTCATTACATGATGCAAAAACAAAAAAATAAAAATCCCGAACCTACCTTGTAGAAGTTCCCCACCCACCCAAAAAAAAAAAAAATTTCAGCAGCACCTATAATATAAAATGTTTGGCTCCGCCACTGCTCCAGCAATCTACTAGTCAAATCAGCCACCGAGGCACCGTCAATCTATGTGCACACAAAATAACGTAAACAAAATTAACTCTTGTGCATACCAAGATTCCAAAGTAACAGTACGCATTTGTAGTTAATAAAGTTAAAAGAACAATTAAGGGCGTTTATTTAATACAATGTGAATTACATAGAAATGTATCTAAAACTTAAACTTACACCAAGCAAAGTCTTGGACTGAGATTGTGGCCACTTAAGGGTTTTTTGGCAACCGGTCCAACATTATCTTGTCAATCTGATAATAAAGAGCTATAAGATGAAGCAATTAGGCTCTAGGAAACCAAAAATAAAAATCATAATGAGACCAACAACAACAACAACGATAATAACGGTGACTTGGGTAGATCAATGAATATCGAGCAGAGTCAAAACTTCAGTAGGCGACAAGTATTAATTATTCTGAAAGGTCTCACCTTTCATGAAATTGTTGAATAAATTTGCATAATTGATAATTATAATTGTTTCAAATTTTCAATATCCGTCTATATAAGAAACAAAAAAAGGCACTATGGGAACACGTAGATACGACTCTTTGGACAATCACTATCGCATGTAAAAATAATCAATAGATACCCGCGAGAATCCAAAACAACACTTGGGGATGCAATTATGGGGGCCCTCCGCTGTATTTCCTCCTGCTTCGCTTCATGATCATCCACCGCTCATTTCGGATACAAACTTGGGGTTGAATAAAAGATGGATGCTTCACCTACGGATCCGCCTCACACCGCTGCATAGAAAGCCGTAAAAGATCAAAAGAGAAGAACTTCACCTCTATGATCTCGCAGAGAGAGCAAAAGCATAGAGAGAGAGAGAGAGACGGTGGCCACGGAGAGTTTGTCTGTTTTTCAATGGACGGTTCTTAAGACGTGGCAAATCAGTTGTGTCCATTTCAAAACTATATGGGATATGGCGGCCACTATGGATGAAATTAACGCAAATTCAAAACTATATTAACCGATTAAAATGTAAAATTAGTTCATTTAATTTACCTAATTTAGGATTTGCTCCATGTATCATCAAAATGACTTCAAATATCCTTGGTGTATGCCAAAAAAACATTTAATCATACATTCACATCCTTATGTTTTAAAAAATAAAAAAACCACAAAAACCTACTCACATTAGATTCCATACATTTAACTAACCCTCAAGGATTCCCTATACATTATTTTAATATAAACATTTACATTTTTTTTTCTCATATTTCATCTTTTTGTCTTTAATTTGAAATTGTGTTGAGATTTTGTAAAAAATGTGAGGTAAGTAAGAAATTTATATTTTGTAAATAAATAATATTTTAATGCTATAGTGAAAAGTAAAGGAAATTATTGTTAAATATATTTTCATACAAAAGCAAAAAGTAGTATTGTGTCATAAACTTGGGAAAAATAAAGATAGATTTCATGTTGGACAAAGTCTCCTTGACCAACTCTCAAAATCAAAGACAAAAGGAGTACCACCTTAAACAAAGAAATCTCATCATAATAAAAGTAATCTCACAAAAAGATTATAATGTGCCATTCATTTAAAAAATTGTTACAAAACACATTTAAATAGACTTACAAAATTTTAACCCTAACTTGACCGATATGGGCTAAGCCCATTATAGAATTACAGAAAAAACTTAAAACTTTAGGTCAAACCTATTATTGAATTACAAATAACATTAAAAGACTAAATTCTTTATTTTTCATCCTGCATCGAGAAAGAAAGGATCACTCAAGTACAAAATTCACGTGGATGGCACCTCCGGACCCAAAATTTTGAGTATTTGCTCTAATTTGAATCCATCTGTGTTAAACTTCATAAGCAAACATTCACTCGTCCGATAATATGTTGTTTCTATAATAATTCTCATCTTCTCAAGAAGAAGAGCATTTTTAGCAAGAGTACCGCAAGGTCAAATTGAATTGGAAACCACGAAATCCACTTAGCTTCACTTCCTTGAGACGCTGATGTTGACAATATTCTTTAAGAGATATCTTTTTGTGGTCTGTGTAATCTGCTCCATCGACTATCTTTCGGTGCACTATTAAATCTTCACCGAAGTAGGGAAGTTGGAGCTTAAAACAAGAAAGAAGCAAAACATAAATAAGCATTCACAACAAACCCTTGCTAATAGAATACTAAACAATATCAACCTACATTTTGTAAGTCGGTAATGAAATCACTAACAATCATTTCCACTCTCCAATCACCAATCTTTCCAAGAAAGTGAATGGATAGTGCATTGGAAATTATACACTAAAAATATCTTTGTGACAAATTGTTCTTGATGTCTTAGGAACAATAGGTGAAATCGGCGTTTAAAAGCAAATCTTTCAGACAATGGTGTGAAGAGAAGTGTAATAAATCGCAAAACTAATTATCCGCCTTGTCACCTTAAGAACAAATACTTCCATAGATCCAATTACAAAACACCAATATCACTCCACCAAAATATTTTTGATGAATACTCCTCCAAATGAAAACATAAAATTGAGCTATGGCTTAAAAAATGGTAAAACAACCATACAAAACTTAGTTTAAAAAAGTATCAAAAGCAATAGATAAATAAGTTCCTCTTGTACAAAGTTCCAAGGAACAAAAAGGCATGTGCAGCTCAACAACCAAATAAAAATGTGCTTGTGATATAAGATAACTTACATCCATCTCAAGTTCAACCAATGACGGAGCCGCCTCCAAAAAAGCAGAGGTCAGGTCCAGCAGGATTTCTCGATAACATCTTACACCTAATAGCTTCAACTGCTTGAGTCTAGTAAATGTGGTTAAGTGCATAGGTATTATATGAATCTGAAAGACAATGGAAAGAAAGCATTAACTAGATAGAGACATAATATTCAATGATGACAAAAAGTTCAACTAAAAATTTTTGTTAGTGGCATTACGTGGACGGATGAAATGATCACTAATAAAGTCTCAAGTAGAGGATGGTCTTTTGCAAGTGTGCCAAGGATATATGTCATATGAGGTGCAGCATCAGTTTGCAAATTTGGACGATCAGGATCCAAAGTCGTGCATATTCTAACAGGTTGTGCACTATTCTTTAACAAGACCTGCCCAAACATCTTTGTGTCGTACTCAATTGATGCAATACTTCTAGCATCATGAATTTCAACTTTTTCTAAAGGATTGCAACGAAATATCCTCAAGTGTCTCAGCCTAAGAAACCGACATCCACTAGACAATTTCAAAAGAAATGGACAACGGCATTCATTTATAGTAAACCATTCTAAAGATGGGCAACCATTCAACATGTTATCCACATTCTCTTGACTTAAACTTGTATTTGTCAATGAGAGGGATGAAAGGGAGTTCAAGCCATTGAAATTTGCTGGAATACTCAAGCTGCAAAAATTCAAAGACAAATGTTTTATCTTCGATTGTTTCCCTGCTTGATCAAATAGCCAATATGGAAATTTATAGTGCTCACGATACAAGTCTGTCAAATGAAGTTCTAACAGGTTGATAGAAAGATTTTGAACTTGCATATCAATTGCAAACTGAATCCATCGATCAACGTCGCAGCCATGATCACTACCCAACGGATACTCAACCCTAAAGGAATCTACCTTTTTACCGGCATAGTGTTCTAGAATATGGTTGGCCCATCCAACAAATCTTTCCTTTTGCATCTGTTTCCACTTAGGCTGGCCTTTGAAAAGTTCCAATAATAAAAAATGTCCAAGCATGTTTTTGGGATCTAGGTCAAGGTTAGAAGAGGTCGTCCAAAGGTATCTCCATCTTTTTGAAAGGACGCTAGTAGTGGCAGCTTCCTCGAGATTAATGATATTATAGAAGAAAGAATGTCCTCCGGATCGCCACGAACGTCAATCTATGTGCACACAAATAACATAAACAAAATTAACTCTTGTGCATACCAAGATTCCAAAGTAACAGTAGGCATTTGTTGTTAATAAAGCTAAAAGAACAATTAAGGGCGTTTATTTAATACAATGTGAATTACATAGAAATATATCTAAAACTTAAACTTACACCCAGAAATGTCTTGGACTGCGATTGTGGCCACTTAAGTCTGGAAATTTGGTTTTTTGGCAACCGGTCCAACATTATCTTGTCAATCTGATAATAAAGAGCTATAAGATGAGACATTGCTATAAGATGAAGCAATTAGGCTCTAAGAAACCAAAAATAAAATCATAATGAGACCAACAACGACAACAACGATAATAACGGTGACTTGGGTAGATCAATGAATATCCTGACTATCAGTAAGCACTAAGCAGAGTCAAAACTTCAGTAGGCAACCTTATGGATCGACAAGTATTGATTATTCTTAAAGGTCTTACCTTTCATGAAATTGTTCCATAAATTTTAGTAAATTTGCATACTTTATAATTATAACGGTGACTTGGGTAGATCAATGAATATCCTGACTATCAGTAAGCAGAGTCGAAAACTTCAGTAGGCGACCTTATGGATCGACAAGTATTGATTATTCTGAAAGGTCTTACCTTTCATGAAATTGTTCCATAAATTTTAGTAAATTTGCATACTTATAATTATAAAGCTATGGCGACTTGGAATTCAAATTTCCCATGTTTCAAATTATCAATATCTGTCTATATAAGAAACAAAAACAGCCACAATGGGAATACATCAGCGATAGATACCTCCGGCACGGAAAATCCAAAACAATACTTGGGGATGCAATCAACGGGGCCCCAGGGCCGTATTTCCTCCAGTTTCCGCTTCATGACCATCAACTCCCTCTCTGGATACAAACTTTGAGCCCACAAAAACTTTGAATCTTCCGATTTCTTTGTTGATTAAAAGATGGGTACTTCACCTACCAGATCTGGCCCTCACAACGTTGCAGAGAGAGAACAAAAAGACAACAGCTTCACCTCGACGATCTGGCGAGAGAGAGAGCAAAACTGTAGAGAAAGAGCCCGAGGCGGTGGCCGCGGAGAGCGTCAGCGAAAGTTGTTAATCCGAGTTTGAGATGGAATAAGAAACAATTATATCATCACCTCGAGTGATATACAACAGTAAAGTTTTATTTGATGATGTCAAATTACGAATCTACCCTTTATTATTATGTGATCCAGTTTTATTGGTAAGAAAATAATAAATTTTATTGGATGCTATACATGTCCGGCTCAATGTATTTGGGGACTTTAGGCGAAATTTTAGAGTTAGGCCTTATTTTTTTTTTAATGTTTAAATATTAATTAAATAGTATTTATTTTAATAATATTATTATATTTTTTATTATCATGTTAGTAATATGTTCATTGTTGTTTAATGCTTTTAAGTTCATTAGCTAGTTGCATTTTATTAGGACTATAAATATTTGTAAAAATAGAGTTAGAGACATCAATAATATTTTCATTATCATCTAATAAGATAATTTTTTTTGATGAATTTATTATTCATTTATGAATTTTTCACCTAAATTATCTTCAATATTTTGTTTATTGCTAGTAACAAATTTATTTAAAGCCCTATTTGAGATTTAATCAGTTTTTTATTTTATCTTATTTTTAAGTATTTCATATCTAAATGTATATTTGCTAGTATACATGCTTGATTAAAATATTAACAAATTAAACAAATATGATTTATAAAAAATATATATTCAGATTATAATAAAATAAATTACAAAAAAAGAACAATAAAACATGTTTGAAAATTGGTAGGGGATGTACCGAGGAGGAAAGGAAGAAAAAGAAGAAAAGGAAGAAGGAAGAAGAAAGGAGAGAGAGTGAGAGGAAAAGGAGAAAATACTAGTATTTATTTTTTCTGAGAAAAGAAATTATACTCTCTCTCCTTTGCCAAAAGAGAGAAGGATTAAAAAGATTAAAAAAAAAAAAATTGCTTATGGAATATTTGTTTTTTGTTTTTTGTTTTTGTTAATTTGTCTTATTTTATAATGGGCTTATTATATTAGGGCCTTATTTTAGAGGCCTTAAGTTTTTATGAGAAAATCTTTTTGTCCTTATTTAAAAAACAATTGGGTCTTAATTTAAAAAAAAGAATTAAAAAATTGTAAGCCTTATTAAAAAAAAAAAATTAGACCTTATTAATTGGGACCTAGGCGGGGCCTTAGTGGCCTAGTCATTGACCGGCCCTGGTTGATATATTGTCTTTCAATGTCCTTTTTATTTGATCATGCCAAGTTACCGTTTTGTCCCTTGGTTATTAAAGAAAAATTTTTTCGGAGGGGCTTTTCTGTCTTTTGAGTTTTTGTTTTCACAATTTTTTTTTTTAATTGCATACGAGGTTACCAATTTGCCCTCATCAGTCTTCACATATCTGATTAGTTGTTTTGGTATTTTACTCATCCTTTCTCATCTTCCAGAAATCCTACCTGCTCCCATCATCGATTTATTTTTGGAGATCGAGAGAGGGGGTGAGGCAGAGCACCCATCGTTATGGGTCACCATCTCCAATCAGCTGGATTTTCGCTACCGAATCCACCCACTTTCTTTCCTTTCTTTTCTTTCTCTCTTTTCTTCTCTACTATCGACAGCCTCCCTCTCTTCTTCTCTTCTCTCACACCCGGTTTTGTTGTTGATTTTTGATATTTTTCTTCTATACGCACACTCACGATTTGGGTATTGATTTTTTTTTTTGTCATATATTTTTCTCTTAATCTTTTGTGTTAATCTTGAGCTTTTTCTTGTTGTTGAAAGAGAGTTGCCAAGAGGAAGAGAGAGCCAGAGACGGAGCTATGAGAGAAATTGCAGAAAAATGGGTTCTTCAAAGGTATAAATCGTTCCTTTTTATAAAAAAATTAAAATTATTGATTATAGTTCGGTTTTCTTGTGTTGATTTTAGTAGCCTTGGATTCTTGTAGGTATTTGATTATAGGTCGTAATTTTGGAGGATTTGTGTTGATTTTTGGTCTTAGCCGTTTGGTTATCAAATGTTGGGAATTGTCATTTTTTCTGGGTTATTCTGATTGCTGTTCTTGGCTGAATTTAGATGAGCTTTAATTGTGTATTTAATTTTAGATGGGTGTTAATTTGGGTTTCTGAATGTGCTTGTTTCCCTTCTCGTGGATTTTTCCCTCACCCGAAAGCCCCTTAACTTTCATTTTTTCTTTCTTTTTCTATGTTATATTGACTGATTGTTTGGAAAAATTTATGGGTTAGTAATATTGATGGAGAAAAAGCAAGATATACAAACAAAAAAAACTCGTATAGTGTTTCATATTATTAGACCAACAAAGTTGATGATTGCAGGGACAATTGCACTAAAAATATTGTCTATGGAGAACTATTAGCACTAGCAAACATGTTATGACAGTTGATGGCATTCCAAACATAGTTGAGTAGTTGGGAAAACTGTGAGTTTTTGTTGCCTGAAAATGAAATTAATTTTCTATATGTTCAATTTTTATCTTGACAAATATATTGCTGCCCCAGGTACCTCCATGGCAACAAGCTTAGTGGGCCAATTCCTTCATAGATTGGCAATATGTCAAAACTTAGCTACTTGTAAGATATCCCCTACAAATACAACATATCTTTCAGAAGTTGGTTTGTTTATATTTGGTGTACTGAGCTAGAAGTTTTTGCAGGCAATTAAATGACAACAAATTGGTTGGGCAGATTCGGCTGAACTTGGGAAACTAGAGCAGTTGTTTGAATTATGCGTCTTCTTGCTATATTTTGTGTTCTTTTTCATTTATAACAATATTCTATTTTGTGTTCTTTTTCATTTACAACAATATTCTCGTTAATTGACTTGTAATAGTTAAAGATTCAATCAAACATGTATCCTTTTGATTGATAGATGAAATTTTTCTGGACCAACAAAATATTTCAACAAATAATTTCAAAAGCAGGATACCTGTAGAGAGCTGTGACATATTATTAATCTTGATGGTAAGTTTTATGATCAAATTGTTTTAGTCGATTAGTATCCACCTAAGTTGAGGAGGCTTATTGCATGTATTACCATGTTTCGGAACAATTTCACAGACCTGTTCCTTTCAGGACCCCCCAAAAAAAAAAAAATCAGCGGCACCTACAATATAAAATGTCTGCGTCAAATCAGCCATCGAGGCACCGTCAATCTATGTGCACACAAAATAACATAAACAAAATTAACTCTTGTGCATACCGAGATTCCAAAGTAACAGTACACATTTGTAGTTAATAAAGCTAAAAGAACAATTAAGGGCGTTTATTTAATACAATGTGAATTACATAGAAATGTATCTAAAATTTAAACTTACACCAAGCAAAGTCTTGGATTGAGATTGTGGCCACTTAAGCCACATCTTCGCCCGTCTTCAAGTTTTGAGACCCGGAAGAAACAGTCACATCTTTGACTAAGAGGGAAGGCTCGGAAGGCGGGGCATCCATTCCCAGTTGAAACAAAGTAGCTGCCAAGCTCTCATCAAAGGAGAGAATCGTTTGAAGGGCTTCACTATCTTCGCCCTTCTCTAAGTTCTGAGACCTGGAGGTAGTAGTCGCTCCGATCTTGGGAGTGGCAGCTTGTGTTATTTTCTTCTTGGTCTTCTTAGATGAAGGGACTGGAGCCACCCCTGGCTCAGTAACCCTTGGCCGGGAAACATTAGGAGTTGTCTTCTTCTTCTTCTTGATCATCAAGGGTTTGCCCTGCCTATTCCAAGGAACCTTATCCTCCGAAATGGTGTAGTGAAACTTATCTCGCAGTCTCTGATTCGTGCCAATGGCTTCAAAAGCTAGCTTGGTTGCATGTTGACAACTGTGAGCTTTAATCGTGAGTTTTGACACGCATTCACGCTGGGCATTGGTTAACAGAGGATACAACTCCACTGCAAGAAGGATAAGAAAATCAGCAAAGTATATATATATATATATATATTTTTTTTTTTTAAAAAAAAGAGAAATAGGGCAAAGAATTATCACTTACTGTCCTTGTGTAAGGGGCAGAACGATCTTGAAACCCTTTGGTTCGAAGGTAGATCTTCACCCTCGGGACACTCCCAATTCTCGGACATAAAAAAGAATTCTTTGTGCTAGTCCTTGTTGTTGGAGAAGGAGCCTCCAAGGCCAATGACTTGGATCCTTTCCGTAGTAGTAAACGACAAAACACCCGATACTTATTTGCAGGGAAAGGGGCGGTAGACATTCAAGAACTCTTCTATTGACATCACATGACTAGGATTCAATTCTGGCCACAAAAGGTAGCAAGCTATTAGGAACCACCACCTATTTGGCATGATCTGAACGCCACCCAAGATAGTAGAATAATTCTAGCAATCTTAGGAAGGGAAATGCAACCCACCTTAAGCATGAGTTCCAAGAACATCTTCGGAGGAGTGAAGATAGATCTAAGTCCCCAATCACTTTCCAGTTTGGGGGGTTTTCAATGGCTAGGTTGGTTTCGAACAATTGGGTTGTTGAAGTAGATGGGTCAACCTCACCAGAGGCCTGATTGTCAGAGGGATGACTAGATAGAGACATGTTTAAAGGAAAGGAAAAGAATTTCGAAGAAGGATCAAAAGGGAGTCAGAGTAAGAGAGAGTCGAACTTTAGAAGTGAAAGGAGTGAAGAAGGGAAGAGGGGTTACCTTTTATGAAGCGGCGCATTTGAGAGTTGTTGATATGACAGAACGAAAAATCTCTTCCAAACCCTCACCCGCACCTGATGTGAATCGGCGCATTAAAACAGGATTTTATCGAAACGTAATAGTTCCATAAGATGGTCATTGCTGTATATGCTAGATTCACTTTGTAATAGAATTACAGGTTAATTATAGTGGCGCCTTGATGGCACACTTAGCTCTAAACTAGTGGTTGGATCTACATGACTATTTAAGATTGAAATCCTAAATTAAGATTGAGATCTTAAATAATTATCGATTGAGATCTCAAATTTGGGAAGTGAATCAAATTTGGTTCTTGATTGGATATGATGAAACTTGGCCCCATTACAATTTGTTATATATTGCCCAATCTTTGACATACAAAGTTTTCTAAGTAGATAGTTGATAGGTCCATGGACAAAACTTGATGAATTACTCACATTTTTACTTTATATTTCTCGTTGTTTTAGTTTTATGCTAAGAATTCAACGGATGACAAGTTCTTTTCATCTGATTATTGTGTCTTTGGGAATTGGATGTTGGAAAATGTTAAAGTTGTTCAACTTTTTTGTTAATTTTTGCCCAACTTTGCCTTTTTTATTTTTTATTTTTTTAAAAAAAGTAAAAATAGAAAAAGTGTTCATAATATATATTTTTGTCCTTCTTTTTATTGGTATTTTAAAAAATGAAATTGCATTTTCTTCATAAAATGACCATTTTATGAAGAAAATGCAATTTTCATTTTTTAAAATACCAATAAAAGAAGGACAAAATATATATTATTATGACATTTTCATTTTTACTTTGTTTTAAAAATTAAAAAAAAAGGCAAAATTGGGCAAAAGTTAATAGTTGGTCTTTATCATCCCTCTTGCATGTTTGGGCTCGTAAGAAATAGTCACATCTTCGACTAAGAGGGAAGGCTCGGAAGGCGGGGCATCCATTCCCAGTTGAAACAAAGTAGCTGCCAAGCTCTCATCAAAGGAGAGAATCGTTTGAAGGGCTTCACTATCTTCGCCCTTCTCTAAGTTTTGAGACCTGGAGGTAGTAGTCGCTTCGATCTTGGGAGTGGCAGCCTGTGTTATTTTCTTCTTGGTCTTCTTAGATGAAGGGATCGAGCCACCCTGCTCAAGAAGAAACATTAGGAGTTGTCTTCTTCTTCTTCTTGATCATCAAGGGTTTGCCCTGCCTATTCCAGGGAACCTTATCCTCCGAAATGGTGTAGTGAAACTTATCTCGCAGTCTCTGATTAGTGCCAATGGCTTCAAAAGCTAGCTTGGTTGCATGTTGACAACTGTGACCTTTAATCGTAAGTTTTGACACGCATTCACGCTGGGCATTGGTTAACAGAGGATACAACTCCACTGCAAGAAGGATAAGAAAATCAGCAAAGTATATTTTTTTTTTTAAAAAAAAAAAGAGAAATAGAGGAAAGAATTATCACTTACTGTCCTTGTGTAAGGGGCAGAACGATCTTGGAACCCTTTGGTTCGAAGGTAGATCTTCACCCTCGGGACACTCCCAATTCTCGGACATAAAAAAGAATTCTTTGTGCCAGTCCTTGCTGTTGGAGAAGGAGCCTCCAAGGCCAATGACTTGGATCCTTTCCCTAGCAGTAAACGACAAAACGCCCGATACTTATTTGCAGGGAAAGGGGTGGTAGACGTTCAGGAACTCTTCTATTGACATCTCATGACTAGGATTCAATTCTGGCCACAAAAGGTAGCAAGCTATTAGGAACCACCGCCTATTTGGCATGATCTAGAACGGCGCCACCCCAAGATAGCAGAATAATTCTCGAGCAATCTTAGGGAAGGGGAAATGCAACCCTGCCTTAAGCATGAGTTCGTACACGCAGATCTCCCCAACGTTTTCTAGTGGACTCAAGGAAGGAGAAGGAAAGTTTATGGTAGAGGAATGTCATAGTTATGACGAAGAACATCTTCAGAGGAGGGAGTGAAGATAGATCTAAGTCCCCAATCACTTTCCAGTTTGGGGGTTTTGACTGGCTAGGTTGGTTTTTCAACAACTGGGTTGTTGAAGTAGATGGGTCAACCTCACGAGGCTTGATTGCCGAGGATGACCGGATAGAGACATGTTTAAAGGAAAGGAAAAGAATTTGAAGAAGGATCAAAAGAGAGTCAAAGTAAGAGAGAGAGTAACTTTAGAAGTGAAAAAGTGAAGAAGGGAAGAGGGTTACCTTTTATGAAGCAGCGCATTTGAGAGCTGATGATATGACGAAAAATCTCTTCCAAACCCTCACCCGATGTGAATCGCATTAAAATGAGATTTTATCGAACGTAATAGTTGCATAAGATGGTCATTCTTCACTTTGTAATAGAATTAGTTAATTATAGTAGGCGCCTTGATGGCGATTTAAACTAGTGGTTGGATCTACAAGACTATTTAAGATTGAAATCCTAAATTAAGATTGAGATCTTAAATAATTATCGATTGAGATCTCAAATTTGGGAAGTGAATCAAATTTGGTTCTTGATTGATATGATGAAACTTGGCCCCATGCTGTTATATATTGCCCAATCTTTGACATACAAAGTTTTCTAAGTAGATAGTTGATAGGTCCATGGACAAAACTTGATGAATTACTCACATTTTTTACTTTATATTTCTACGTTGTTTTAGTTTTATGCTCTGAAGAATTCAACGGGATGACAAGTTCTTTTCATCTGATTATTGTGTCTTTGGGCCTGAATTGGATGTTGGAAAATGTTAAAGGTTCAACTTTTTTGCCAAATTTTTGCCCAACTTTTGCCTTTTTTATTTTTTATTTTTTTTTAAAAAAAAGTAAAAAATGAAAAAAGTGTCTGAAGTAATAATATATATTTTTTGTCCTTCTTTTTATTGGTATTTTAAAAAAAATGAAAATTGCATTTTTCTTCATAAAAATGACCATTTTTATGAAGAAAATGCAATTTTCATTTTTTTTAAAATACCAATGAAGGACAAAAATATATATTATTACTTTGTTTTAAAAAATTAAAAAAAAAAAAGGCAAAAATTGGGCAAAAGTTGGGCAAAATAGTTGGGTCTTTATCATCCCTCTTGCATGTTTGGGCTCAGAAGAAATAGTCACATCTTCGACTAAGAGGAAGGCTCAAGGCGGGCATCCATTCCCAAAGTTGAAACAAAGTAGGCCAAGCTCTCATCAAAGGAGAGAATCGCTTGAAGGGCTTCACTATCTTCGGCTTCTAAGTTTTGAGACTGGAGGTAGTAGTCGCCTGATCTTGGGAGTGGCAGCCTGTGTTATTTTCTTCTTGGTCTTCTTAGATGAAGGGACTGGAGCCACCCCTGGCTCAGTAACCCTTGGCCGGGAAACATTAGGAGTTGTCTTCTTCTTCTTCTTGATCATCAAGGGTTTGCCCTGCCTATTCCAGGGAACCTTATCCTCCGAAATGGTGTAGTGAAACTTATCTCGCAGTCTCTGATTAGTGCCAATGGCTTCAAAAGCTAGCTTGGTTGCATGTTGACAACTGTGACCTTTAATCGTGAGTTTTGACACGCATTCACGCTAGGCATTGGTTAACAGAGGATACAACTCCACTGAAAGAAGGATAAGGAAATCAGCAAAGTATATATATATTTTTTTTAAAATAAAAGAGAAATAGGGGAAAGAATTATCACTTACTGTCCTTGTGTAAGGGGCAGAACGATCTTGGAACCCTTTGGTTCGAAGGTAGATCTTCACCCTCGGGACACTCCCAATTCTCGGACATAAAAAAGAATTCTTTGTGCCAGTCCTTGTTGTTGGAGAAGGAGCCTCCAAGGCCAATGACTTGGATCCTTTCCCTAGCGATAACGACAAAAACGCCCGATACTTATTTGCAGGGAAAGGGGTGGTAGACGTTCAGGAACTCTTCTATTGACATCTCATGACTAGGATTCAATTCTGGCCACAAAAGGTAGCAAGCTATTAGGAACCACCGCCTATTTGGCATGATCTAGAACAGCCACCCCAAGATAGCAATAATTCTCGAGCAATCTTAGGAAGGAAATGCAACCGCCTTAAGCATGAGTTCGACACGCAGATCTTCTAGTGGACTCAAGGAAGGAGAAGGAAAGTGCAGATTTATGGTAGAGGGAATGTCATAGTTATGACGAAGAACATCTTCAGAGGAGGGAGTGAAGATAGATCTAAGTCCCCCAATCACTTTCCAGTTTGGGGGGTTTTGACTGGCTAGGTTGGTTTCGAACAACTGGGTTGTTGAAGTAGATGGGTCAACCTCACCAGAGGCTTGATTGCCAGAGGGATGACCGGATAGAGACATGTTTAAAGGAAAGGAAAAGAATTTCGAAGAAGGATCAAAAGAGAGTCAAAGTAAGAGAGAGTCGAACTTTAGAAGTGAAAAAAAGTGAAGAAGGGAAGAGGGGTTACCTTTTATGAAGCAGCGCATTTGAGAGCTGTTGATATGACGGAACGAAAAATCTCTTCCAAACCCTCACCCGCACCTGATGTGAATCGGCGCATTAAAACAGGATTTTATCGAAACGTAATAGTTGCATAAGATGGTCATTGCTGTATATGCTAGATTCACTTTGTAATAGAATTACAGGTTAATTATAGTGGCGCCTTGATGGCGCACTTAGCTTTAAACTAGTGGTTGGATCTACAAGACTATTTAAGATTGAAATCCTAAATTAAGATTGAGATCTTAAATAATTATCGATTGAGATCTCAAATTTGGGGAAGTGAATCAAATTTGGTTCTTGATTGGATATGATGAAACTTGGCCCCATGCTGGAGCAATTTGTTATATATTGCCCAATCTTTGACATACAAAGTTTTCTAAGTAGATAGTTGATAGGTCCATGGACAAAACTTGATGAATTACTCACATTTTTTACTTTATATTTCTACGTTGTTTTAGTTTTATGCTCTGAAGAATTCAACGGGATGACAAGTTCTTTTCATCTGATTATTGTGTCTTTGGGCCTGAATTGGATGTTGGAAAATGTTAAAGGTTCAACTTTTTTGCCAAATTTTTGCCCAACTTTTGCCTTTTTTATTTTTTATTTTTTTTTAAAAAAAAGTAAAAAATGAAAAAGTATTTTGTCCTTCTTTTTTATTGGTATTTTAAAAAAATGAAATTGCATTTTCTTCATAAAAATGACCATTTTATGAAGAAGAAAATGCAATTTTCATTTTTTTAAAATACCAATAAAAGAAGGACAAAAATATATATTATTACTTCAGACATTTTTTTTTTCATTTTTTACTTTGTTTTAAAAAATTAAAAAAAAAAAAGGCAAAAATTGGGCAAAAGTTGGTCTTTATCATCCCTCTTGCATGTTTGGGCTCAGAAGAAATAGTCACATCTTCGACTAAGAGGGAAGGCTCGGAAGGCGGGGCATCCATTCCCAGTTGAAACAAAGTAGCTGCCAAGCTCTCATCAAAGGAGAGAATCGTTTGAAGGGCTTCACTATCTTCGCCCTTCTCTAAGTTTTGAGACCTGGAGGTAGTAGTCGCCTGATCTTGGGAGTGGCAGCCTGTGTTATTTTCTTCTTGGTCTTCTTAGATGAAGGGATCGAGCCACCTGCTCAAGAACCTTGGCCGGAAACATTAGGAGTTGTCTTCTTCTTCTTCTTGATCATCAAGGGTTTGCCCTGCCTATTCCAGGGAACCTTATCCTCCGAAATGGTGTAGTGAAACTTATCTCGCAGTCTCTGATTAGTGCCAATGGCTTCAAAAGCTAGCTTGGTTGCATGTTGACAACTGTGACCTTTAATCGTAAGTTTTGACACGCATTCACTGGCATTGGTTAACAGAGGATACAACTCCAACGCAAGAAGGATAAGAAAATCAGAAAGTATATTTTTTTTTTAAAAAAAGAGAAATAGAGGAAAGAATTATCACTTCATCGCTTGTGTAAGGGCAGAACGATCTTGGAACCCTTTGGTTCAAGGTAGATCTTCACCCTCGGGACACTCCCAATTCTCGGACATAAAAAGAATTCTTTGTGCGTCCTTGTTTGTTGGAGAAGGAGCCTCCAAGGCCAATGACTTGGATCCTTTCCCTAGCAAAGAAACGACAAAACGCCCGATACTTATTTGCAGGAAAGGGGTGGTAGGCGTTCAGAACTCTTCTATTGACATCTCATGACTAGGATTCAATTGCCACAAAAGGTAGCAAGCTATTAGGAACCACCGCCTATTTGGCATGATCTAGAACGGCGCCACCCCAAGATAGCGAATAATTCTCGAGCAATCTTAGGGAAGGGAAATGCAACCCGCTTAAGCATGAGTTCTACGCAGATCTCTAACGCTTAGTGGACTCAAGGAAGGAGAAGGAAAGTGCAGATTTATGGTAGAGGAATGTCATAGTTATGACGAAGAACATCTTAGGAGGAGTGAAGATAGATCTAAGTCCCCAATCACTTTCCAGTTTGGGGGTTTTGACTAGGTTGGTTTCAACAATGGGTTGTTGAAGTAGATGGGTCAACCTCACCAGAGGCTTGATTGCCAGGATGACGGATAGAGACATGTTTAAAGGAAAGGAAAAGAATTTCAAGAAGGATCAAAGAGAGTCAAAGTAAGAGAGTCGAACTTTAGAAGTGAAAAAGTGAAGAAGGGAAGAGGGTTACCTTTTATGAAGCAAATGCATTTGAGAGCTGTTGATATGACGGAACGAAAAATCTCTTCCAAACCCTCACCCGCACCTGATGTGAATCGGCGCATTAAAACAGGATTTTATCGAAACGTAATAGTTGCATAAGATGGTCATTGCTGTATATGCTAGATTCACTTTGTAATAGAATTGGAGTTAATTATAGTGGCGCCTTGATGGCGCATTTAGCTTTAAACTAGTGGTTGGATCTACAAGACTATTTAAGATTGAAATCCTAAATTAAGATTGAGATCTTAAATAATTATCGATTGAGATCTCAAATTTGGGGAAGTGAATCAAATTTGGTTCTTGATTGGATATGATGAAACTTGGCCTTTGGAGCAATTTGTTATATATTGCCCAATCTTTGACATACAAAGTTTTCTAAGTAGATAGTTGATAGGTCCATGGACAAAACTTGATGAATTACTCACATTTTTTACTTTATATTTCTACGTTGTTTTAGTTTTATGCTCTGAAGAATTCAACGGGATGACAAGTTCTTTTCATCTGATTATTGTGTCTTTGGGCCTGAATTGGATGTTGGAAAATGTTAAAGGTTCAACTTTTTTGCTAAATTTTTGCCCAACTTTTGCCTTTTTTATTTTTTATTTTTTTAAAAAAGTAAAAATGAAGTTCTGATAATATATATTTTTGTCCTTTTTATTGGTATTTTAAAAAAAATGAAAATTGCATTTTTCTTCATAAAAATGACCATTTTTATGAAGAAAAATGCAATTTTCATTTTTTTTTAAAATACCAATAAAAAGAAGGACAAAAAATATATATTATTACTTCAGACATTTTTTTTTTCATTTTTTACTTTGTTTTAAAAAATTAAAAAAAAAAAAGGCAAAAATTGGGCAAAAGTTGGGCAAAATAGTTGGGTCTTTATCATCCCTCTTGCATGTTTGGGCTCAGAAGAAATAGTCACATCTTCGACTAAGAGGGAAGGCTCGGAAGGCGGGGCATCCATTCCCAGTTGAAACAAAGTAGCTGCCAAGCTCTCATCAAAGGAGAGAATCGTTTGAAGGGCTTCACTATCTTCGCCCTTCTCTAAGTTTTGAGACCTGGAGGTAGTAGTCGCTTCGATCTTGGGAGTGGCAGCCTGTGTTATTTTCTTCTTGGTCTTCTTAGATGAAGGGACTGGAGCCACCCCTGGCTCAGTAACCCTTGGCCGGGAAACATTAGGAGTTGTCTTCTTCTTCTTGATCATCAAGGGTTTGCCCCCTATTCAGGAACCTTATCCTCCGAAATGGTGTAGTGAAACTTATCTCAGTCTCTGATTAGTGCCAATGGCTTCAAAAGCTAGCTTGGTTGCATGTTGACAACTGTGACCTTTAATCGTAAGTTTTGACACGCATTCACGCTGGGCATTGGTTAACAGAGGATACAACTCCACTGCAAGAAGGATAAGAAAATCAGAAAGTATATTTTTTTTAAAAAAAAAGAAATAGAGGAAAGAATTATCACTTCTGTCCTTGTGTAAGGCGAGCGATCTTGGAACCCTTTGGTTCAAGGTAGATCTTCACCCTCGGGACACTCCCAATTCTCGGACATAAAAGAATTCTTTGTGCGTCCTTCTGTTGGAGAAGGAGCCTCCAAGGCCAATGACTTGGATCCTTTCCCTAGCGATAAACGACAAACGCCTGGATACTTATTTGCAGGGAAAGGGGTGGTAGACGTTCAGGAACTCTTCTATTGACATCTCATGACTAGGATTCAATTCTGGCCACAAAAGGTAGCAAGCTATTAGGAACCACCGCCTATTTGGCATGATCTAGAACGGCGCCACCCCAAGATAGCAGAATAATTCTCGAGCAATCTTAGGGAAGGGGAAATGCAACCCTGCCTTAAGCATGAGTTCGTACACGCAGATCTCCCCAACGTTTTCTAGTGGACTCAAGGAAGGAGAAGGAAAGTGCAGATTTATGGTAGAGGGAATGTCATAGTTATGACGAAGAACATCTTCAGAGGAGGGAGTGAAGATAGATCTAAGTCCCCCAATCACTTTCCAGTTTGGGGGTTTTGAGCTAGGTTGGTTTCGAACAACCTGGGTTGTTGAAGTAGATGGGTCAACCTCACCGAGGCTTGATTGCCGGAGGATGACGGATAGAGACATGTTTAAAGGAAAGGAAAAGAATTTCAAGAAGGATCAAAGAGAGTCAAAGTAAGAGAGTCGAACTTTAGAAGTGAAAAAAAGTGAAGAAGGGAAGAGGGGTTACCTTTTATGAAGCAGCGCATTTGAGAGCTGTTGATATGACGGAACGAAAAATCTCTTCCAAACCCTCACCCGCACCTGATGTGAATCGGCGCATTAAAACAGGATTTTATCGAAACGTAATAGTTGCATAAGATGGTCATTGCTGTATATGCTAGATTCACTTTGTAATAGAATTACAGGTTAATTATAGTGGCGCCTTGATGGCGCACTTAGCTTTAAACTAGTGGTTGGATCTACAAGACTATTTAAGATTGAAATCCTAAATTAAGATTGAGATCTTAAATAATTATCGATTGAGATCTCAAATTTGGGGAAGTGAATCAAATTTGGTTCTTGATTGGATATGATGAAACTTGGCCCCATCTTTGGAGCAATTTGTTATATATTGCCCAATCTTTGACATACAAAGTTTTCTAAGTAGATAGTTGATAGGTCCATGGACAAAACTTGATGAATTACTCACATTTTTACTTTATATTTCTCGTTGTTTTAGTTTTATGCTCAAGAATTCAACGGGATGACAAGTTCTTTTCATCGATTATTGTGTCTTTGGGCCAATTGCATGTTGGAAAATGTTAAAGGTTCAACTTTTTGTTAATTTTTGCTCAACTTTTGCCTTTTTTTTTTTTATTTTTAAAAAAGTAAAAATGAGTAAATAATAATATATATTTTGTCCTTCTTTTTATTGGTATTTTTAAAAAAATGAAAATTGCATTTTTCTTCATAAAAATGGTCATTTTTTATGAAAAAAAGGAATTTTCATTTTTTTTAAAATACTAATAAAAAGAAGGACAAAAAATATATATTATTACTTAAGACATTTTTTTTCATTTTTTACTTTGTTTTAAAAAATTAAAAAAAAAAAAAGCAAAAATTGGGCAAAAGTTGGGCAAAATAGTTGGGTCTTTATCATCCCTCTTGCATGTTTGGGCTCAGAAGAAATAGTTACATCTTCGACTAAGAGGGAAGGCTCGGAAGGCGGGGCATCCATTCCCAGTTGAAACAAAGTAGCTGCCAAGCTCTCATCAAAGGAGAGAATCGTTTGAAGGGCTTCACTATCTTCGCCCTTCTCTAAGTTATGAGACTCGGAGGTAGTAGTTGCTCCGATCTTGGGAGTGGCAGCCTGTGTTATTTTCTTCTTGGTCTTCTTAGATGAAGGGACTGGAGCCACCCCTAGCTCAGTAACCCTTGGCCGAGAAACATTAGGAGTTGTCTTCTTCTTCTTCTTGATCATCAAGTGTTTGCCCTGCCTATTCCAGGGAACCTTATCCTCCGAAATAGTGTAGTGAAACTTATCTCGCAGTCTCTGATTAGTGCCAATGGCTTCAAAAGCTAGCTTGGTTGCATGTTGACAACTGTGACCTTTAATCGTGAGTTTTGACACGCATTCACGCTAGGCATTGGTTTTCACACAGAGGATACAACTCCACTGCAAGAAGGATAAGGAAATCAGCAAAGTATGTATATATTTTTTTTAAAAAAAAAAGAAATAGGGAAAGAATTATCACTTCTTGTCCTTGTGTAAGGGGCGGAGCGATCTTGGAACCCTTTGGTTCAAGGTAGATCTTCACCCTCGACACTCCCAATTCTCGGACATAAAAAGAATTCTTTGTGCAATCCTTGTTGTTGGAGAAGGAACCTCCAAGGCCAATGACTTGGATCCTTTCCTAGCGATAACGACAAAAACACGATACTTATTTGCGGGGAAAGGCGGTGAGCGTTAGAACTCTTCTATTGACATCTCATGACTAGGATTCAATTTGCCACAAAAGGTAGCAAGCTATTAGGAACCACCGCCTATTTGGCATGATCTGGAACGGCGCCACCCCAAGATAGCAGAATAACTCTCGAGCAATCTTAGGGAAGGGAAATGCAACCCCGCTTAAGCATGAGTTCGTACCTTGAGATCTCCCCAACGGACTCAAGGAAGGAGAAGGAAAGTGCAGATTTATGGTAGAGGGAATGTCATAGTTATGACGAAGAACATCTTCAGAGGAGGGAGAAGATAGATCTAAGTCCCTAATCACTTTCCAGCTTTGGGGGTTTTGACTAGCTAGGTTGGTTTCAACAAGGGTTGTTGAAGTAGATGGGTCAACCTCACTAGAGGCCTGATTGTCAGAGGGATGACCGGATAGAGACATGTTTAAAGGAAAGGAAAAGAATTTCGAAGAAGGATCAAAAGAGAGTCAGTAAGAGAGAGTCGATCTTTAGAAGTGAAAAAAGTGAAGAAGGAAGAGGGTTACCTTTTATGAAGCAAGCGCATTTGAGAGTCATGATATGATGAACGAAAAATCTCTTCCAAACCCTCACCGCACTGATGTGAATCGGCACATTAAAACAGGATTTTATCGAAATGTAATAGTTGCATAAGATGGTCATTGCTGCATATGCTAGATTCACTTTGTAATAGAATTACAGTTAATTATAGTGGCGCCTTGATGGCGCACTTAGCTCTAAACTAGTGGTTGGATCTACAAGACTATTTAAGATTGAAATCCTAAATTAAGATTGAGATCTTAAATAATTATCGATTGAGATCTCAAATTTGGGAAGTGAATCAAATTTGGTTCTTGATTGGATATGATGAAACTTGGCCCATGCCGAGCAATTTGTTATATATTGCCCAATCTTTGACATACAAAGTTTTCTAAGTAGATAGTTGATAGGTCCATGGACAAAACTTGATGAATTACTCACATTTTTACTTTATATTTCTACGTTGTTTTAGTTTTATGCTCTGAAGAATTCAACGGGATGACAAGTTCTTTTCATCTGATTATTGTGTCTTTGGGCCTGAATTGGATGTTGGAAAATGTTAAAGGCCCAACTTTTTTGCCAAATTTTTGCCCAACTTTTGCCTTTTTTATTCTTTATTTTTTTAAAAAAAAAGTAAAAAATGAAAAAAGTGTCTGAAGTAATAATATATAATTTTTGTCCTTCTTTTTATTGGTATTTTTAAAAAAATGAAAATTGCATTTTTCTTCATAAAAATGGTCATTTTATGAAAAAAGGAATTTTCATTTTTTAAAATACTAATAAAGAAGGACAAAAAATATATATTATTACTTCAGACATTTTTTTTCATTTTTTACTTTGTTTTAAAAAATTAAAAAAAAAAAAGGCAAAATTGGGCAAAAGTTGGGCAAAATAGTTGGTCTTTATCATCCTCTTGCATGTTTGGGCTCGTAAGAAATAGTCACATCTTCGACTAAGAGGAAGGCTAAGGCGGGCATCCATTCCCGCTTGAAACAAAGTAGCTGCCAAGCTCTCATCAAAGGAGAGAATCGTTTGAAGGGCTTCACTATCTTCGCCCTTCTCTAAGTTCTGAGACCCGGAGGTAGTAGTCGCTCCGATCTTGGGAGTGGCAGCATGTGTTATTTTCTTCTTGGTCTTCTTAGATGAAGGGATTGGAGCCACCCCTGGCTCAGTAACCCTTGGCCGGGAAACATTAAGAGTTGTCTTCTTCTTCTTCTTCTTGATCATCAAGGGTTTGCCACCTATTCTGAGAACCTTATCCTCCAAATGGTGTAGTGAAACTTATCTCATGAGTCTCGATTAGTGCCAATGGCTTCAAAAGCTAGCTTGGTTGCATGTTGACAACTATGACCTTTAATCGTGAGTTTTGACACGCATTCACGCTAGGCATTGGTTAACAGAGGATACAACTCCATCGAAAGAAGGATAAGGAAATCAAAAAGTATATATATATTTTTTAAAATAAAAGAGAAATAGGGAAAGAATTATCACTTACTGTCCTTGTGTAAGGCAAGAACGATCTTGGAACCCTTTGGTTGAAGGTAGATCTTCACCCTCGGGACACTCCCAATTCGGACATAAAAAGAATTCTTTGTGCCAGTCCTTGTTGTTGGAGAAGGAGCCTCCAAGGCCAATGACTTGGATCCTTTCCCTAGTAGTAAACGACAAAACGCCCGATACTTATTTGCAGGGAAAGGGGCGGTAGACGTTCAGGAACTCTTCTATTGACATCTCATGACTAGGATTCAATTCTGGCCACAAAAGGTAGCAAGCTATTAGGAACCACCGCCTATTTGGCATGATCTGGAACGGCGCCACCTCAAGATAGCAGAATAATTCTCAAGCAATCTTAGGGAAGGGGAAATGGAACCCTGCCTTAAGCATGAGTTCGTACACGCAGATTTCCCCAACGTTTTCTAGTGGACTCAAGGAAGGAGAAGGAAAGTGCAGATTTATGGTAGAGGGAATGCCATAGTTATGACGAAGAACATCTTGAGGAGTGAAGATAGATCTAAGTCCCCTAATCACTTTCCAGCTTTGGGGGTTTTGGTGCTAGGTTGGTTTGAACAACTGGGTTGTTGAAGTAGATGGGTCAACCTCACCAGAGGCCTGATTGTCAGAGGGATGACCGGATAGAGACATGTTTAAAGGAAAGGAAAAGAATTTCGAAGAAGGATCAAAAGAGAGTCAGAGTAAGAGAGAGTCGATCTTTAGAAGTGAAAGGAGTGAAGAAGGGAAGAGGGGTTACCTTTTATGAAGCGGCGCATTTGAGAGCTGTTGATATGACGGAACGAAAAATCTCTTCCAAACCCTTAGCTGCACCTGATGTGAATCGGCGCATTAAAACAGGATTTTATCGAAACGTAATAGTTGCATAAGATGGTCATTGTTGTATATGCTAGATTCACTTTGTAATAGAATTACAGGTTAATTATAGTGGCGCCTTGATGGCGCACTTAGCTCTAAACTAGTGGTTGGATCTATAAGACTATTTAAGATTGAAATCCTAAATTAAGATTGAGATCTTAAATAATTATCGATTGAGATCTCAAATTTGGGGAAGTGAATCAAATTTGGTTCTTGATTGGATATGATGAAACTTGGCCCCATGCTGGAGCAATTTGATATATATTGCCCAATCTTTGACATACAAAGTTTTCTAAGTAGATAGTTGATAGGTCCATGGACAAAACTTGATGAATTACTCACATTTTTTACTTTATATTTCTACGTTGTTTTAGTTTTATGCTCTGAAGAATTCAACAGGATGACAAGTTCTTTTCATCTAATTATTGCGTCTTTGGGCCTGAATTGCATGTTAGAAAGTGTTAAAGGCCCAAATTTTTTGCCAAATTTTTGCCCAACTTTTGCCTTTTTTATTTTTTATTTTTTTGAAAAAAGTAAAAAATAGAAAGTGTCTGAAGTAATAATATATATTTTTTGTCATTCTTTTTATTGGTATTTTTTAAAAAAATGAAAATTGCATTTTTCTTCATAAAAATGGTCATTTTTTATGAAAAAAGAAAAGGAATTTTCATTTTTTTTAAAATACCAATAAAAAGAAGGACAAAAAATATATATTATTACTTCAGACATTTTTTTACTTTGTTTTAAAAAATTAAAAAAAAAAAGGCAAAAATTGGGCAAAAGTTGGGCAAAATAGTTAGGTCTTTATCATCCTTCTTGCATGTTTGGGCTTAGATACTTATAATAATAATTACTTCCTAAATATGGAAAATTTATATAGGAAGTAAGCCGAGATTTTACTGGCGCATATCACTTTCATTATATTCAAGTACTAAGCCATACTGGTCACAATTATAAGCAGGGTTACTGTTATGAGTTATCCTACACCTTACCCTGAATTTTTAATTTTTACAATAACAGAATTTGGAAATAGTACTACTTGAAATTTGAAAGCTTTTTTCTTTACTTATTAAAATTTAAAGCTAAAAGATTTGGATGTTTTTAAATTTAGTTGGTAAGGATTTACATTGTGTCCAAGCTAGCCTAATGCAAAGCCCAACCAAGTACCATTAGGTGAATTTTAATGGCTACCCTATATACATATTAGGTAAACCTGATCCCTATTTGACCTTGAGTTGTCATGGGTTTGAGTTTGGTTCTCCAATTCTAATTTTTAATGGAAAAAGTGAATTGCAAGAATATGCTTTGGTAAAGAACACGAGCTTTATCAAATGTGATATTTTAGGCTTTAGCTAATAGTAATAGGTGGGAAGTGTGGTGTGGAAAAGAAGTGGACAAGTTGAATCGATTGTAGGGGTTATTAGTACTTTGTTTTGAGGGGGCAAAGACAAGACAATACAAAAGATATGTGGGTGGCATGGCAATGGTTGTGGTTAATAGAGGAGGTAATTCTGGTTGAGTGGGAGTGGGATTTAGAGATTGTTATAGGGTAAAGTGGGATTTAGAGATTTAATTTATAGAATGTGTAACATGTCAACCTGAGATTCAGCCATATCAGCACAAAATAAGAGCATGGGAGTGAGCATAGTGATTCGGGATGATCAAGGCCGGGTTAGCATAGCCCAGGGGAAAACTATCATTGCTAGCTGTCTATGACCCATTGACTGCGGAAGCTGCGGCAGCACTACATGCAGCGGAACTATGTCGCGATCTTGGCGTTTTTAATGTAATTTTAGAGGGGACTCACTAGAAATGGTGAATGCACTTAAGGAGGATTGAACCAGCCTCCTTAAACCAAAAATAAATAAATAAAACAAAAAAGTGAGGTTCCACACAAGAAAAAAAAAAATCTAAAAAAAAACATATAATTTTATTTTAAAAAAACAATTATGTTTCTTTGGACATTTGTAATTTTAAAAAACACTAGTAAACTCCCTGTGATAGCATGATAGGATATATAAATGTTTATTTTTATTTACTAAATGAAAAGATTGAGATGATATTTGTTAATTTTAATTTAGGAAATGTGTTTATATTCATAATAATATTATATATATATAAAAAAAAAAAAAATAGAAGCAGATATATTTGTCAAGCATATGCATCATGAAGAAGCTAATTTTTGCATAGAACATTACAAATGGAAATATGACTTGAGTTTTCTACATAAAACATTACAAATAAAAACATAACACACACTTATATCATTACCAAACAAAGAAAGAACATAACGAAATATGTCCCATTTAGTAAAATTTCAAACGCAAAGAAGTGGATATTACTTACTCCCTTCTTTCTTTTTTTTTTTATTTTCTTTTTGTTTTCTTTTCCTTAGTTCTCTTTCCTCTGACTTCTTCTAAGCAAATACAACTTATTTGCTGAACAACATCAAATCTCTGCAAGCACATCTTAAGCATACAAAAACAAAGTGCAGTAACTCCACTCTTTCAATCCCTAGATATTTTGATACACCTATATATGTTTAAAAAAATTGTCAATAAACACATACAAACCCACCAAAAAAATCATCAACCACATAAATAAATACTAAAAAAAAAGAAATTAATTTTTTTTTTATAAATCCTTAAAAATAAAAAAATAAAAACTATAAAAAATAAAAAATAAAATCATTTTATTTTTATTTTAGGGAAAACTTCACTTAACCCCTGTGATGTTTGGCCACTTTTGCAGATATCCCCCTAATGTTCAAAATCTTTCACTTAAGTATATCAAACTTTATTTTTCTCTTACTTTGCTCATTCCGTACAGAAAATAACAATTTTACTCCTGACTGATTCTAAAATTACAACATCCACCCAGCCCAAAACGACATCGTTTGGCCATTAATTTTTTTTAAAAAATAGATGAAAATTGAAAGAAAAAAAGAAGAAGAAAAGAAGCATATGAAAATTGGGGGTGGCTGGAGTCACCCCCACGGCCGGTCTGGGGTGGTCGAACCACCCCCAGGCCCAAGGGGGTGCCACCCCCAAAAGGCCCACAAATAAAAAAAAAAAAAAACGAAAAATGGGTTTTGGATTTTTGGGGGTGGCCGAACCACCTCCAAGGGCTTTGGGGTGGCTTCGGCCAACCTTAGGCCCTTGGGGGTGGTCCGGCCACCCCCAAAAGTCCAAAACCTTTTTTTCCTTTTATTTTTGGCCTTTTATTTTGGGGTAGTTGGACCATCTCTTTGGGCGTGGTGGTTAAACCACCCCCAGACCGGCCGTAGCTCTAGCCACCCCTTGGCCTAGGTGGCTCCCGATTTTCATCTCTTTTTTTTTTTTTTTTAGTTTTCATCTTTTAAAACAAAAATTAATGTCCAAAACGACGTCATTTCGGTTGGGTGGATGTTGTAATTTTGGAATCATCAAGGATAATCTTGGAGCAAGGTAAAATTGGCATTTTCGTTAAAATTTTCATGCGGAATGGGCAAAGTGAGAAAACCAAAGTTTGATATACCTAAGTGAGAGAAAACCAGGTTTGATACACCTAAGTGAGAGGTTTTGAACATTGGGAGGATATCTGCAAAAGTGCCAAACATCAAGAGGGTTAAGTAAAGTTTCCTTTATTTTATGAATCAAACTAAGAACTGCACCTAATCTCAAATTTATTTATTTTAATGAATGCATACCTCTTTGATACACATATTCCAAACAAAACACCAAAAATTGTCAAAACCCATACAAAATGATTTTAACAACACTAAATTCGACATCATTTCATTTCTAGCCGACAAGGCAAAAGGCCTTACTATACGTATTAATTTTGTCCCCGTCCTTCACAAATGTTTAATAACACTACATTCGTTTCAAGATGTACCTCAATCGGCTAGAATACCGTGAAGCGGAGTCACTGGTTTGAATCCTCCTCCCTTCTTGTGTGGACATGTCAAACAAATAAAATAAAAATAACAACACTACATTCGACATCATTTCATTTCTATATGGGTCGGCTTGCGGTGTCTTCACGTCGTCTTCTCGAGACGTGTCAACTACGTAATTTAAAGTAGATGGTCAATGTCGTTTCCGGGAAAACGCTGCATGCCTTCACTTACATCGCATTAGATTGTCGAGAAACTGCGTTTAATGTTATTTTTATATGTGATAAACGACGCATTACATGTCTTTTATAGAGGTAAAAGGGTATTAATGTCCGATGGAGGTAGTAAAGGCAAAACCCTATGGAGGTATTAATGTCCGATGGAGGTCAGCAACCATTGAAATTAACGTCAGTTACATAACATACAAAAAGAGGCGATATGATCCCAAAAAACCAACATCCAACACCATATAATGCCTTTCCCATTCTAACTGATCACCAACAGACACCTAAAACAAGCCACTGCTTTACCCAAAAGATACACACCGGTGGAGTATAAACACAACGACACGTTATTATTGGACAACTACGAAACCTAACACACTGCTTTATAAGGCTAACTAATTTCCAAACTTTCTATATATAGTCTAATAGTCATCAGCGGTCCCTAGTCTTATATTTGGACTCATCAATCTCAATACCATCTGCTCTTTCCTTGTCTGTCCTCCTTTGCTCCCCAGCTCCTGGTAGCCTTCATGCCCCAGCTGGTCCTTCCTCGTTTGTCCTCCTTTGCTGCCCAGCTCCTGGTACCCCTCATGCCCCAGTTGGTCCTTCCTCGTCAGCCCTCCTTGGCTCTGGCCTTCATCACCACCAACAATATTAATTGCATGCCAATTAGCACAAAAAAACAAATAAAATGCAACTTAAATATGAATCAAACCCAACGTACTTTAATTGAAATGCCAAGAGACAGAAATAGATTACCTTCGGCAGGGTGCTCCTTGGCTTCAAGGCTCTTCCCACCAGTTCCACCAGGGATGACAGATGACTATCTCTGCCTTGCGTTGCCTTAGCAAAGGCAAAATCGTAAGTTGGCGCTATCAAAGAAAATCTACTATTCAAGAAGCGTGGAAAAGACAAAATAACTCCAAATCAAATTCATTATTTTCTTACCAATTAAACTGGGTCAACAAAATAATAAAGGGCAAAATCATAATTTGGTCTCAAACAAAATTATTGTGCATTTGGCTCACCAAATCACGCAACTACCCATTACGACTATTTTTTTTTTTTTTTTGCAAATCTTTGAAAAGACATTAATGCCCATAATTTTTTAAGATGACAATGCAATAAATGAGGGCAAAACAGTAAATTTAACCTCAAACAAAATATTACTGTTCTTGTAGAATATGCTAAAAGGCTTACGAATGAAACCAAAATCACTGTTTTCATGTCAAAAGACAAAAATATCCCAAAATACTTCAACATCCTTACATTTAATAAGGGTGAAAACAGTCTCAAACAAAATTTGCTGTGCATAGGGTCAAAACAGTCTCAAACCAAAATCATTGTTTTCGTGTCAAAAGACAAAATGTCCCAAAATACTTCAACATCTTTACATTTAATAAGGGTCAAGACAGTCTCAAATAAAATTTGTTGTGCATAGAGTCAAAACAGTCACAAACAAATTGTTGTGCATAAGCCAATTTTAAGTATAAAGGTATATAATTGTTTCTTATTCCATGTCAAACTCGGATTAGGAAGGTGGCCTTTTTAAAAACACTATATATTTAAGGACGGAAATTTCCTTCAAATTGGTTTTGAGAAAATTTCTTTCAACTCACATAAAATGGAATAGGATTTTCTCCCTTCTATTTTGGATTGGATATTCTCCAGTTAATGGATAAGATCTCTATAAAAAGATCCTAAATCTATAAATGAGATACATGTTCATTTAATATAAATAATAACAAAATATTATTTATACTTTAAAAATAATAAAAGATTAAAAAACATTTTCAAAAAGTCAAGGGTGACTGGCCAGCCCATAAGGGGTGGCCGAACCATCACCGTTGGCCTAGGGATGACTTTAGCCACCCTAGATTGGCCAATCTGGGGCGGCCGAAGCCACCCCATGGCCATTGGGGGTGGTACGGCTACTCCCAAGGCCCAAACTAAAAAAAAAAAAATCATTGGCTGTTGAGGCCAATCTAGGGCAACCAAAGCCACCCCATGGCCATTGGGGGTGGCTGCCACCCCAATGCCAAAAAAAAAAAAATCGTTGGCTGGACCACCCCCAAGGGCCATGGGGTGGTTTCAGCCACCTTAGACCAGCCGGTTTAGGCTAGCCGAAGCCACCCTAGACCAACCGGTCTAGGCTGGCCGAAGCCACCCACAAGCTGGCAGGTGCAATCTAGCCACCCTTAGCTTTTTTAAAATATTTTTTGATCTTTTATTATTTAAATTTTTAATTATTTTTAAAGAATAAATAATATTTTATTATTATTTATATTAAAAGGACATGTGTCTCATTTATCGCCCTAAGATCTTTCTAGAGTGATCTTGGCCATTAACTGGATAATTCTCCAGTCCATTTGAGGATTCTATTCCACATAAAATGGTGTCAAATGCATGTCTAAGCATTTAATATACATATTAAATATTATAGGTCATTAATAATAGTTTACTAACTAAGGTTAACCTCTTTTCTTCTATCTTTTTTCCTTTTCTTTTCTTTTCTTTTTCTTTTGGTTATAAGTTAGACTAACATTTTGTTTTTCACCAATGTTAAAACTAACATTAAAAATGGAAGACCTAACGTCAGATTAGATTAAAAAAAAAAAAAAAGTCACATCTAAACAAGGTTAGAAAATTTTAGTAACCCTAAACAAGGTGAAGTTGATGAGTCATATCAAAAACATATTTTTTTCTCCATTCTCTGTTTCTCAAGTTCTTTGCATATGCAATTGAAAGATTGTTGCTTTAGGAGAATAAGGCATACTTTTTCTTACATTCTCTATTTCTCAAGTTCTGCATATGCAGTAAAATATTGCTTTAGGAGAATAAGGCATATGTGACCAGATTTTTGCTCTATATGTGAAATATGCTATCATATTAAGATACTCTTCTTAATATTTTAACAATTGAGTATTCGTGTTTGGATAATATTTGAATTATTTTAATCTACATGTTCGGTTATCCTATTAACATAGAGTTATCGACATTTTGAATTTTTATTTAAACTATTCACTTTGTTTTTCTTGTCCTTTCATCACTTTCATTGATTTTTAACCTTATTTAGATGTGATTTTTTTCTTCTAAGCCAACATTAGCTTCTACAACGTTAGTTCTAAACCCCCCTTTTTTAAATATAATCTGCGTTAGGTTTTCCTTTTAACGTTAGTTTTAACCTTGGTGAAAAACAAAACGATAGTCTAACGTTTAACCAAAAGAAAAGAAAAGAAAAGATTAACCTTAGTTAATAAACTATTATTAATGACCTATAATATTTAATATGTATATTAAATGTAGATACTTGGCACCATTTTATGTGAGTCGGAAGAAATTTCCTCCAAATCGGTTTGGAGGAAATTTATGTCCTATATTTAACTTCAGTGGCTCTCCGCACCCACCGCCTCTGTCTTCTCTCTCGCCAGATTGTCGAGGTGAATTTGTTGTCTTTTGTTCCTTATTGGCTCTCTGCAAGCGATGTGAGGCCAGTCTTGGTGAAATACCCATCTTTTAATCAACAAAGAAATCGGAAGATTCAAAGTTTTGTGGGCTCAAAGTTTGTATCCAGAGAGGTGGAGTTGATGATCATGAAGCGGAAACTGGAGGAATACGGCCCCAGGCTCCGTTAATTACACAAGTATTGTTTTGGATTTTCCGTGCGGAGGTATCTATTGATGTATTCCCATTGTGGATGATTTTTGTTTCTTATATGAGATATTGAAAATTTGAAACATGGGAAATTTGAATTCCAAGTCCCCATAGCTATGGAATTATAAAGTATGCAAATTTACTAAAATTTATGGAACAATTTCATGAAGGGTAAGACCTTTCAGAATAATCAATACTTGTCGATCCATAAGGTCGCCTTTAGAATGATAATAATGATCAATCTTTATTATCAGATTGACAAGACAATGTTGGACGGTTGCCAACGAACCAAATTTACTTAAGTGGCACAATCTCAGTTTTTAGATATATTTCTATGTAATTCACATTGTTCTTTTAGCTTTATTAACAACAAATGCCTACTATTACTTTGGAATCTTGGTATGCACAAGAGTTAATTTTGTTTATATTATTTTGTGTGCACATAGATTGACAATGCCCGTACGATCCGACTGGTAGATTGTGCGAAGCACATTCTTTCTTCTATAATATCATTAATATCGCCATCCTTTCAAAAGATGGAGATACCTTTGACTCTTCTAATTTTACTCTTCAAAATAATAAAAAGTACACTTTTGGTTATTTTAACATCCCACCTTTTTAGAGCACACTTTTCAGCCTCTCTACTTTAACAATTCATTTTCACTATTTTATTAAAATATTATTTTTCAAATATTTGTTTATTATTTATCTAACTTTTGAGTGTTAAGAGAAATGGAGAGGAAAAAGGAGGAGATAGAAAATATAGTTGTTTAATGAATGAAGAATGAATAGTAATTATTAAGTTTGAAGTTTTACTGTTCACAATGTTAACTTTTTTGTTAAAATGAAGAGGCTGAAAAGTGGGGTTTTTAGCACTTTTTGTTAAATTGGCTCTTCAAACTAACAAAAAATTGGGTTTGAAGAGCAAGTGAGTGCTCTAACCTTGACCTAGATCCCAAAAACATGCTTGGACATTTTTTAAACTTGAACCATTTCAAAAGCCAGCATATTCAGTGGAAACAGAAGCAAAGGGGAAGATTTGTTAGATGGGCAAACCATATTCTAGAACTCTATGCCGGCAAAAAGGTAGATTCCTTTGGGGTTGAGTATCCGTTGGGTAGTGATCATGGTAGCGGCGTTGATCGATGGATTCAGTTTTGCAATTGATATGCAAGTTCAAAATCTTTCTATCAACCTGTTAGAACATTATTTGTCGACTTGTCTCGTGAGCTCTATAAATTTCCATATTGGCTATTTGATCAGCGGAAACAATCAAAGATAAAACATTTGTCTTTGAATTTTTGCAACCTGAGTCTTCCAAAGCAAATTTCAATGCCTTGAACTCCCTCTCATCCCTCTCATTGACAAAGACATGTTTAAATCGAGAGAATGTGGATAACATTTTGACTGGTTGCCCATCTTTAGAATGGTTTAGTATAAGCGATTCTCGTTCACTACAACAAAAATAAGCTTTTTTTGCTTTTTTTTACCTGGCATTTATAATAAATGCCAGGTTTTTTACATTTTAATAGCATATATTTTTTAAATGCCAAAAAAAATTACTGCCATTTATGTAAATGCTAAGAAAAATATTTTATTTGCATTTACACCTATAAGCCAGAAATTTACGGCATTTATGCATATAAGCCAAAAAAAAATTTGAAACATTATATATTCTGTGGCTAATCTGAATTTTGAAACATTTATGCATATAAGCCAAAATCTTTTCGAAACATTAATGTTATTCGAATATCATTTTATTACATTTCATTTCATTTCATTTATTTTATAAAAAGAGGAATATTCCATTTCATTTTATTACATTTCATTTCATTTAGTTTTCATTACAACTCTCCGTCTCCTCCTCCCTCACTCTCACACAAATCTCCTGCAATCCGTCTCTCCGCCTCACCACTCGATCCGTCGCCACCACATTCGGTGTGTTTTCTTTCACGCTCTCATCTCCACCATGTATGCATGATTTAATCTCGATTATATGGTAGATTTCAATTTAGGGTTTAATTCTCAGTGTATTCATTCGTGGCTAATCTGGTTTAATTTCGTATTCATTCTGTGGCTAATCTGGTTTAATTTCTGTGTATTCATTATGTGGCTTCGATTGTTCTTTTCTTTTCTTTTTTGTTTTTTTCTTTCTCATTTTCATTCTATTCCTCAAATTAGAAATTTGAATCGTTGGACTGTTTTCACTATTGAGTAACATGGAAATTTCTTGTTGTTGCTCTGTTTTTATTGGCTAGTTGTTTATATTGAGTATACTGGATTTTGGTTTTTGGAAATTCATTTCCAAAATTCTGCACCATCTGTGCTCTATTTATAGCTCCTATTGCCCCAGACCACACCAGCTCATTGTGCTTTGATTGTGAAGCGGAGAAGATGTCTCTCTCTCTCTTATTTCTTTGTGTGTTTCTCTCACAGAGAGAGAGAGAGAGAGAGAGAGTAGTTGTTGAATAAACAGATTAGTTGTTGAATAAACAGATTAGTTTCTCTCACAAATTGAATAAATGATTAATTTCTGCACTATCGAGTTTGTGTTGTACTAGATCTATTACGAAAATGGTTTTCATGAGTACAAAGGGCAATGAATTAGTGTTTTGGGACCTGAATGACATTGGTTGGGGATTTGAACAATCATAAATTTGTACTGAAGCTTTGAATAATGTTCCTTAATTTGCTGAGGATTTTAGTTTTATTGGTTGTTATTAACACCATTGGTTGTGATTTAGAAGTGCTGGACCTTGGTAGAAGATGGATTCTTATGAATTGAATGGTTGTGGCTCTAAATTAGACTTATTTTCTTCCTTCCCTTGTTGCCACATTATTGTATTAAAAGTTTGAACGCCTACTGGATTGGATGCCAAACATGCTGGATATGTAAATTTTGGCTTTTTTGGCACTAAATTTGATCTGTGGCTTCGGTTGTTCTTTTCTTTTCTCTTTTGGTTTTTTTTTTCTTTCTCATTTTCATTCTATTCCAAGTAGAACTTTGTTTTCCTAAGCAATGTCATTTGGCTCTCATATAGGGAAAACCCCTAAGGAGTGACTGAAAGGCATCTATAATAGTAATACCATCCCCATAACAATCATTTCTAGCAAAGACAACCCCCTCAAATTGGTATCCTAATTTATAAATCTTAGTTCCTACCAGCACTTGGGAATCAAGATTAGAATAGCATCCCAGGTTTTGCAGGCTTAATACTCTTACCTTTTCTTTCTGGATAAATTCTAAATACATAATGTTCTCACTAGTTATAATTTTCCAGCCCCTGAATTAATTCAGCAGTATCATCCCTTTGATCCTATCTCCGGCAGATCTGTGCTCCTCTCTCACAATAGTTTTATCATAAAAGACTACTTTGGAAAAATGTACTCCAAAACAAGATCTAGCTAAAAAAAATCACAATTATGTACTCCAAAATGTACATTGTATAGATAGTAAAATGGACTCCTTCCATTATATCTATATCTATATTTACATGATTTTCTTCTATAACATTTTAAATTTTGCCACATCCAACTCTATATAGGCTGTAATGATTTGACTTTCCAGAAATTTTTCAACATCACTTTAAAATCGTTCTTAACCTTAGATCTTATGTTCCACAATTAATCGTAAAGTAGTTCTTCATTTTGAAACAAAACATCTCTTTCCAATCTGTATACCTCAGAGATTCCAAGACTTCATATAAAGTACAAGCTCATATAGTTCTTTGAGCTTCACCAAACTCAAAATGCGAAACACAATCTCAAGCCCAAAGGCGATATCCTTATGTTATTCTTCTTCTTCTTCTTCTTCTTCTTCTTCTTTTTAATTTTTTTTTTTATGAATAGTCATTATGTTATTCATATCCATGTTTTCCAATTATAAACTTAAAGGGTCTTCTTTAAAATTGATACAAGAAAGTACTTCCAGATTCTGCATAAACATTACATTATTAGACCACCCCGCTCTTCAAAATAAATCGTAACAAGACCACAACAGATTGCCTCTTCAAGTCAAAAGCCAAACCGCATTATATTAAAACTACCCTCAAAGAACACAAGGTATCACAATCAAACTACTTAACTAATTCTCATGCTTGACCTTAACGATGGAAACAAAGAAGAAATTAGCAAATATTTCATTTTGAAGGGTTTAAGGTTTGTAGAGTTTGGACTTTGGCAAGGATCTTTGTTATTGTTTTGTAACATTTCCTCATAAGATTTGAATCCATAAGATTTGAATCATTTTGAAGGGTTAAGGTTGTCTAGAGTGACACACGTGCTAGAGGTTCATTCATCAACTCTATTCTTTTTGACTTTGATGGGTACAAAACATCCAAAGTTGATCAATTGCTCTTCATTTTAGGTCAATAAATCAAACATATGGCATCTTAAATCACCATTTCCATTTATGCATTGAACTCTATCTCTATGATTTTAATTAAATATTTCATGAGTTTGAACTTATGCATGAAATTCATCTTGTTTTATCAACTTAAAATGGTGAGATAAGTAGTGACTTATCATGAAATTTAGTTATGTATAGAAAAAATGCACTTGTCAATTTAGCAACAACTTGGACATTGCATCAATCCCTTTCCATTGTTGCATTATGACAATTTGATGAATTAGTGTCTAGGGTTTGGGGGTTCTTGTTGGAAACTCATACGGGTTCTTCAAATTCTTGTCTTTTCGGTGTTTATTATTAATAGCATCTTTGTTTAGCAATGTCATTTGGATCTACACCTTGTTTCTTCTCCTCTTTGTTGTTAATAGGATTAACTTGATAGATGAGCCAGGATGGAAAATCAATTGGGTGAAAATAAACTTTGTTTTCCTAAGCAATGTCATCCTACATAATTAATTTAATTTTATATTATTAACTAAATATTTGGTGTGTAGGTAGGAGTTGTTTGCCAGATAGTGTTGCCCATGTAGATGAAGATGATATTGAGGATGAGACGAATGAATAGGTATGTTCTGTTTTGTGGTTCTTAACTTTATTCTAAATTTATTGTGGGACACATAAAATCGTTGATGCAATTATAGGCTGCAGTAGTTTCCAGCTTTTGGGTTATAAGATTTTTTTAATATGCATGCTCTATTCCTTGTTCTAGAAAATATTTAGTTACTTGTTCTATATGGTATTTGGTTTGGTGATTTGGCTCTTATCCAATAAACCTCTCTTTGTTATGGTTGGTAAAAATCATAAAATCATAAAGCAAACCTTGTTTATATTATCGTTACTATAATGCATAAGTTACCCTATTCTGATTCTTTTTTGTCCCATTTTCAAGCAATGATGCAATTATCTTATACTAATATTTATTGTTAATATTCTTAATGATTTATTTTCGAATCAAACATTAATTTTGAAAAACACAAACTATCTGGACCATGTAGTTCTGACCTATAAAAGAGAGAAGAGTACTAGTAATTGGTTTGAAATGAATCTTTGTTTTGCAAAAGATGAGACACAATTACCACTCCGACATGTAATCAAATCTCTTATTGAATTCTTTTCCAATGCTGAATTATATAATGATATGATTGGAGCTTTCAGTCCAGGACCTGAGATATACGACTTTCGAAGTTGCCATTTGATAATTTTTTACCTTTCCACAGCTATTTAATGGAGCTAAATTTCTTGTGTTTTGATAAGTGACAATTTTATCAGTTACTTCCATATACCAGTTGTTGTTTTGCTTTCCAGTAGAAGGAGCGTGATGAGAAGAAGAATGGCTGTTACGCAGTTTGAATCTGATGCTCGGCGATGCTTTGGTGACCTTGAAGAACCTGCTTGCAAATTATTTTGCAATCTTCTCTCTTCTCTTTCTTTCTCTTAGCTGATTTGATTTATACGTCTTTTCATCTTTTGCTGAAATCTTTATTCCTAACACAATTTATAATGCATGTTTGAGAAAACCCAGGAAAAAAAAAAGAACTTTAATAATACATGTTTGAGAAAATCAGAAAAATAAAAAGAGGTATTTTTTCTCTTGATGAAGATGTAAGTTTTAAATGAATGCAAGCAAAGCTTATTTGGTTGTTTTCTTTTCTGGCATTTATGAGTTGCAGTTGTCAAAAATGGATTGATGTCCATCTGAACTAGTAGCTTTCCAACATGCCTATTATCCAATAAACCTCTTTGTTATGTTTTTGATTTGGCTCTTATCCAATGCTACGCCTCAACTCTCCACATTTTTATTTCCTGAAACAAATAACACTGTAGTGAATTAGAGGGTTGGGAGCTTTTCTATTTTATCCAAACTTCATGTAGTTTTGCTCCATTGACTTTGAAGCTCGAGAAGAATTAAAGTTGTTCACTAACGTGATTAGCTTAGGGTTTTGTGACTTCTATCTAATTTCTATGATATTTATTGTGTTATTGTTTACTTTTGAAAATCCAAGATTCCTAGTCTATCATTCAAAGCTTTAGTTATATCGTCTTGTTTATTGTTTCACTCTTAGAATCATAATTTATGTCATGTAAGGTTGTGAACAGTGCTTTGATCTTTTTTTTTTCCTGTTCAGGTAAGCATTTAGGAGCATTCAAGAAGATAAATTTGTTGTTTCATCAATATAGTAGATGGATGACTGAATCTACAGAACTTAGTTGTTACCCACTTCAATTCAATTTTATAATTACTTCTCTCAATATTACCATGTAATTACTATACTTGTTTGAGATTCTTTTTAGATTTCCCTTTTTCTAAAGAGAAAAATCGTAGTTTCAAGGTTTTATAGGTTTCCTCCATTTTTAATCATTGTATTTCTCTTGTTGGTTCATTTGACAAGTAATTGGATACAATTTACAAAAGTGCTAATTGTTCATCATTTCAGATATTTCTCTTAGAGCCTGTTTGAAATTGCGTTTGAGAAGTAGAGCTTTTAAGTTAAAAAAGAGTTTTTGAGTAAAAGTTTCATTTTTAAGATTTTGCTAGAAGTGCGTTTTGGTCACTTTTAGGCATTTTAGACCTCTTAAAAGTGCTTTTAATTTTTTACCAAACAAATATTTTTTTCTTCAAACAAACTTTTGAGCATTAAAAGCAATTTTAAGCCCATTAAAGAAAACCGCAATTCTAAGTTTCTTGGCATATAAATTCAAGTTTCTTGGCACATAGCCTATGTGCCAATAAATTCAAGTTTTCTTGACACATAAAATTTAAGTTTATTGGCACATAGGATATGTGCCAAGAAATTCAAGTTTTCTTGGCCCATAGCCTATGTGCCAAGAAATTCAATTTTTCTTGCCACATAAATTATGTGCCGGAAAATAATTTTTTTTGACTTTGTGGCACATATATTATGTGCCATTAAAATTTATTGGCATTTAGTTTATGTGCCAAGAAAAAATTTTCTTGACACTGGGGTTGCCGACGCATACCTTATGTTGGTAATAAACGCCAATATGAATTTTCTTGGCATTTAAAACCAGTTTGTTGGCACTTAAAAAATGCCAACAAGAACTGTTTTTGTTGTAGTGGTTGTCCATTTCATTTGAAATTATCTAGTAGATGTCGGTTTCTGAGGCTGAGACACTTGAGGATATTTCGTTGTGATCCTTTAGAAAAAGTTGAAATTCATGATGCCATAAGTATTGCATCAATTGGGTACGACGCAAAGATGTTTGGGCAGGTCTTGTTAAAGAACAGTGCACAACCTGTTAGAATATGTACGACTTTGGGTCGTGGAACTTTGCAGCGTGATCGTCCAAATTTGCAATCTGATCCTACAACTCAAATGACATATATCCTTGGCACACTTGCAAAAGACTATCCTCTACTTGAGACTTTATTAGTGTACACTCCATTGGTCGAGGTAATGCCACTAACAAAAATTTTTAGTTGAACTTTTGTCGTCATTGAATATTATGTCTCTATCTAGTTAATAATTTCTTTTCATTGTCTTTCAGATTGATATAATACCTAAGCACTTAACCACATTTACTAGACTCAAGCGGTTGAAGCTATTAGGTGTATCATTTAGAGAAATATTTGTTGAATTTGAATTTGAGATGGATGTAAGTCATCTTATATCACAAGCACATTTTATTTGGTTGTTGAGCTGCGCATGCCTTTTGTTCCTGGGAACTTTGTAAAAGAGGAATTTATTTATTTATTGCTTTTGATACTTTTTTAAACTAAGTTTTGTATGGTTGTTTTACCATTTTTTAGGCCATAGCTCAATTTTATGTTTTCAAACAAAATATCATTTGGAGGAGTACTCATCAAAAATATTTTGGAGTAGTTAATTGGTCGGTGGAATTATTGGTTCTTAAGGTAACAAGGCAGAGAATTAGTTTCCTATATATTTATTACACTTTTCTTCACACCACTGTCTGAAAGATTTGCTTTTAACGTGGATTTCACCTATTGTTTCTAGGCATCAAGAGGATTTGTTGCAAAGATATTTTAGGTTATAATTTCCAATGCACTGTGTATTCACTTTCTTGGAAGGATTCGTGATTGGAGAGTGGAAATGATTGTTAGTGATTTCATTACCGACTTTCTAAATTTAGGCTGAAAGCTAACTGAAAAAAACAAAAAACTTGGTTTACTACTTGCTTTGAGTTAATTAATAGCACCTATTGTTTAGTATTAATATTAGCAAGGATTTGTAGTGAAAGCTTATTTTTGTTTTGCTTCTTTTTGATTTTAGCTCTTCCTTCCCTGCACCGATGAAGAGAAAATAGAGCATCAAAAGATAGTCGATGGAGCAGATTACACAAAGGACAAAAAGATACATCTTACAGAATATTGTCAACATTAGCATCTCAAGGAAGTGAAGCTAAGTGGATTTTATGGTTATCCAATTCAATTTGACCTTGCGGTACTTTTGCTAAAAAATGCTCTTCTTCTTGAGAAGATGAGAATTGTTCAAGAAACAACACTTTATTTAGGCGACGGTGAATGTTTGGTTGTGAAGTTAGACAAAGATGAAATCAAACAAGTGCAAATTCTCAAAATTTTGGGTCCGGCGGTGCCATCCACTGTTAATTTAGTACTTGAGTGATCTTTTTGTTTCTCTTATGCAGGATGAAAATAAAAATTTGGTCTTTCAATTTTATTTGAATTCAATAATAGTTTGACCTAAAGTTGTTATTCTATAATTCTATAATGGGCTTAGGCCAAATCGGTCAAATTAGGGTTAAGATTTTGTAAGTCTATTTAAATGTTCTTTTGTAACAATTTTTAAATGAATGACGATTACAATCTTTATGTGAGATTACTTTTATTAAGATGAGATTTCTCTGTTTAAGGTGGTACTCCTTTTGTCTTTGATTTTGAGACTTTGCCAAATTCTATTGTTGGCTAATGAGACTTTGTCCAATCATGAAATCTATCTTCATTTTATTTCATTATTTATAATACAATTGCAAGAACTTGTTGCATATTTCATATTTGTCAGGCCAATATATATATATATATATATATATATATATATTTCTAAGGGTAAATTTGATATGCTAAATGACTAGTCTGAAAAAAATAAAAAAATGGAATAGGGCTTACGGTTGCTTCATTTCATATGGAAGGTAAGGCCCTAATCTGGTTTCAAGAAATAGATGCAAGATGTTTTGGTAGTTGGGTAGATTTTGTTGAGGCCTTGGAAGGTAGATTTGGGAAGGATACTATGATTTCTCTAAGTTTAGGGCATAATACTATTTTTGCTTCTTTGTAAAATATATTTCATATTAGTTTATCTTTCTTTTTCCTATACCATTAAAATATTATTTATTTACAAAATATAAGTTTCCTACTTACCTCCACTTTTTTTTTTTTTCACAAAATCTCAACACAATCCCCAATTAGAGATAAAAAGATGAAAAAGGAGAGCGGAAAAGAAAAATGTTTATATTAAAATAATTTATAAGGAACCTTAGACATTAGGAAACACTGTAGCAAACATTGAGAGTTGGTTAAATGTAGGGAATCTTATGTGATAGTTTTTTTTTTTAATTTTTTTAATTTTTTTAAACATAAGGGAGTGAATAGCATATAGAGCATCTGCTGTTAGTGCTCTAATGAAATTTATAAACTATTTTGACAGAATTTGACTGCAGTGATTAAATGTTTTTTTTTTGGCATACACCAAGGACATTTTTTTGAAGTCATTTTGATGTTACATCGAGCAAATTGAAAATCAGGTAAATTAAATTGACTAATTTTACATTTTAATCGGTTAATGTAGTTTTGAATTTGTGTTTTTTTTTTTTTTTTTTGAAGTGAAAATGATAGATTTCATTAATCAAGTAACCGTCTGTCAAACATTACAATATCTTGAATACATAAAGGTACAGACGCGATCCATTGATGCTCGCCACCCAGTTGCAGAGCCATCTTAGCCAGCGTGTCAGCTGCTGAATTTGCCTCTCTGTGGACATGTTGGACCTTCCATGAACTGCATGCTCCCAAAATCCTCTTCGTGTCATCAAGTAACTGACCCTCTTGTGCCCAACTTTGTTCCTCTCCTAACAAGCTCTGCACAACACCCATGGAGTCGCCTTCAAGGATTACTTTGTCTATGCCCTTCAGCCGAATGAAACAAGCTGCTGTCCAGGCTGCTACAGATTCGGCATTTAAGGGATCTGTGATAAATAACTGGGTAGAGCACTTAGCAGATACCACCACCCCTGCATGATCACGTACTATAATTCCTATTCCCATCCGTTGTCCGCTCAAATCGATAGCCGCATCCCAATTGCATTTCAGGAAGCCCAGTGGCGGCACCTTCCACGTATCCGAAACTCGTGGGCCAGTGGAGGCACGTATTTGTTGGTTCGAACGTGTCCCACTAGCATGAGTCTTCGCTGCTTCTAACTGCTCTGCTGCACGTTGGTAAACATGGTAAGGTGCCGAGAATTTCTCTTCAAACACCCATTGGTTTCTCCGGAGCCAAATCTGCCGAGCGGTTGAGGCAACCAAATCAAGTTCCTCAGCATCTAACCGGCGCATTAACCCCTCAAAAATATCCAAAAAACTAGTTTGATCCGACGTGGCCTTTTGAATTTTCCGAGGGCACTCGTGCCACACATCTTGGGCTGCCGGACAGCTCCACAATGCATGCCCAACTGACTCTATTTCCCCTCTGCAGATCGGACATAAGGCATCCGATACAACTTTGTTTGAACAAATTCCCATAGGTCGGAAGAATATTACTGCAAGCTTGCCACATAAATAATTTAACGACCTTTGGACCACCTAACCTCCAAATTCTTTTCCACAAATCATTCTTGGGCCTTTCCTCCGAGCTACCACCCATATAGCGATCACCAAACTCCTTTGCAACATGATAGGCACTCCGAACCGTGAATCTACAATTCTTGGCAGCTCCCCACACCAGCTTGTCCGGTTGAGAACTCGGACAAATAGGTAAACCACAAATGGTAGCAGCCTCCGCAGCATTAAAAATGGATTCCACCATAGGAATATTCCACCACCCGGTATTTTCATCAATGAGATCACATACCTTTGCTTCTCCATCTAAAATATGGATAGGGGATTGTATCTCATGGGTGACTTGAGTAGGTAGCCATTTATCGCCCCATATATGAATAGATTTCCCATCCCCTACTCTCCACACCAAACCCTCCCTAAGAAGAGACTTAGCATTCCATATGCTACGCCAGGCATAGGACGGTTTTCTACCCAAATGAGCGTCCATGAAGGAGTCATTCGGAAAATACTTCTCCTTCAAAATTTGTGCCACTAGGGAGTTCGGTGTTTGAAGTAACCGCCACCCCTGCTTTGCTAGCATAGCCAGATTAAAGCACTCCAAATCACGATAACCCAACCCCCCGGCCTCCTTCGAACGACCCATCTTAGCCCAACTCAACCATGCGATCTTTTTGTCATTAGTTTTATGTCCCCACCAAAATTTCGACATCATAGAGTTAATGTCTCGGCACAAGGTTTTTGGTAGTTGAAACACACTCATTGTATACGTCGGGATTGCTTGAACCACTGCTTTAAGAAGCACTTCTTTCCCTGCTTGAGATAGGAATTTTTCCTTCCACCCGTGCATCTTGTCCCAAATACGCCCTTTTGAAGGATTGAAAGGGCAAAAAAGATGGTATTTAGTGGGGAAAATGTAGTTAACCCGATTTATTATTTAAAAAACTAACAATTTTAAAATTGAAAAAGAGTGGCCATGTGGCTTCAATGGATGAGAGGATAGTAACACGGCCACCGTTCTTAAGAGGTAACTCAATTAGTTAGAATTATGCCTAATAAAGCGAATCTTATTAGTTTGAATTATCCTCTTCTTCTTGTGCAGATTAGTTCGAATTCTCTTCTACAACAATCTTACCAAATTTTACTCACCAAAATAATCAAAATTGCACTTTTAGTTATTTTAACAACTCACATTTTAAAGCACTCATTTCAGTCTCACTACTTTAACAATTCACTTTCACTATTTTATTTAAATATTATTTTTCAAAGATTTGTTTATTATTTCTCTAACTTTTATATTTTTGAATATTTATATTTTTCTAATGGTCTATTTTAAGAATATTTGTCTTATTCTAATGGTAATATTTTTAAAAATTCATAATTTTTCTAAAGGACATATTTTTAAATTTGTGTCTTATTGGCGCTCAGAGAGAAAATTGTGATTTCTATCTTCTTCTTCTTTTTCTTTGTAATTTCTCCCTCATATTTTTTAATTTGTGTCTTAGAAAAAGAAAAAGAAAGAAAAGGTGAGTGAAATAAAAAGTTGCAAAGAGCTGCGAAAAGAAAAGGAGAGAGGGAAGAGTTGCGGAAAGAAAAAGAAAAAAGGAGAGAGAAATGAAAAGTAAAAAGGAAGAGATATAAAATATATTTGTTTAGTGAATAGGTGAGTGAATAGTAAATTTTATATTTGATGATTAGTGTTCATCTTATTATTCTTTTGTTTACTGAATAGGTGAGTGAATAGTAAATTTTATATTTGATGATTACTGTTCATCTTATTATTCTTTTGGTTAAAATTGTGGGGCTGAAAAGTAGCATTTTAAACCATTTTAATTAAATTACCTCACCAAAAAATCAAAAAAAATTAGTTTGGTGAGATTGCAATGGATGCTCCAATACATATTCTTAGGTTTTGGGAATGAGAAGCATCACTCTCCTCTTGATTGCCCGATTTCTCCTTACTTTAATTTCCCTGCTTCGATGAGTGCTTCCAATTTTCGTAATTTCAGTAAGTATATTTTAGGTAATTTTCCCCACACCACACTTTTTTATAATATAAATTCTCACTTACATTTTAATGCGAAATAACATAAGAGGAAATGAAAAATAAGTAGTAAATAAGATCGGCTGGGACCACACCTAATAAAACAGAGATCACTAGTTCAAATTCCTTATTTTTCTCTTCGATATGTCCAAAAAAAAAGTAGTAAATAAGATGCCCTTTTTTTTTTTAAAACAAAAAAAAAAAATCAAAATAAGTAGTATATGAAAGCGTTCATCAGAAGTATAATATAGTTATTTCAGCTCTTCATCTCATGCCATTTTCTTTAAATAAATAAATTTAGAATAAAATATAGCTGGGTGAGGGCTGAGCAAATTCACCGACTCGTCACCAAACAATTGATTTTTTACTGTAGTTGACTGTGACCACCTAAATGATGAATAGGAAGCGGCATTATTATTATTTTTTATTTCGGATTTTTCGGTACGGTAGGCGAAAGAGGTTTTTCCAACTGAACTGACTTCACTGACCGATTTTGTTGACCAATTTTTCATTTTTCACTTACTAACATTATTGACCGGCATTACCAACCGATATTACCAAAATCGACATTACTGACTGTCATGTAGTAACAAAACAAAAAATTGACAGAATAAGTTGGTGAAATTTTTTACTTTACTAGCATTATTGGTGCGAAATGCAAAAACACAAATTTTTTACCAAAACCAACATTACCGATTAAATCTCAGCTAATGACATTCTATCACATCGCAGCAAATAACGAGGAAATTGATTCCTTTCAAACTATATATTTAATTTTGACTCAACGTATTATTAGTTGTTTAATTTAAACAATTTATTCTATAATATTACTTAATAACATTGACTACTACATCATAATGAAAAAAGACAAGTATTTACTTTTTAAGAAAGATGTCAATATATATATTATAGAAGTGATGAAGGATTAACTTATTAAAAAAAGTTAATAAGTAAAATGCTTATGGGTTTTGAATTTGTGTTAATTTCATACAGAGTGGCCGCCATATCCCATATATATTGTTTTGACCTGGACACAACCAATTTGTCACGTCTTAAGAACCGTTCATTTAAAAATAGATAGAAACTCTCCACGGCCACCGTCTCTCTCTACGCTCTTGCTCTCTCTGGGCAGATCATAGAGGTGAAGCTCTTCTCTTTTTGATCTTTTCTGGCTTTCTATGCAACGGTGTGAAGGGCAGATCTGGTAGGTGAAAGCATCCATCTGTTTCAAGTGATTTTTTTAGGACTTTTTTCTTGCATTTAAAATTTTGAAGAACATAAATGGAAAATTAGAATGATTTAGAAATGAGTTTCACTACAAAGTGCTTAAATCATGAAGTCACTTGCTAAGCATGAATTAACCCCATCATAGCCATCGTAGTATGATCGATTTCTTTCTATGAACCAAGGACAAAAAATATTTATATTTTTTGCTTTTGGAGTGAGTAGAGATTCGAAGATTCGATTGAAAATTTTCCTACAAGAAAATTTTCCTCCCGTATCAGCTTCATGATCATCCACTGCTCTTTTCTGGATGCGAACTTCAGGGTTCAATAACCATTGCTCGTCTAGTCTAGCAATGTAGTGAAACCCTCCTACCATGGCTAGACTAGACGCACCATGGCCACCGCTAAGCCCAAACGCAGCCCTGGCTAGGATCTTTGAGAATCGCCATTGTCGGTTTTGCCACTTAACAAATCGACTGAAATCATAGAGAGAGATACAAAAGATTCTCAAAGCTACCAATGTGAGAGATCTCTACATAAAAAATCGAGATTTAGTGACGCCTTGTAGAGTGCCGTTTTAAGAAAATGATACTCCAAGGCGTCTATGTCGGTTAAACCGACGCCTTAATAAAAATGATGTCTTAGTTGAACAGTAAACCGACACCATTAAGAGGTGTCAGTGTTTACTCTAAAATCGACACCTAATTTTTTTTGGGTTCCCACGCCTAATGGTTTTTCCCAAACACTACCTCTGTGCGCCTTTCTCTCTCTTTCTCCGGCCCTTAGTTGCAAGCTCCCTCATCTCAGACTCTTTCATCTCACTCTTTCTCTCAGCTCCCTCTCTCTCTCTCTCTATCTCATTCTTTCTATGTCTAACCTCTTACCCCGATGGTTCAGTGTGCGCAGTCGTTTCATCCAGTACCGGCTGTCCTCGCTCCACCGATCGAACTCCTCCCCCTCTTCAACTACTCCAGCCAACCTACTCACATTGGTATGTACATTAATTTGTTGCTTTGATTTTTTTTTTTTTTTTTTTCATGTTGGGCTTTGTGTTTTCGCTTGATGATCATCAATTTGAGGTTTAGGGTTTTTTTCCTGCTGGGGTTTGAATATAGCATAACTCTAGTGAATTGCAAATCTGACACACATGGGAGAGCAGATTACTAATGAGTCGTACATATTATCTTCACAAGTATCACAATACTTTTATGTTAAGATGAAAGGAATCCAAATTGGTCTTGCGTCGTAAGGATTAAACCTAAAAAAGTTTGGTGAGGGCGAAGGACACAATAATGCATATGTAAACTACCATGAGAGTGAGCTGCTCAATATAAACATAAATGCAGATGTAAACGATAATATTGAAAGTACCTAAAATGACATACCTCCAATTGAAGCATAGTTTGAAAGTATCATGTATGACTACATATTTTTTATTTAATGTACGTTAAATATTAATAAATTATTTAAAAATTGTTTGATATTTATGATTTGAATGTGATTTAATACTTTAATTGTGAAATTTGCAGGTCAATATTATGCCTCCAAAGAGAAGACCATGATTCCATGCAGCTTCCCATTCGTGAGGTTCTGGATACCACACCACCTGTACAACCATCCATATCTTCCACCAACGATGAGCCACATGAGTCGTAGGTCTAATATTGTCCGACTTTATCGTTAACAATAAACCACAATTTCGGTCTATACATAATGTGGTGGCTAGTGGGAGTGAGTGACAAAATTTAATAGCAGAGGTCTAAGTGATGCTAGAATTAATCTTAGGATTCGTATAAAGTTCGACTTGAGTCATAGCCTAACCCAGCCCCATTAGGGTATTAATGGGAATCAAAGGCGACTAATACTAATTAGGCATATGTGAAGATTCTCCATGGCAGAGATTCGAATTCACGCCATAATACATGCCCTAACTACTTGAAAATTCCCTTGGGCCATTGAGATATAGTATTTTGCTAACATTTGTTTTTCTTGTTATAGGTTGATGTGTCAACCTCTTATTGAATGATGCAAAAACTTTGGTTTGTGCCATAACCACATTGAAATTACAATTTAAACCCAACAAAGACTCAATTTCTCCCTTTAAGTGCCAGTTCTTTTTTTAAAAAAAAAAAAAAAACTGTAAGTAGAGGAGAGAGAGCTTTAAATTAGATATTAAGTCTAAAATATGAAAGAAGTTGGGTATTTGTTAAGTATATGCTATGGCTAGTAGAGGAGAGAGAGAGCTTTGAACTAGAAATTAAGTCTAAAATAAGAGATAAGTAGGGTCTTTGTTGGGTCTATTTTCAATGACACTTAAATTTCTCTTGAGCCCCCTCTGATATTTGTTTTCTTGGATAAGCCACGTCTCTTGGATAATTGCATAAATGTTAGGAGAATGCTAGATACTGTTAGTGTTGTTATGATGTTATCTTAATTCTATGTAGATATTATTTTTTTTTTAAAGCCAAGCGAAAGAAATAAGTGTCACCTTTTTTTTTTCTTGCTTTGTGAGAAACCAATATCCAGATAGGACAAGAAAATATCAAGAAAGCATCTAAGATTCCCCATAAATAATAATATAACAAAATCTCTTCCATTTAATTAGAAAATAGCTGTTGAGATTCAAAAGATTTAATCACAAACGAAAATCTCAATCATTTAATTTAAAACTAAAATTTGAGATTTGAAAAAATCAAAATAATTTTAAAAATTCTAAAAATCCAGATTCTGTATTCAAATTTCGTGGACACCACGAGACCAAAAAAAAGCTCTGGGTCCCTGGCTTGTAGTCCTTTCCTTTTCACCAACTGGCAACGGCCATTCTTAACTCTACCGCAAGTGCCATGGCCCACGTGCCAAGTATATAGCTCCGCGTCGCTAACGCGTTACAAAAACGACCACTCAATCCGTATGAGTAAAAGGAAAATGCTAAGTATTTTTATAAGAGATGTGATATATTTATAATATAAACCTAATAAAATTTAATTTATTTTTATTTTATTTTCAATTTCTAGTTTAAGGCTCTTTCTCTTTTATTGGTAGTTTTTTTTTTTTTAAGTTGAAACTTAAAAAAAAAAAAAGTTTTAGTTAGATTTAAGTTGTGATTTTATCATTTTTTTTTCATAATACTTTTTCAATTATGATGTGACTTTTAAAATCATCAATACATTAAAAGTCAATAATAATAATTTTAAATTTAACGGTGATTTTAAAAGTTATATTATAGTTGAAATGATATTAAGAGAACACTAAAAGAGTACCAAACATTTCCTTAAAAAAAGGAGAGCACTCATATTGAATCTTAGTTAGATTTAAGTTATAATTTTATCATTTTTTATAATTTTTTTTTATTATGATGTGACTTTTAAAATCATCAATAAATTAAAAATTAATAATAATAATTTTAAATTTAACAATAATTTTAAAAGTTATATTATAATTAAAATGAAATTAGAATAACACTAAAAAGCATCAAGTATTTTCGTAAAAAAATAAAGAAAGGGTGCACTCAGATTCTCTATGCCATACCGACTTGGGAAACGACACCCTACAGAACATATCTTGTGGGTCACACGACAGACACCAGTGGGGTCAGCCCGTAGCGATCTCCGGCGCTTAGTAACGGTTAAAACGCTATTCGTTGTCGGCAAGCGCAGATGACCGACACGTGTCCTTACTCACTCACACTCACACTCATTGGAGTGGGGTCACCCACGTAGAGATCCCCGGCACTTAACGGTCAAAACGCTACCAGGTGTCGGCAGCGCTGGTTACCGACACGTGTCCCTGTCCATAGTTTCAACATCTTTTTCGAGCAGCGTTTCCTTAAAGCTCGGGAGCAACCCCCAAGTTGGTTCAAGTTGATACTCGCTGACAGTATGAGCCACGTCATTAGATTGTACAGCGTGTCGATTTATGGTCGACAGCAGTGTCTAGTGCGTACGATATACGTGGGATGATGATTGGCATGGCTGGTTCAACATTCACGTATAACTTTGGAGTGGATAAGGTACCCCTACACCCTACTTTTTCCTTCCCAAGTGACAAGAGTAACCTTTCTGGTTTTCCAATAACACCCTTTTTTTTTCTTTTCAAATTTTATGTACCATTTAATGAATAGAGATCGATTTTTAGGTTGCAGAATAGTGCAATTTATTAATCTTCGCGGCTTCTTTAAAAATTTGTCAAGATTTAAGTTTTTAGAAGTTTTTTTATTTTATATAGTTTTATTCGAGCGTCACGGCTTTCATTGACTGTATTCACTAGTGATTTACACTTTTTAGTCTCTTTTTAATTTACAAAGGTGCTAATAGTTTGTTTGGATTGAATTTTCAGTTTAACTTGTATTTGTTTTTCGTTGTAATTTCTTTTGAATGAATTAATGAACTTACTATATATATTGTTTATTATTATTATTTAAAAAAAAACATTTAATTTAGTTTTTGTGTTCTTAATTGTTTGTTAATGTCTTGGACTTCCAAATAGAAAATAAAATTGTTAACAAAGATGACCTAATGTTGATATTCGCTTACGCCTATTAACACTTTTGTTCCGATGAAGTAATTCAATCAATCGAGACTATTCCGGTCATTAGTTTGAATTTGCCTTCCATTCCTCTCTCCTTTTATAGTTATAGAAATGAGTTATACATCTCTCATTCTTTTATCCTTCTAATTTTAAAATGATCATTGAATTTATAAGGTTCACATAAGTCCTACACATAGAGTTCACATATTCATAGGTGATTTTGAAAATTTGGAGGGGAGAAAGATGGAGTACGAAAATAAATATTTTCTATGTAGTTATATGTATAAAAACAGTAATTATTAATAATAATTGCTCCCACAAAAATGTGAACAACTCAAACTGCCAACCCATTTGGACTGTCCTTAAGTTGAACAACTGCCCTAACATGTGACATTACGTAAAAAAAAAAAGAAAAGAAAAGAGAAAGAAAGAAAAAAAAAAAAAAGGACCTACCATATGACACTATTTTTTGTTCGTTTATCAATTTTTATTTTATTTTATTTCTGAAAATACGTTTGTGTCAAATTTAAGCAACTCATCATATATAATCAGTGTAATCATTATTTTATGGGTTGATTATATTTTATTAATCATACGTTAGTTTGTCACCATGTGATTCAAAAAGTTATACTTTTACCTACCTTTTTGTATTCTAAATTCTAAAATTTGGATATTAAATAGCTTGAAAAGAAATGGTGTAATAGTATTATGATTTGACATTAAACTTGTAAATAAAAACCAAATATAATTGTCTCTAAGAATTAGTTCAATCGGCTGTAGACCACGCTTCATGAAGCAGAATTTACTAGTTTGAATCTCCTCTTTCTCCTTTTCCTTCTATGGACATATCAAAAAATAAAAATAAAAATCAAATACAATCACTTAAGACGCATAAACTATAAGTTAATAAATTAAGCTTGAACTATATATACATATCACATGTAAAAAAATTTGTAGTATTATTACTCGTACAACTATTTTATTACTCCTTTTACTACTTTTAACACGTATTAACGTGCGATTAAAAGAGTAACAAGTTGTAAGCATTTAACACCCAATCATGTCAAAATTGTAAATAATTGTATCTCCAATTATTAACTTAGAACATGGATGCTAAAGAAGTTTCAAACATAACAATCTTTGTCACAAAAGTATGTCCAACGTAAATAAAAAGCAAACATAGTATAATTACGCTTGGACCAAGCAACCATACTTAATCTTTCTCTCCTTTATCAGTCTCGATCAAGACCCAACAATAACTACAACGTAACTGCTATATTAACTTCTTTTTCTTTTTTTTTTTCAATGTAGAGAAGGGAGATTACAAGAAATAATAATAATAATAAAGGCGACAGAGATATTTTAAGAACAGTAAAAAATAAGTCAAATAAATAATCTAGTTCATCAAAAGAACTAATACCACCAAAGAAAGCGATTAAAGTAGGCAAAGTTTTAGAAACAAAACAAACTGCTAACCAACAGTAGGTAGAACCATAGAAAGGAGGCATTACCATCCGAAGATCTATTAACTTTACCCAAATCTCAAAAGCCAGGAACATAAATAAGAATATGACCCTCGAAAATACCCTTCAACCCTACTTGATTCCCAGCAAGATTAAACAGCACAACCAAAAGTAGTCGGTTGAGGGTAACAAATACAACATTTTTGTTATTTTATTCTACGTGCTTTTCTTATTTCTGGAAGTCTGTTCAATGTTCTTTAAAGCGCCACTATAAAATAAAAAAATTATTCTATAAATAAGTAAAGGACAAGAAAGGGGCAATATCGTGAATTGGGGGAAGGCAACGGGTGATGTGGATGGAGGGCAATTACGTCCTTTTATGACTGCAGAGTGCACACTCTTACTCCCTGTCCCTCCTGCATTATCTTGTTCGATCAAATCCATTTCTACAGTGTTTTTTTGTTTTTCTTCCTCTTTCTCTTTCTCCTTCTCTCTCTGCATTGAAAGAAAGAAGACGCAAAAGCCAAGTTACCGAACCCCACAGCCAGCTAATCAGACCCAGATATTTTCTCTCTTTTTTTGTTCTCTTTTATTACCAAATGGCACTGCCTTCTTAGCAATTGTAACGTCACCACACCAACCAATCAATCTCTTCTTCCTCCACCCTTTCCTGGTCGTCTGCCACCTTCTTTATACCCCCCTTACCAACGGTTACTTTTTTCCTTTAATGGGGCCGTTAACATATTCGCCATAAATCTGGTTCACACGCATGCTTTTGGGAGAGATATAAGGATAGAAGGGAGAGAGACAGTCAGACAGGGAGTGAGAGTTTGTTTTGAGTTTTAGAGGGAGACCCAGATGGATTTCAGTTCCTTCTTGACGTCCCTAGGGACGTCATGTTTGATATTCGTGATTCTGATGCTGCTTTTCGCGTGGTTGTCGAAGAAGCCGGGAACGCCGTGGTGTACTACCCGAACCGGATCTTGAAGGGTTTGGATCCGTTTGACGGCGGCTCCAAGACCCGTAACCCGTTCGCGTGGATCCATGAGGCTATGACCGCCTCGGAACAGGACGTGATCTCCATGTCCGGGTTAGACACTGCCGTGTACTTCGTGTTCTTGGGCACCGGTTTGTCTCTGCTTTTCTCTCGTTTTCTTTGTGTAATTTTGGTGAACTTCTATGACTTTTGTGTACTGGGTTTTCCTTTTTTGGGTTCTTTTTGGTGGAATTGAATTTTGTTGGAGTGTGTTTTTGTTGTTGTATATGGACTTTACTTGAAAAAATGGAATTATTTTTATTTTTTTTATTTTTTTTCACCAGAAGAAAAATAATAATTAACTAATAATGATATTAATCTAATTCTGGTTTTGAGATATCATTTTCCAGGCATATCTTTCAAGTGAAAATTTAAGCTTTTTTTTTTTTGGGTAGAAAAAGGTCTATTTTTTTAGTTTATTTTATTTTATTAAAAAAAAGAAAAGAATAGCTAACAGCTTCCGTTTAATTTGTAAACTTCATTCAATCATAATTTGATGAATTCATTCCTGATTTTGCAATAAAGTAATCTAAAGGGAATCGGTTTGTGGGGAGGTGGTTCATGGAGGATGCTGTTGCAGGTACTTTTTACAAAGAAGTCAGAGTTAAACATTATAGCCTTTTAACTTGCCCACAGGTCATGGAAGATGACACTTTTTACAAAGAAGTCACGAGACTTTTGCGGTCTCCTTACTTGTCAAAATTCACAATAAATGAATGATATTAACATTTGAACTATGAAACTGATGACGATGCCTGTAGCTTATGATCTGTTTGGTTCTATTTTGACTGAATATTAAATATTAATAATCATTCTAAAGTATTAAAAATCAGGTGCACCTTCATGACATCATTTTGACTGAATTGGAATAAGTGAATGTCACTTTGATTGTCAGAAACTTAAACTAAGGCTGAATAGTAAACATTTCTTTAATACAAACCTTTCTGGCTTTGAATTAAAAAAAAAAAAAACCCACCTTTCTGGCAAGCTATTAGTTAATAAAACTTTTGCTTTCTTCAAATATAAGCTTGTATTTGAGTTTTATTCTATTTGGTTCAAAATTTTGCACTTTTTGACCTAAATAGGTGAACTTTTTAGGAGAAGGCAAACGATCCTTATACTATCTTTTTGCCAATTAATCTGCAGTTTTGGGAATCTTGGTCATGTCCGGCATAGTGCTGCTGCCTGTTCTTCTACCAGTTTCTGCTACTGATGATAGTGTGAAGACTACGGCAACCACAAGCAATGGGACCTTTAGTGATCTTGATAAGTTATCCATGGGAAACGTCACTGTATGCTACACAACTTTTCATGAACTGAATGTTTAATTCTCTTGATTTTATTCTCTCTGGGCAATGGGTTATAAAATGATGGAAATGGCTATTTTTTATTTATTAAATTTGTGAAATTGTATTTATGAATTTGTCTTATACTAATAAAATCTCACACTTATACTAGAGGCACCTCTTGCTGAGCTAGTGATGCTAAATATGTGATTTTTGTGTTATGCTATCTAATTAATGTCTTTTCTAAAATAAAAATTACACCTATTTATACCTTCTATTTTGTTTGTTAGCGAATTATATGTGCCCATCATTTCTTCTGAATGCAGTTTTCTGTGTTTCTTTGCATGTACAGAAAGAGTTCTCGGTTGTGGGGATTTCTGCTAGCCACTTACTGGGTTTCACTTGTTACATATTACCTCTTATGGAAAGCATATAAGCATGTCTCTGGACTGAGAGCAGATGCGCTTATGTCTCCTGAAGTGAAGCCTGAACAATTTGCCATTCTCGTGAGAGACATACCTGGCCTTCAAGGTCAAACTAGAAAAGAACAGGTCGATTTATATTTTAGAGCTATCTATCCTGAGAAATTTTACAGATCAATGGTGGTAACAGACAACAAAGTGGTAAGGCATTGATTTGCTACGTATCGTTTTCCTTTTTTGCTTTTACTTAAATTTTTAAGACTGCACCGCACAGCACTTGAAGGCTTCTTTATTTCCATTGCACTATATGATATAACACCTGTTTTCTATTCACTTTATAACAATTTTTCCATTTTTAGTAATACTATAATATTTATATAAGGCTAAATTATTGAATTGATTTATGAGATTTGGACTTATATCAAATCGATTCTTAGAGTACAACAAATTTCTTAAAGGTCTCGTGGTATGCTACCGTTTCAAATTGATAATTTCATAGGGGATTTGTTATAAAAATTGACGGAATTTGTCTGGAAGGATTGATTTGAAATGGGAGTATACCATGAGGATCTTTAAGAAACTTTTTGTACCCTAGGGATCGATTTGATACAAGCCAAAATCTTAAAAATCAACTTAGTAATTTAGCCTTTATATTATACGTGGGTTTTCATGCTTGTGAATCCAAAGTTAGAACAATATCTCATATGGAAGTTGAATGTATGAGTGTTCTAGATGCATTAGAAAAGTACCATAGGTTTTATGATTATTTCCGTTGATTTATTACATAACATTGGTTGGTTCTCTTAGGTAAACAAAATTTGGAAAGAGTTAGAAGGGTACAAGAAGAAGCTTGCACGTGCTGAAGCGATATATGCAAAGTCAAAAACAACTGGCAAACCAGAAGGAGTAAAACCCACTAACAAAACTGGCTTCCTTGGTCTTTGTGGTGCAAAAGTAGATAGCATAGAGTACTACAGTGGAAAGATTCATGAACTAATCCCAAAACTGGAATCAGAACAAAAGGTCACTCTCAGAGAAGCAGCAAAATGCTGCTCTGGTCTTTTTCACAAGCAGGGTGACTGCAGCTGCTGCAGCCCAGAGTCTACATGCCCAAATGGTTGACAAATGGACAGTTACAGATGCTCCTGAACCACGTCAACTGATATGGACTAATCTTAAAATCAAGTTTTTTCAGAGGATACTACGGCAATATGTTGTGTATTTTATTGTGGCCTTGGCCATATTGTTCTACATGGTTCCAATTACGTTTATTTCTGCTCTCACAACACTGGAAAATTTGAAGAAACTTCTCCCATTTATAAAGCCAGTTGTGAATATTGGAGCACTCAAGACTGTGTTGGAAGCTTTCCTCCCTCAGCTTGCACTCATTATCTTTTTGGCTTTGTTGCCCAAGTTCCTTTTCTTTCTCTCTAAGGCCGAGGGAATTCCCTCTGTAAGCCATGCAGTAAGAGCTGCTTCTGGGAAATACTTCTATTTCAGTGTGTTCAATGTCTTCATTGGAGTGACAGTGGGTGGAACCTTGTTCGCCTCATTGAAGAAAATTGAGAAGGATCCCAACTCTACAGTTGACTTACTAGCGAATGGTCTGCCAGGCAATGCAACGTTCTTCCTGACCTATGTGGCTTTGAAGTATGATTATGATTTTGCATTTCTTAAATATACCTTACTAATTATCCTAATAATCTGTGCATTAAGCTTAACAAACTTACACTTCTCATTCGAAACAATAATTCTATGATTCTCAGGTTCTTTGTTGGCTATGGTCTTGAATTGTCTAGAATAATTCCTTTAATTATATACCATTTAAAGAGGAAGTATCTGTGTAAGACTGAGGCTGAGTTGAAAGCAGCTTGGTCTCCTGGAGATCTTGGATATGCAACTAGGTTTCCGGGTGACATGCTGATTATGACAATTGTCCTGTGCTACTCTGTTATAGCTCCTCTTATTCTCCCGTTTGGCGTGGTTTACTTTGGCCTGGGATGGCTAATTCTTAGAAATCAGGTAATGTTTATTGATTTTTGTTGAATTTCTGATTCTTTTTTGACCAAGCTCTTTCCTAGGTTGGAAGAAAATTGAGGAATATATAGGCTGTTCATTAACTTTGATATATCTTTTACCTTGCCAAGGTGACACCATGAGGAAAGGAAAAAAAAAAATCATCATGGTTCATTCTTATTAAATATGCAAATATTACATGCATAGACTTTAAAATTTGTGTTGAGAAATCTGAGCTTTATCAGGCTCGAATATTTTCTTTTTTAGTTTATTCATGTTGATATAATTTCTTTATGATGTTTGATCCAACAGGCACTCAAAGTTTATGTTCCATCTTATGAAAGCTATGGAAGGATGTGGCCTCACATGCATAAACGCATCCTAGCAGCTTTAATCTTATACCAAGTTACTATGTCTGGTTACTTTGGGATAAAGAAATTCTACGATACATCACTGCTAATTCCACTCCCCATTCTGTCCTTGCTCTTTGGATATGTCTGTAGTAGGAAATTCTACCGCTTTTTCCAGGACACGGCTCTGGAATTTGCTAGCCATGAGTTGAAGGAAATTCCTAACATGGACCAGGTTTTCAGATCCTTCATCCCACTAAGCTTGAGATCTGAGAAGAATGATGATGATCAGTTTGAAGATGCTTTATCACAGCAAGTTTCAAGAACAGGGTCTTTAGTTTGATGTACATTTGTGTGCTCCACGGGATTTATTTATGTTGGTTTTGATGGAACTTAGCATATTTGTTGACATAAGAAGCACTGGGTGTCTCAGAGTTGATTGTCTGTAACATATATTATATATTATGTTTATGTTAGTTTGAACAGCCACTTGTGTGGAATTTCTTATTTTGGACAATATCATTTGCCTCTAGTAGTAACAGGGTTCAAGGTTGTCTTTTAATGTCAACTAAAATGATATCATCCTCCATTATTATCTGATTGCTTGCATTTGAGATTATTCCATTCTTTGTTATCTTCAGATAAATGATTTCCAGCTTTTTATCATCATGGAATCTAACCAGTGATATTTTCCCCTTTTCAATGATACCTTTCACAGATTATTCTGTCATACTGTTTCTAGCAGCCTGCTTAGCTTTATTAAAGATGAGTTCGAATTGTTTATATTCATATGTTTCAAGAATATAAAGATGAATTCAAGTCTTCTTATAATGTATTTAAATACTGTTACTATATTTTTATCTAATTGAATATCTCATAGTGCTGACATGATAGTTATAATCAACCATTGTTATAAAACCAAAATAAAAATTCAAGAATTGGTTGAAACTATGTCTTAGCATTATAAGATAATTATGGAAAAATATAATAATCAATGTATATATATATATTTTAGAGAATAGTGATCTTTATTGCTTAATAGCGACTTCCTCTTGCATATCGCGGCGATGTTCAACACGCAGCCTGTACTTGGCCAAGGAATCTGCCTCTAGCTTTATGTAATCGCCGGTGCGTGGGGACTTGGGAGTTCGACGTGGACATGCAACCATAAAAACCGAAAATACAACTAGACCATCATGGGGCACGTGGGGTCCGAAGGTTATGTTATGTCGATAGAATAGGACAAAAATTTTCTCTAAGCCTATTTAAGAAATTTTTTTCGACCCTCCCTAATAATTAATGTCGAGTATATTCTAATATGTTTGAGTTCTACTGAATTGGAGAGTATCCAATTTTTATATTTGAAGAGTATTTTTATCTTTTCACTTTTTTAAGACATAAATGCATGTCCCTAAATTAAAATATAAATGATTGGATCTTCTTTAGTTCAAATATAAATGAATTGGGTAATTTTTTGGGTTCTTATAATAAATAACGGTTAATTAAGAATGTTAAAGAAAACATGTTACAATATTATATATTTTTAAATTAGGCTTTTTCTTCCTTCTTTAGTTTATACTTGTTTATCACTTTTATAGTCAGTTAGATATATTTCAATACTTCTAACGCTATTTTCATATTAATTCCATCATATATTTCTACATACTCTCTGCCTAAGTGGAACAGGTTATTCAATATTTTATACTGATTATCTTTAATCCATCATAATTAATGGTATTTGATTAATTTCCACACTGCAAAATTGACAATGAACATCTCAATGCTAACCTGGAATGTTATATATGAGCATATATATTTGGAAATATTAAGTGTTCTCCTAATATTAATTCTCTTGTTCTCTTAGTTATAGGTGGATATTATTTTATAAAAATTAAGCGAGAAAAATAAGTGTTTATTTTTTATTAAATGATATTCACACATGAATAAGAGGACACCATGGGAGCACTTAGCATTCTCTTATTTAATTAGTTTTTATTTTTATTTTATTCATGTAAGGGAAAGAGGAAAAATGGGTGTTACAAAGGAATTAAGGTCTCATGCTTCCAAACACATGTAGGTGCACAGAAGTAGTTAATTCGGTTTCTCCACCCAAGTGAAGTTAATTGGTTGTTTCAATCTATCAGTTGTTCAAGGGCTCTATCAGGTACAAGAAAATGGATGAAAAAAATGGCATATATATCAACTCTTTTCTCTTCTTATACGTACCTTCGGATTCCTATGGTTGCAGAGTGACAACATACATATATAAATCCAATGTCACCATCAAATGTTCCTCTCCACGGAGAGGATCCTATATTCCTTTCTCTTCTGCCACGCTCTTTATATCCCTTCTCCTTCTCCCAACGGCTACTTTTTCCTTTAATGGGGCCGTTAACACATTCATTCACACATTCTTTTTGGGAGAGATATAAGGATATGAAAGAGAGAGACGTATGGTTCGTTTTGAGTTTTAGAGGAAACCCAGATGGATTTGAGTTCTTCTTGACGTCCCTAGGGACGTCGTGGTGATATTCGTGCTTCGGCTGCTTTTTTGTGGTTGTCGAAGAAGCCGGGAACGCTGTGGTGTACTACCGAACCGGATCTTGAAGGGTTTGGCTCCTTGGGACGGCGGGTCCGTGACCCGTAACATGAGGCCATGTCCGCCTCCGAGCGGATGTGATCTCCATGTATGGGCTGGACACGCCGTGTACTTCGTGTTCTGGCACCGGTTTGTCTCTTTCTCTCGCTTTCTTTTGATATTTTGGTGAACTTCTATGACTATTATGTACTTGGCTTTCATTTCTTTTCTTTTTGTGTGGAATTTGTGTGAATTGTTTGTAGACTTGTGCGTTTTTGTTGTGGTTTACATGGCTCCATTAGCTATGGTTTACCCCTTTTTTGTTACACATATTACGTACAAAATTCATTACATGTTTGTTTTTTTACAAGGGTAAAAACCTTATTAGTATTTTAACAAGTTTCAATTTGTATCATATATAGTACCTTTTATTATTGATAAAGACAGGTTAATTAGTACATCCGGCAACATTCTCTGTTAATGAAACTAAGGATTGCCACAGCCAAATCAAAATATGACATGTGTCCTATTTATAATATATATATATATATATATATATATTAGGAAAATGATAAAAGGCATAACTTAAACTCAATTTTGACCCAAATTTTCTCTTTTAAGTTTAAAAGAAAAATTGTTTGTGAATGAGAGAGATAAATTTGGCTAGAAGTTGGGTCAAAGTTGGGTTTAAGTTGTGACTTTATCACACCTTTATTTTAAAATGAATAAAAACAAAAACAAAATTAATAATAATAATTTGCCACCCTTTGTGCAATTGTGCCCAATTGGGATGACGGCTGAGCTATCCCTAAGGCTAATTTGGGGTGGTTATTTATACCAACTTGCAAATTTAAAATAGAAGCCACCCCTGTTTGGCCTGTGGTGGTTTCGGCTACCCCGTTCTAGTTAGTTTGAGGGTGCAAAGAGCTGGCTTGGAGCCTCTCCTCAATTTTTTTTTAATTTTTTATTCATTTAAAAAATATATAAATTTTTTATTGGGACATGGGGCATGTGTCATATGTTTAATTGGGCTGAAGTGGCATTCCATTAGTTTCATTGATAGAGGTACTACCCTTGTCCTTATCAATAACAACGTACCATTTGTGATACAAATTCAAACCTAAGTGAAAGAAAAAAAAAATTGTTAAAACCCAATTACTAAAAGGTATTTAACCCTTTTACAAATTGACACGTACGGTGATGTCGCAATTGTTCATTAAAAAAAAAAAAAAACCCTGTAATGAACAAATCACAAATCACAAATCATAAATCAACACAACAATCCACATATGGAAACAAATGCAACGGCTACATTCTCAGCAAGGCAAACTCAAAACCAGCAAGACAACACACCACGGACATATAGAAATTCAAGCAACAGCTACATCCTCTACAAGGCAAAGATCTTAACAAAGGAAGTCAAGCAATGAAGGCAAATCAAATCAACCCAACGGCTTGTGTTCATCAAGAAAGGAAATCAAATAAATTACCATAATGTTGTATAAAATTCACCACGTATCAATGAAAAACTGAGTGTAGCAATTACATTGAAATACCTCATTTATGTGGTATCAGAGTCAAGAACGAGCAACCCACATCGTCCCTATAGTTGCTCTCTTTTTATGTTCGTTGAAACCTTTGTTCAATCACCTTGCTGCATCTTCCTGATGGTCTCTTCATCTACCGAAAACAACATATATGGCTACCCCAAATGGTCTCTTTCCTCCGGGGTCATGACCTCTACGGCTTCATTGACGGCACTACCACCCCCACCGAGCCCACAAGTCTCAACCTCTCCTAATGGCACCCTTACCGTCTCCACTGACCCAGACACCCTTCGGTGGCCCGGCCAGGATCAGTTGATCATGAGCATGCTGATGTCTTCCATACCTGATGAACTATTGCCTCAAGTTCTCGGTTGCAAAACCGCTTTAGGAGCTCTTGAAGACGCTTGATCAAACCACCTTCAGGTCACTCCTCCTTTAATTATCGCTTCAATGCTTCTATGGGCTCTCCAAAATCCGGCCCACAAATGGGCTCCAAACGCCCATGTCAGGTCTGCAGGTAAAATGGGCCATTCTGCCCTTTCTTGTTACCATTGTTTTGATCAAGCCTACCAGGTTTCTGGCCCAAGTCTGACAACATATACTCCCACATCTTCTCAATCTTGGGACCTCAATTGGTATCCCGACACTCTGCTATTCACTACACATTCGATCTTAACCAATTGAATCTTCAATCGGAAGAATATATTGATGGCCCCGACTAGATCCAAGTGGGCAATGGTACCCGAATCGCCATCAAAAACACTGGCACATATATACTCTCTCCATCTTATTTTATTTTAACGTCCATATTTTGAGTGTTCCAAAAATTACCAAAAAATTATTTTTTGTTCAAAATTTAGTTTAGATAATAATGCTTTCATGAAATTTCACCCTTTTTTTTTGTTAAGGATTGAATCTCCAAAAGGATTCTATATAAAGGACCGAGAAAAAAGTGGACTATACCAATGGTCCTCTGATCCTCCCCATCAACTACACCACCCCTAGTGAACGTGCTTCTCCTCAAGATTGGCACGTGCATCTTGGTCATCGTGCTAATCGAATACCTCGTCAAGTTGTATCCTAGTTTCACTACCATGTCACATCTAATAAGAAGTTGTCACTTTACTCCGCATGTTATCGTGGCAAAAGTCATTAGCTCTCATTTTCCCTATCTGATCATCCATCTAATATTAAATTAGTTTTCTTTGATGTTTTGGGACCCTCCCTAATTTTTATCTAATAATGGCGTACGCTATTATGTTATTTTTGTTGATCACTTGGTTATATCCCATACAATGCATGCAAATATAATGTTTTTACAAAATTTCCTAAGTTTTAGGCTTATGTCGATCGCTTGTTTGATTGCAAAATAAAATCAATCCAAACCAATGGAGGTGGTGAATTTCAAAAGGTTTCCACTTTGTCACCCATATTCGTGTGTTGATTGTGTTTGTAACTTTCACAACTGTTGGTGATTGATTGTGTGGTGAATGAATTTTTAATTCCGTGTTATTTTTGCAAATACGTATTCAACCTCACTTTTAGGTGTTGTTAGGAGTCTTTAGGCTAATTTTCAGATACGGTTTCTTATACTATCATTTTTCCAATTAATATGCAGTTTTGGGAATCTTGGTCTTTTCTAGCATAGTCTTGCTGCCAGTTCTTTTACCGGTTGCTGCTACTGATGGTAGTGTGAAGTCTACTTCGGCAACCACAAGCAAAGGGACCTTTAGTGACTTTGACGAGTTATCCATGGGAAATATCACAGTATGCTACACAAATTTTCATGAACTGAATGTCTAATTCTCTTAGGGCAATGGGCTGTCAAATGATGGAGATGAATATTAATTATTTATTCTTTAACTCGAGGCACATCTTGCAGAGATAGTGATGCTAAATCTGTGACTTGTGTGTTACGCTATCTAATTCAAACTATTATATCTTCTATTTTGTTTGTTAATGAATTATATGAGCCCAATAATTTCATTTGAATGCAGTTTTCTTTGTTTGTATGCATATACAGGAGAAGAGTCCTCGGTTTTGGGCATTTCTGATAGCCGTTTATTGGGTTTCGTTGGTTACATATTACTTGTTATGGAAGGCATATACGCATGTCTCTAAACTGAGAGCACAGGCTCTTATGTCTCCTGAAGTGAAGCCTGAACAATTTGCCATTCTTGTTAGAGATATACCTCCGGTTCTTCAAGGTCAAACAAGAAAAGAACACGTTGATCATTATTTTAAAACTATCTATCCTGAGACATTTTACAAATCACTGGTGGTAACAGACAACAAAGAGGTAAAGTATTGATTTCCTATGTATTATTATTTGTTTCCTATCTTTCACTGGCCTCGTTCAACTATAAATAGATTGTTCCAACTTGTCTTTTTCTTCCTGTTATGAGAGCCACTGTTTTCTTGGTGCCTCCAATAAGCCTTGTTTTTGGTGCACCTTCTCTTATTTAAGCGTTTCTTTGAAGTTTTTAACTGCAAAAGCAGCACACCAAAAGTACGAGGCACTAGCAGATTCTGTCATCAGTTTCACGCGCCACAAACGCCTTCATCTCGCCTGCTCCAACATTGATCTGTAAGTCGCTGATCGGTGGTTCTATGAAAGAACGACCCCAAGAAGCTGTCGGACACTCAATCGTGCACCACCCTCACGGGCTTTACGCTTGTTCTATTGCTTGCATGACACCCGAATTCTGTTCATCTGAGCTCATATTTGTGTTGGTTTTCATGCTGCAGTACCCCATCATAGTCTTCTTCATCAACTCCTCTGTATATGTTAAACCTTTAAATTGTCTCTCTTGTCATCTTGGAAATCAAACTCATTTGTCATTTACTAAGTCTTTTTTGTTTGCACCTTTAGATTTTGTCCATTCTTATTTCTAGGGTCTCGCCTCAATTCCCATTGAGTGAGGATCTTGCTATTTTGTTATCTTATTTTTATTATTCTCGTTATACTTAGATATATATTTTACAACATATATTTTGAACTTACTCATATTTATCATCAAAATATTTCGTTCAAATAATGTTATGGAGTATAATGAAAATCATTTCTTGACATTTGAGATCAAAATGGGACAATTTTCCATTGTTCTCATGTCCTTATACCTCTCAACAGAATGGACGTGCAAAACAAAAACATCGTTATATCTTAAACACTGTAAGAGCTCTTATCATTTCTACTTCTATTCAAAAACAATTTTGGGCTAAAACTAGTTTTCCTAATTAGTCATAATTTTGAGACTAAGGACTTGGGACACTCGATTATTATTTTGGTTTTAAGGTTACTTCGGGTGCAAAATGGTTATAAACTCTCTCAGGCTAAATATGCCTATGATCTAGTTTCTCAGGCCGGTTTGATTGTCACTAAGATGACCAATAGCCCAATTCAAACGAATGTCAAGCTTCTTACTACTGATGGTGAACCCATACCAGATGCCACTCTCTACAGGGACTTGGTTGGTAGTATTATCTATCTGACAGTTACATGACTACAAATTTCCTATGTCATTTGATTAGTCAATTTATGCGTCTCTCTATACATTATGTTTTTGTTCTCCATATTTTGCGTTATGTCAATTGGACTTTGTTTCATAGAATTCACTTCTCTTAACATTCTTCCCTTGAGCTCAGGGTCTATTCCTATGCTAATAGGGCTAGTGACCCCACAAATCATCACTCCACCACTAGTTCATTACTATTTCTTGGGACTTCTCTGATTTTATTGCGTATTTAAAAATAGTTTGTTGTTGTTGCCGAACCCAGCATTGAGGATTAGTATAGCGTGCTCTGCTTGCCAACACTATATCTAAACTTTTGATGTTACTTGTGCTTTTCTCAGACATGGGTGCTCCTCAGGCTGCTAGTTCTCCCATTCTCTGTCTATCAGAGTGCCATATAGGTTGCCCATAATGAGGTTTTTCATGAGTACACCAAATATATCAAGATTGAATGTCATTTCATCCCGCCTCATCTTAAATAGGTCATCTTACATCCACGATCAGTCTCCTCCTAAGATCAGCTTGCCGACATCTTAAGAAGTCTTATCCACCTGGCATGGTAGACTTCGTGATATTGTTTCTAAACATCTAACTGTAATTATCCCTAAAGTTGTAGGGTCGATGTTAGAATATTACCAGTGCTATTAGAATATTTCCATATTTGTGCGAGAATGTTTTCATAATATTCTAAGCATATTGTGGTAATCTTCCTTATTCACGACCATATTAGCTGTTGTAGATCAATTAAGCATTATTTCTTCATTTTGTATTTAATTAGTGTATTTTCTTTATTTCACTAGCCTCGTTCAATTATAAATAGGTCATTCTATTGTATAGTTCATATATAAAAAATACAAAGCTTCTTTTCCACAATTCTTTAGCTTGGTTTTTCTTGAATTAGAACAATACCTCGTACGGAAGTAGAATGTGTAAGCATTCTATAGATGCATTAGAAAAGTACTATAGGTTTTATGATTATTTACATTGATTGGTTCTCTTAGGTAAACAAAATTTGGAAAGAGTTAGAAGGGTACAAGAAGAAGCTTGCACATGCTGAAGCCATATATGCAGTCAACAACAATTAGCAAACCAGAAGGAGCAAGACCCACTAACAGAACTGGCTTCCTTGGTCTTTTTGGTGAAAAAGTAGATAGCTTAGGGTACTACAGAGAAAAGATTCATGAACTAATCCCAAAACTAGAATCAGAACGAAAAATCACTCTCAGAGAGAAGCAGCAAGATGCAGCTCTGGTCTTTTCACAAACAGGGTGACTGCAGCTTCTGCAGCTCAGTGTCTACATGCCCAGATGGTTGACAAATGGACAGTTACAGATGCTCCTGAACCACGTCAACTGATATGGGCTAACCTTAAAATCAAGTTTTTTCAGAGACAACTACGGCAATATGTCGTGTATTTTGTTGTGGCCTTGGCTATAGTTTTCTACATGATTCCAATTGGGTTTATTTCTGCATTCACAACACTGCACAATTTGAAGAAGCTTCTCCCATTTATAAAGCCAATTGTGAATGCGAAAGCACTCAAGACATTGTTGGAAGCTTTCCTCCTCAGCTTGCACTCATTATCTTTTTGGCTTTGTTGCCCAAGTTCCTTTGGCTTCTCTCAAAGGCTGAGGGAATTCCCTCTGTAAGCCATGCAGTAAGAGCTGCTTCTGGGAAGTATTTCTACTTCACTGTGTTAAATGTTTTCATTGGAGTGACAGTGGGAGGAACCTTGTTCACCACATTTAAGACCATTGAGGATGAACCTAACTCTATAGTTACTGTCCTAGCCAATGGCCTGCCAGGCAATGCAACATTCTTCTTGACCTATGTGGCTTTGAAGTAAGATAATTATGATTTTGCATTTCTTATTAATCTGTGCATTAAGCTTTACAGTCTTACACTTCTCATTCAATACAATAATTCTATGATTCACAGGTTCTTTATTGGCTATGGTCTTGAACTGTCTAGAATAGTTCCTTTAATTATATACCATTTGAAGAGGAAGTATCTGTGTAAGACTGAGGCTGAGTTAAAAGAAGCTTGGTTTCCTGGAGATCTTAGATATGGAACTAGGGTTCCTGGTGACATGCTGATTGTCACAATTGTCCTGTGCTACTCTGTTATAGCCCCTCTTATTCTCCCATTTGGCGTGGCTTACTTTGGCCTGGGATGGCTAATTCTTAGAAATCAGGTAATGTTCCTTGATTTTTGTTTAAGTTCTAATTCTTATTTGACCAAGCTCTTTCCTTTGTTGGAAAAAATTGAGACCATTTTCATATATATATGTAGGCTGTTCATTAACTCTTATATATCTTTTACCCTGCCAGCGTGACAGCACATGCAAGGAAAGGAAAAAAAAATGGGGGAAATTTGACATAATCGTCCTGAATTGTCATTACTTTTGCAATGTCCTCCTTAAAGTTCAATTTCTCTCAATTTAGTATATCCATCTTTCAATTGTTTGCAATTTCATCCCTCCGTTAACTTTTCCCAAAATACCCCCATTTGTTTTAGGAAAAAAAAATGCAAAGATGAAGGCATTGGTCCGAATTTAACCGTATTTTCAAAAATACCCATGACTCAATTTTTACAATATATATATTATCTATTAAAAAAGAGAGGGTAATTTGGAAATTTTGTTGGGATTTAATGGAAAAATGCTAATGGAGGGGGGACATTCAAAAAAATTAAAAGCTTAATACACTAAATTGAAAGAAATTGAATTTTAGAGGGACATTGCAAAAGGGGTGAAAATTTAGTGGAGTAAGTGAAGTTTTTCCAATAAATATTCGTCATGGTTCATTCTTATTATTAAATGTGTAAATATTACATGCATAGACTTTAAAATTCCAAGCTTTATCAATTTCTTTCTGATGATTCTGGTTCAAGAAATAGGCGAGGATTGGAAGGTGGGAGGGTCCCAAAATCTACAGAAGAAATGGGAAAGCAGACAGAGAGAGAGAGAGAGAGAGAGAGAGAGTTGTGCGCACGAAAGTGCGTAATGAACAGTATAGAGGAAATAAAATGAAAATATGAAATTGAGTTTCTCACATCACATGCAAAGAGAGTTTGTAAGATTTTTCTGGGCAGTTAGGTTTCAGTTTATGATTATATTTTTAATTTTTATAAAAATAAAGAGAACATAAAAGAAAATGGGTGTTTTTTTTTCTTCTTCTTCTTTTTTTGCAATAATAGATTAGTTGGTATTTAACAGAAATTTGTATTTTTCGTTAAGGATAATTTTTTTTTACAGCTTGGTTTGTAAGAAGAAAAATGATTGGATTCATTACATGTCTCTTGTTCGTCTACATATAAGAGAAACAAATTTACTATTAAATGTGTAACACTCACGTGTTGAGGAGAATGATATTAATTGCGTAAGAAACTTCTATAAACCAATTTTTAAGAATGACACGTTTAAATGTGTGAGAATCCTAAGTTACGGTAATTAAACTATTTCTTTATACATTATTTTAATATAAACATTTAGCTTTACTCTTTTATTTTTCATCTTTTTATTTTTTATTGGAAATTTTGTAAAATAATAAGGATAGGTGTGAAATTTGTATTTTGTAAAAAAATAATATTTTTATAATATGGCAAAAATGATCTGTAGGAAATTTTTATCATTTCGTAAATTGTGTATATTCATTTATTTTGTGTGGGGGAGTATATTTGTTAATGTATTTTTATGGTGTTTTACTTTTTTTTATTTTTTGTTATTTGTCTAAAAAATTTAATGTGATATAAATATAAAAACATAACTTTCTCTTTTGAATAATATGAGAAGCTACTTAAATTATATTATGTTAATTGATGTAATAAATGTGTGGAGTATTATTACTCTTTTTTTTTTTTTTTTTTTTTTTTAAGAAAAAAAAAAGGGTGCTACCTAGCTTATTTAATAAAGTTCCTTGGTATCATGCCATAAATTCTAAATTTAATCCTATCTTCACTTAACATGTGAAAGCTGAAAAAGTTTATTGAAGCACGTTTGAGATTGCATTTGAGAAATAAAACTTTTAGGTACAAAAATATTTTTGAGTAAAAACTTCATTTTTAAGCTTTTTATCAAAAGTGCGTTTTGACAATTTTTAGATTTTTTTTTTTTCAAATGAACTCTTAAAATGTTAATCGCATTTGACAAATGCAATCCAAAATAGGCCTTAAGTTAAAGACTAACTTACGATGTAACCTAATTTTTAAATGAAAATAAAATTAATAGTCAAAAAAGGTGTATGGTATGCTAAAGTTAGATTGATTTTGTAAGTATAAATTTTTAAATTTCGAACAAAGTTTTCCTTTAAATCGAGTTAATGAATTTCTTTATTAAACCGACATTTGTCTTCATAACATATATTTTTTGAAATATATCCTATATTTCATTCACGCTTAAGAATTTTGCACTTTTTTTTTAACAATAAGGGAAAAAGGAAGGTATTTTCTGCTATTGGCTCTCACCAAGGACATAAAAGTTTTCCTTTAAATCAAGTTAATGAATTTCTTTATTAAATCGACATTTTTCTTCATAGCATATATTTTTTGAAATATATCTTATATTTCATTCGCGCTTAAGAATTTTCCACTTTTTTTTTTAACAATAAGGGAAAAAGGAAGGTATTTTCTGCTATTGGCTCTCACCAAGGACATAAAAGAAATAAGTATGAATGCTTCTAAAACAATGATGAAAAGTGACACATTTGGCAATAGAATATGCTTAGAAATTAGCTCTCCCAAAAAAACATCTGCAACCGTTAAACCGGTTAGTGGTTAACTACAACCGCCGGTTATTAACCGGCTAGTCATAAAAATTCAAAACACATTTTTTTTAAGTGCCAACGTGTTTTTTTTTTTTTTAATTTTTTTTTAAGATAACAAATAAAAAAAATATTGATCTTTGTCTTTGGTAATAAGGATATTCTTACAAATATGAAAACCCATTTAATCGCGAGAAGCTTCCTTCTCAAAATTGAAGTATCCCATTAGTTTAAACACAGAGCATCTCCAACAGAGCTTTCAAAGTAGTCATTTTGTTAAATTTAACAGCTTTTGTTCTATTTTTGTCCTTCAGCAGAGCCTCTATTTGAAAGTCGACCCAAAATATGCTACAATAAAATTTCATATATGAAAGTCACCGTAGCGACTTTCATTATTATTTTAATACTTCTTTCTCTCACCCGTTTGTTCTCTCTCCTGGTTCACGAAGCTTTTTGTTTTCTTATTCTTCTCTTCCTCTTCCATTTTCTCTTCCTCGCAGATTCCTCCATCACTGATTCCTCATCACACCCAAAATCCTCGCAGGTCCGAGATCCTCATGTGTCTTCCCGCCTGGCAATGGTGGAGCTCAAGCAGAAGATCTTGACCTCCCTCGCCAAGCTCTCGGATCATGACACCCACGGATCGCCATGGGCGACCTCCGGCCACCGTCAACTCCCTCTCCTGGACACCCTCCCATGCTCCTCAACTCCCTCTACGCGCCGTCTCCTCGACCCCCAAACCTCGCTCACAAGGACTCTCTCCGCCTCCTCGCCTCACACCTGCCCACCCAGGCCGCATCGCCCACCTAACAAGATCATCTCCCACATCACCAAGCGCCTCAAGGACAACGACTCGTGGCGATGTGCATGGGGAAGATGGATCTCAGTGTTTGAGCATGCCGAGATCTGCGGTTGCTTAACAACCACGGCTTCTAGCCAAGGCTTCGCTTTGGGAAGAAAATGAAAATATATAAAATAATAAAATAATATTAAAAAAATAATATTTAATTAAAATGGAGGGTTAAAATAGATGGTCTGTTGTTGGAGTGTGTAATGAAATATGAGTAGCTAGAATGAAAAAAAGTGAATAGTGAGTGGCTATTTTAGCCACTCTTACCGGAGATGCTCGTGAGATCTGTTTGGCTTTACCACACCACCGTTTATCTCATGCCCCCACCATATATATTTTCCTAATGATTTCCATCAGCTTTCAGTTTATTCTTGCAAGCACCTGAATTAAAATATTATGATGATAAAAAATAGAAAACGAGAAAAGCTGGAGAATATTATTTTTTTCTCTTATTTAATTACCATTAATATAGATAATATTTTTTTATGCTATTAATATATATATAATATATTATAAAACGATAACTTTTTTTAATCTCCATAACCATAACTGGTAACCGCAATCGGCCTAAACAATTACTCAGTTATTCGATATATTTTTGCGGTTATTTGCTGTTAGAAGTTGTTAGTAGTTATTAACAGTTAGTGGTTAGTAATTGCTCCGCTTGTACATTCATTAAGACTTGTATTTGACGTGGAGAAAGATTTGGACTGGAGATTTAATCTATTTCTTTTTATATGTTTTTTAATCTACTCCCTAAATTTAGATTGTGCATAGTAAGAAACAAATTTTAAATCTTCAGTTATTTTAAACATTTAAGTTAATAAAAAATTATAAATTTACTTATATAATTAATATTCTAACAATAAACAATATATTGCATGTAGAAATTGTGAATACTCTTTGGAGTTCATCGAAAGAGAATCTCAAACTAGCCTTTTGCTTTCTTTTTATTTATAAAAATTGTGTATTTACATTATATATCGTTGTCTTAATTTCTGACCCCAGGAAACTACATATATGCCATTTTTTTTTAAAAAAAAAAAAAACAAAGTGTCATATTCCGGATAAGGACAATATGGTATCACTGCACAATTTTTTATTTTTTATTTTTTTTTATTTTTTATTGATTGCGATTTATCAAAAGAAAAAGCATATATTTTGCCTTAAATTAAAGTCGGACAAATTATTCATGAGTTCCTTTTTCAAAAAAGGAGTTTTTTATTTTAAAGAGCTCGTCAACACTTTTTTTTTAAAAAAAAAAAAAAAAATCAGAAAAAGCGTTTCCAACACATTACAAAAAATAGTAAAACCAAAAAAAAAAAAAATTGTAATGTGTCAGAGCATATGATTGAAGTGTGGTAATTTTGTTTAAATGGCTAACTTTGATTCAATCACACGTTGATAAGTGTAAGCAAGACATAAAAGAGTTCGGTTGTTTTTTTTAAAAAAAATAAAGAGTTAGGTTGTTGGTCTAGTATTAATAAATAAAAATTTATATTTTATTAATGATATTAAGAAGTACATTTTCTCTTCATTTATTGGTTGTATATATTTCACAATCAATGCGAGTTGCAACTTTCCATCCACAAAATTTATGAACCTTGAAGGATGAGTTCAACCCAATTGGTTTAATATATAATGTAATTCTAGGCCGGCAGAGAAGCATTGGTGGAGGTTTTTAATGTTTACTTTTAAGTAGCTTTACTCTTAAAAATAAAGAGTTCAAAGATATGGGCTTTGAAAAAAAAAAAAAAAAATTGATTTAAATGATATGGAAATGGAAGGGCAATGTACCCCCTCCACCTTGTTGGGGTCATTTCTGACTATTGTCCGAAGCTATTTGGACCATCCGATATGGTGATTATGGCCACCAAATTGCACGTCGGGAGCGACTATGACTATCTATGATGGCATTGGAAATGGTTGCACCATCCATGGAAGTTTGGTTGGGGTGAGAGAAACTAGGCAAATTTTTTTAGAGGAAAACTTCACTTTAGATGCATTTCAAGAAGAACTCCAAAATTTTCAAAACTCTCAATTTGATGCAATGTAGTCAGATTTTAAATATTAAAAGTGATAAAATGACATTCATACTATTAATCAATTAATTTTTTTTTATATATAAAATTTCAAATTTACTTTCAATTCCAAATTAAAAAAAAGGGTAGTTTAATCTTTTTAATCATTCCAGTTAGGAGTAGTTAACGGCCGAATCTAATGGAGGGAGACCAGTTGAATTAAATTAAAAGTTTAGGGGGGTTAAATGGCGAGTTTTTGACACTTGGTGGAGTAATATTCTCAAAGCATGTAGTAGTTCATTGGTCTAAAGAAAAATTTCTCCAAAATTTTAGGGGAAATTAGCTTTACCCCCCATGAACTATCACTCTCTTCATTTGCCTTCATGAACTACCAAGGTCACTTAAGACCCCAATGAACTGCCATTTCGCTACCAACGACCCCCTGCCGTTAGTCAGGGGTGTCAAAAGTGACTGTCAACGGGTCACGTGCTCTGCACGTGCATTTTAGTCATTTGTCTTCCCATTTTGCCCTCGGTTAAACTGCACCTGTGCACCATTTCTTTTTTTTTTTTTTCCTCTAAAAAAAAATTAAAAATTAAAAAACAATGCCGGTGATCTCCCCACACAAAAAGGACGACGTGCAGGAGCTCTTATATGCGAACAGAGGCTGCTGCCTATGTATTCCGTGCTTGGGCTCCGGGCGAGGCTCCACCATCGGATCGGTCTAATGGGAGAGGATTCGGACGGTGGAGAGCGAGGACCGGTGGTGGATCCGAATATGTTATCGGCGTCGCGGTTCTTGGGTTCTTTTCAGAATACTGATGAGAATCGCGAGAGTGAGAAGTACATGCTTTTCTTGATCTGGGTGTTGGGGTTGTGAAGGTGCTTGAACTCGTCGTCCTCGGTGGCTGAGCAAGGCAATGGAGAGGAAGAAGCAGCTCTTGGGGTTTGCACAGTAAGCGTCGCAAGCTCCAGTGAGGGTGAAGGGGAAAAGCTTGTAGAGGTGAGTGTAGGACCCAACGGCATAGCCTAGGTCATTGCCGACGGCCGTGAAGAAGGAGAAGAGTGCGTTGCCGGTGCGCATCATTTTCTGGTCTGGTCATTGCCGGAGAGGTTGGCTAGGAGGGCCCGGCATGGGCCTTGGAGCATGTTGTTGGCGATGTCGAGCATCCAAAACCCGACAACGAAAATGGTGATGGCGCGGGTTTTCGTGGTATTGTCGCTAGGGAATACAGCGATGGCAACGAGGAATGAGCTGGCGACGATAAAGGGTTGGCGACGGCCGAAGTGGGAAGTGCAATGGTCGCTGTAGTAGCCGGCGACAGGCTAGACGAACAAGCCGGAAATGGGCCTGCAGAGCCAGATGAATGGGGCCCACGTCTGTGGAATGCCAAGAAGCTGCACGTAAGGGGTCAAGAGCGAAAGCTGTAGCGCCCAGCCGAACTGTACCCCGGCAGATGATCTTTCCGAAAGGGCTTGCCGATGCAGTGTCTTTGTTGGCAGTAGTACTCTCAACCTCCATGGCAATGTGTGCGCCCGTGTTTAAAGTGATGAGTTTCTGTTTCTGTGAATGCGTATGTGATTGTGATGAGATCAGATCAGAGAGTGTGCATTGAACTGCGCTAGCTGTGGGTGGGTGGGTGGATAGTTGCATGGTGGATTTATATGCGATGTGGGTGATGAGTGATGAAAGCAATTGGCGTTGCATGGAGCTCTGCAACCATTTTTCGATGCCCTCTCTCTCTCTTCATCCGTCGCTTTGTCTTTTTCTCAACCACGTGGCGGTCCCCCTGGTTCTGGTTTAACATTTGCTGAACTCAGTGTTCAAGTGAAGGGTTTAAGCGTCTTTTTATATTAAACAATAAGGGCAAAATAGGGAGATAAATTACTAAAATGCACATGCAGCGCACGTGACCCGTTGACCGTCACTTTTGACACCCCTGACTAATGGCAGGGGGTTATTGGTAGCGAAATGGCAGTTCATGGGGAGTCTTAGGTGACCTTGGTAGTTCATGGGAGCAAATGAAGAGAGAGTGGTAGTTCATGGGAGGTAAAGCTAATTTCCCCAAAATTTTAAGTTGACATGACAAAGTGATATCATTATTACGTTAGCACATTTTTTTGGGGGTCGGCAGTGTTACATCATGAAATACAAAAAGGGTTGTAAAATGGATGAGAAATACTAGATATTATAATTTTATCCAACATTCATCCAACAAGGATGGCGTGACACTTCACACTAACAATTGAATTAATCATTATTAGATGATCTAATAGTGTTATGTCAAACATTGTTAAATAACATTAAGATAAAGCATATATTATATAACATTACTCATATATTATATAACATTACTCATTAATGGGTCTAAGTCTAGCATTATTCAAATAGAAAACCAGAAAGCAAATGTTTTAGATGTTGAATAAGCTTTTTTTTTCAATAGTCTCTCTCTTATAAAAACTAATCCTAAAATTCTTGTTCAGCAAGTACAATATTCTAGATACACATGGGACTATCCAGACTTGTTCTATAAACTGTCCAAGTGCTACTTTTGCTAAACAATGAGCTGCTTTATTCACCTTCCTACATGCCTGATTGCCCAAAACTACAAGTTGTTGAGAATAACTCGTGTATCTTCTATTAATTGGCCATATCGATTCCAACAATGGTCTTTTTGTTTCAAATTATGTTGAATAAGCTATTTAATGTGTGCGTGTGTTTTTTTTTCTTCTTAATTTTTAGCTTGAAGTATATTTTCTATTTTTTTACATTCTTTTATCAAATAAGATTTTTTTTTTTGGGAAACTACTTCTAACCCCCATGAATTATTGAGGGTTGCCCATTTGATCCCATGAACTTCCAAGTGCAATACCTAACCCTAGCTAATAGCCCCTTTTCGTCAGTCAACTCTGTTGAAACTCACGGTCAACTACCTAATTGGTGAACAGTAACATGAACAGTAATGTGAACACGTGAACAGTAACATGAACAATAACGCTGACTATGAGTTTCAATAGAGCTGACTGACGGAAGGGGACTATTGGCTAGGGTTAGGTAGTTTGAGGGGGTCAGGTATTACACTTGGAAGTTCATGGGAGCAAATGACCAATACTCGGTAGTTCATGGGGGTTAGAGGTAGTTTCCTTTTTTTTTTTTTTTTTTTGACATATCCGCTCAAGAGGGAGATGGAGAATTCAAACTAGTGATCTCTGCTTCATAAGGCGTAGTCCCTAGCTGATTGAGTTACCTATTGAGGACAAAAAATTCTATCAAATAAGATTAATTTGTTCAAAATACAACTATGTCATGCCGGACTATGATTTCTTCATTTTCAAGTGAAATAGAGAAAAAATATTTTATGATATTAAATTTTATAAATCTAATGGCATATATATATTATCCGCATGACATGATATTATATATACCGTTAAATATCAAAACAAAATATTAACCATAAAATAGGTTGTCTATTTTTGTTAATTCAGACAGTTGTACATTTCTTCTTCTTCCTTCTCCTGCAGTTCCTTAAACTGTTTCTCAGACATATTTAGATTTTTTGCCGGCTGAATGCTCTTGTTTTTTTTTTTTGATAGATGAATGTTAGCGTTAAAGTGCTGCACATATGAGAGTACTGAGAGTGGCTAGATAACACATCCTCAAGTTAGTTTTTAAGTATGCAGCAAACCATTCATGCTTACAGCTTCTCTTAGTTTGAAATTCTTCAGTTAAGAAAGAAATTCCTCAACAGTCGATTTTTGCTCTCGACAACCCGAACATTACAATTATTGAGGAGGGACTGCAGACTGCAGGTTGTGCTTAATGTGACGGAAGGACTTGGTCTTCAAAAGATGATGAAGGCTATTCCTTCAAAGGTTTATCAGAATGAATCAAATTGTTGTAAAGCAGTGCCCAAAACCTCCTAGATAATCATTTACCACTTTAAATTAGTGTACTTTTGCCAATATATCAAAACAAATCCACCAACACAACCGCTGATGAGCCAAACATATTACTCTACTGCTCTCAAAGGACACTTGCATTCAGAAATACAAAATAGAGTTAATAAGAGCCTTTGCATCAAATTCAAATAAGAAATTTTCATTAATCCAACTGAAGTTTTACAAAGAAATAACATCCAACTATACTTTTGAGAGAAACACAAACATCTACATGTGATTCTCATCATAGGATGCCACATAAATTTCCTGATTCAAAGTTGGACAAGAATGCAAGGAAAGGGCTCAAACCCACTGCTAAACTCCAATTTCTCACAAGAAAAACCACTACAACCGCATGAGAATATTGATCTTTGAGTAGACTGGATTTGCTGAATTTTTCCACATGTATTTCCTTACCTTTTGAAGCTGGTACGCAGAGGATGAGCCGATGAAATTGATTAGTAGTATAAGGATCCAATCACATATACAGTGTCAAACTTAATACTCTAGAAGCACCACCAACTGACCAAGCATACAAATTTGAGAGTACTATGTAATTCACCGCTTTGTGCAGCTGAAGCAATCATTTGCAGAATAAGCCGAGGCAATGATTTGTGCAGCTGTAATCCTTTTTGACACGATTTTAGAAATTTTCACTCAAAATCAAATAGGAGAATACAAGCCAACCCTTACTTAGTTCACCTACCAAAAATCTCTACAAGAACAAAACCCATCTTTGAAATGGTGGAAACGCTTGTTGTCTCTCACAACTATCTCCCTTTCAACAGCACTTGATATTAGCTTAGCTGCATTATGACAATCTACACAAATACGCACGAATTTTTGCAGATCCTCAATGTTGCACCTTTGGTTGTCTTTAACAACCCGAAAGAAATTGCAAGCTTCTCACTATGCCCCCGCAATACCTCAATCTTCTCCTCTTCGCTAAGTTCATGAAGCACAGATTCTGTGTCAGGTTTGTATCCAATTTTGCTTATTTTTTCCTCTAATCTTCTCCACATGTTCCGGATCTCTTCGGACTTCAACAGCATGTCATCACCAACAACAAAGCTATAAACTTTCCCTCCAACTTCAATCCAACTGCGACCAGCATCTTTCTGAAGACCATTCTCCTTCATCCTTTGCCTCACTCTTCTCACATCATCCCATTTTCCTGAACCAGCATATAAATTTGAAAGTAGCACATAATTCTCTGCTTTGTCCGGTTCGAGTTCTAGTAACTTTTCTGCAACTTTCACCCCCATATCTAGATCACCATAAATTCTACAGGAACTGAGCAATGAACTCCAGATTCTAGCATCTGGTTCTTCAGGCATCTCATGTATGAGCTTTAGAGCTTCAGCCAATTGGCCAGCCCGACCCAACATGTCCACAATACATGCATAATGCTCCAATTTCGGCTCTATTCCGTACAAACTTTGCATCTGGCTGAAATATTTTAAACCCTCCATAATCAACTCAGCATGGCTACATGCCATTAGAATTCCTATAAATGTAAGCCTATCAGGCTTCTGGCCTGATCTTTGCATTTTTTCAAATAGCTTAATGGCATTTTTTCCATATCCATGAATTCCATATCCGGCAATTATAACATTCCATGAAGCCTCATCTTTCTCCTTTAAGCTGTCAAAAACTCTTTGAGATTGTTCTATGCAGCCAGCTTTTGCATACATATCTATGAGTGAACAACCTACAAAAGTGTCTTCTGTTAGGTTAGCTTTTAAAGCAAAGCAATGCATTTCCTTTCCCAGACGCAGTGCTGACAGCTGAGAACAAGCCCCAAATACACTGATTATGGCAATCTCACAAGGTTTAATTCCATAGGAAAGCATTTGACGGAAGAGATCAAGGGCTTCATCTGGAAGTCCATTCTGTGAATAACCAGCAATCATCGCATTCCAAGATACTAAAATTTTCTCTTCCATCCTATTGAACACTATCCTTGCAGATAACACTCTCCTGCAATGAATGTAAAGTGAAAGTAATGAGATACCAATAAATGAATCCATATCTAAACCGTTCCGCAACACAAATCCATGAAGCTCTTTGCCATAACGCAAACATTTCATGTGGGAACAAGCTAAAAGGAGACTGCCTATGCTAAACGAGTCAGGATCCAAGCCTGAATATGTCATTCGAAAGTAGAAATATAAAGCCTTTTGTGGATCACCATTTTGTGCATGACCACCAATAAGTGCATTCCAAGAGTTCACTGTCTTAGTTTCAATTCCAAAAAATACGTGCTCAGCAGAGCTCAGCGACCCACACTTTGCATAGGCTGCAACAAAAGCATTAGCTACCAATTCATCATGTTGCAACCCATGTCTCAATGAATAACCATGAAGTTCCTTCAAGCAAAGAAGTTCTGATTCTGCTGAACAAGCTGGCAAAACATTCAATATGGTGATCTCATTCACCTTCATTTTCTCCTCTTCCGTCTGCATTTTCCGTAAGAGATCAAATGTTCTGCATACATCTCCTTCCCTAGAGTAACATCCAATCATGGAATTCCAAGAAACCACATTCTTGTTATGACTCCTAGTAAATAAAATATGGGCTTCAGTTAAGTGGCAACATTTTGAATACATGTCTATCAAGGCATTGTTCACCATTAGTTCCTCATTCAGCCCCAACTTAACCGCCAAACCATGAATTACCACTCCCATATTCACTTCTCTTTCTCCTGCACACACCGGTAAAACAGTCACAATTGTAGCAACATCTGGTATTAAACCCTCCTCACCCTCCAAAATCTTTCTAAGAATATCATAACTCTCTCGAGAACAACCATTTTCAGAAAACCCACAAATCATCGAATTCCAAGAAACCAAGTTTCTCTCAGGCATACATTCAAGCACCTTCACTGCTTCCTCAACAAACCCACATTTCCCATACATTGCAATGAGCGCATTACCCACAAACACATCAGAAATCAAACCTGTCTTCACTGCCATCCCATGAATCACCTGCCCCAAACCCACATCCCAAAGCCCAGCACAAGCCTTAAGCACACAAGGCAACGTAAAATTATCAGGTTTAAACTCGGAAACCGAAATCAAATTAGTAAAGGAGCTAATTGCTTCGTCAAAAAGTTCATTTCTAGCATACCCACTAATGAGTGCATTCCACTGAAACAAGTTCTTCCTCTGTAACCCATCGAAAACTAAACGAGAATCTACAGGAGAGCCACACATGGAGTACATTGTGATGAGACGGGTATTAAGAACGAAGTCGTTGCTCAACTGGGTGGACGCTGAAACCATGTCGTGGACTCTCCTGCCGGTCTCGATGTCCTTTTGGTACCCACAAGCCTGTAATAAAACACCCATAGCTTCCGCTCTGTGCACTGAATCATAGATAGCATGTATAGAGTATCTTTGAAGAAAGTCAAGAGCTCCGGCGAGGTTCCGCTGCTGGCAGAGCTTGTTGATTTCTTGGACTAAAGAGAGATGATCAGGCGAGTAGTTGGTTGGAGTAGGAGAGTGTATTTCGTGGGTGTGGGTGCGGGTAGAGAATTTGGGAGTGAAGATTCGGTGAAGGGAATGCTTGTTATTTGATATTCGGTTGGTTCTGTAAATAATGAGAGGGTGGTGGTAGTGGTGCTGTAGGGACAGCGGTGGTGCCGCAGCCGCAGCAGAAGCCATACTAAATTACTAATACTAAATTGGAGGTTTCTCTCTGTTGGTATCATCGTCATCCTGCGTTTTCCGTTTGGATAAGGATCCTCTCCATTTCTTTTAAGCTGGTTAATGGTGAAGAGATCTAACGTCTAGAATTTGTCCCAGTATTAAGATATTAACCATATACATATATTTTGACATGTTAAACAGGAAAAATTCGAACTAATAATTTTTATTGAATTACTTTTTATAGACATTTTAATATTAACTATTAAGAAGCTTTTGTTGAGGATGTTTTTGATAAATTCATGTCAAATTATTTAGAAGTTACTGCACCAATTTTAAAAAATTTAGGCCGATCTGGGGTATTCGGTTGCAAAAGGAAAAGATATTATTAAGAATAAAAAAAATTGAAATTAAATAAATATTCTAAAGTATTACTAGGAATAGAAAAAATTGAAGTAAAATAAATATTCTAATTCTCTAGTTTAAAATTGGAATGAAATAAATATTTAAATTCTTTAGTTTAATAAGACACATTACACATATTTCATAATTGGAAAGTCCCTATTTCATGTTTCATTATTTTTACATAGATTCTTAACGGTAGAAAAGTCCCTTATCCATCTTCAAAGCCTTCACTCTCTCCAGCCTTAAACCCCTAAGCTCAAAACCCTTCATCTTCAATTCCAACTCTGCCACTCCCGTCCAAAACGGTGCGCGTTATCTCATACTACTTGTCATTTTTCACTAATACCCATTTCGTCTTAACGATTTGATCCTCTGTTTGTTTCGTTCGGAAAGAGTTTCCCGGAAAATTTACAGGTTTCGTATTCTTCTTGTTCTCTCAACTCCCATATAACGAATAATATAATGAGAATGAGATAACTTGGAGTGATGAGAAAGGAAGAGACAAAATTTGGGAGAAGTTTGTTTCAGATGGAATTCACTCACTGCCTCACTGGTTTTGGGTGTGTTTCTACGTGTATATTGGGTAATGGGCTTCTATAATTTTGCTAAATGATTGATTTTTAATTTGGTAATTTCTGCAGATACCTATGTGATATGCTTTGTTGAATTCTAATGGCATCTGTTTCAGCAACTTGGTTGTATCAAGGTTTGTTTGATTTCATTTCAATTGAAGATGAATTTTGTATTTATTATCTATCTCACTCTATCTGTAAGTGCTGATTCTGTGTATATATATTGTCTCTCTTCTTTTTTTGGATCTATGGTAGATAGAGGTTTGAGGGGTATAGCTTCTGCAGATGCCTTCGTTGCTGGGAAGCCATATTCCAAAAACTTCCAGGTTTGTTTATTCAATTATTCTCTATCCTATTTTTTATTTTTCTTTAATGCGGGTTGCTCAAGATTTCATGCCTGCAATCGTACATATTTCTCTTCTTGCACAGAAAATTCTTAATAAGTGCTATGGGCGAAGCCTAAGTTACATTTTGTTTGGTTGTTAAGGGAATGTTAGCCAAGAAAGTGAAAAACTAACTTATAAAAATAAAATAAGAAAAAAGTGAAAAAAAAAAACTCAACTAGATTAATACATCCTTGCAGGTTAGTTGAGCGACCTTTCATTTTAGAGTTCCAGAACAGCATAAAATGCAAGAGGTCAAAGCTTAAATTCCACAAGATTTCCAGTAACAAAATGACCTTTATTCATCTCTCTCTGGTCTCTTGGTGGGGAACAGAATACCAAGAGACCACTTTGCTCACATCTTATACATTGTATATTTGTATGTCTGTAACTAAATGTGTTAGACATGGCATGGCTCCTTCAAGGGAACATCTCTGTATCACACCTTTTCCTCCTCCCAATTTGGTTGTATTCCTCCTCTCCCCAGTTTCCTCACATCTTGAATTCAACTTGGCTTTAGCAGCAACAGTGTGAGCTATTGAGTGTATTAACCACTCCTTGGAGATGCCAATACCTGGGGTAAAGATTGATGAAATCTTATGCATATAGATTTAATATGAATATATAAAACAGAGAAAAATGTATATTGTGTACATATGATGCGCATTTGCTATGTGTACTGTTTAGTTTAGAATAGAACATTAATTTAACTAATAAAAAAAAAGAACATTAATTTAACTATTTCTGGAAAGTTACAGGTCTGGTGGGATTTATCAAGTTGTAGATGCCAAACTACAAAATATGCATGGTTTCTTTTAGAGATTCCTCCTTCCAATCTCACTTACCCTCGTTTTGGTGTTCTTTTTGTCTTCCTTTGTTATTTTCTTATGGTGCTAACTTATATAATTTTTGGTGAACTGTCTTCTAGTCATCATTTCTAGGTTCATTTCCAGCAGGAATATTGCAAGTTAGATTTCACTTGAATAATTCACAGAGGAGGGCTCTTCTACTTCCTTGTATAAAGTGTGAGAAGGAAGATGAATCCTTCAAAGAAGTATCTGTTGAGCGTCCACCCTACTATAGTTACATGGACTCAACATCTGGGCAGCTTGAACCAGCCTCAGGTGCTCGTGCAAGTATTCCAGGGGAAGAGTATTGGCCAGAAGGCACAGCTAGTCGAGTTAGGGCCGCCAGGGCTCCTGAACCAACTGGTAATTCTTTAGGATCTCCATCTTATGGCAAAAATCCAGGCAGTAGGAGAAAGTATAAGACATCGGTTGCTGCTTCTGAATCTTCAAATGTGAGTTTAGAATCAAGTGATCCACTGGAATCTGAAAGTTCAGTGGACACAACAGAAGAGCCTAATGCTTTCTCTTCTGATTATGTTGTTTATGAAACTGAACCTGAGCAAGAAGAAACTGGATATGGACTAGACAAGAAACTTGGACTTCCTCATCCCTTTATTGATCCAAAAGTGAAGAAGCCTATAGAAAATACTCTTACTATTGAAGAACAATGGTGGAACTGGAAAAAGCCTGAGAAGGAGCAATGGTCAAGATGGCAAAGGAGGCGACCTGATTCTGAGACGGTTAGTGCAAATATAAAGGAGAAAAATGACGAGTAGCTTTAATTGCAATACTTCATATTGGTTGTGATTCCATTCTAATTTATTTGTAAGAGAGGGATAGGATTAGAGAGAGAGATTTATGTCAAATCCATTGGTTGCTTATGTAAACATTTCCAAAAATTGTGCGTTAGGGTGTACTTAATGTGACCAAAGGTCAGATAGCACTAAAATATGTAATGCATGGACAGCCTTGCATGTCAATTGTGTGATATTTTCCCATCTGATTGATCTATAGGCCCAGGAATTAGAGCAACTAGATGGTTTTGAACTTTGTGTTCCATTAGCTCTAAAGTTCAAATCCATCTATAGAATTGGTCCCCTTTTTGAACCCTTTCATTAGTGGGTCTGTACCTCTATGCGTTAGTTGCACAATGTATTATGTTTGCTTGAGCATTGCACATAGAAGTATTGTGGCATGTATTAGGTAACTAATGAAATCCATTTTAAGCGCATTACTTGGTGAAGTTTAGGTAAACACAAATCCGCACATCCTTAGGGCACACTAAGAGGCCTTTTATATTCATTTTGACTGTATTTTCACTTTTCAGGTTTTTCTCAAAGCAATGGCTGAGACAGGGCAAGTAAAGCTTTACGGTGAACATCCAACATTAACTGAAACTTCTCTTTACAGAGCTAGACGACATCTTTTCAAGGAAGAAAGGTATAAATGGTTTAAATAATAGTCTTTTTTTTTTTATACTGATTTTATTTAATGCTTCAGCATTTTTTTGATATCTCTACTCATTTTAATCCCCTCTCTGACTGCACAGACACATATAAACAGATGAATATTAGTATTTCTATCCATTTCTGCATAGTACAAAGGAAATAGGAATTTTAATTTGAAAATGAGGATATGGTGACAATTCATCACTGAAACATCCTTTGGCAAACACACACACACGCCTACCTGCCTAAATGGTTTCTATTTAAAGAGATGGAGTGTGTTATTTATATCAAGCCAGGAAATAATGAGAATGTGTAATAAACTTGATGTAGGATGTCCCTTTAACTCTGAGATTAGGGTTTTCAACAATCAGTATGAATGGGCTAAAAGGCTCTAGATTTAAGGGTTTTATGATTAGGAAAGGTTGTTTGAGATTATGGAGGGTTCGAGTCAAAATAAGAGAAGAAAATTGAGAACAAAAGGTGCTGTCCAGGGCTTGTTAGCAGTACCCACTATCTGCCAGCCATTGGCTGTTGGCTGCCCTCAACCAGCCATCTTCCGCTGGCTACCATCTTGGCCACCAAATCAAACTCCCCTGCCAACCACCATCTTTGGCATAGGGGCATTTTGGAGACTTGGACAAGACTTGCTATTATTTGCAGAATGTTTTAATGAGAATACTACATTCTCAATAATCTGGCAGGAAAGGTACATGATAAACCAAATGAGATATCTCATATTACAAGCATTTGATTCTGGAGTATCCAGATTATGTGATGTGGATTTTCATGGGAATCCAGGATTCCCTAAACTCAATGGTCCTTACTAGTGTTTCCATGGCCATAAGATAGTCTGAAAAACTTTAAAACTCCTATTGGAAAAGGAAAAGACCTTTAATAACCAACCAGGACCCAAACTAAAAATACACAAGAATTAAAATAAACTAGATGCATGAGCAATCAACTAATAACTTAGAATACCAAACATCCTAAATCTGAAAATTACTAAAATAACCCTAGAATTAGAGTGTGTTATGTTGGGTTTGTTTTGGAATCTTTCATTGACTATCATGTTGGCCTTTCAAATCTTTAAGAGTGTGTCCTGCATCAAAACAACAGCCAAAGATACCATGAAGTTGCTTTCTTATAGATTTGCTCATTCATAAGAAAGAAAGATGAGGAGGATGTTACTACTAGAAAAGTGTTGGAATAATGAAATGAACTAGTGCATTTAGAAAATTTTGTGATCTTAGATTACATGAAAACCTATTAGGGAACCTTTTATTTATTTGTTTTTGTTTTTTGTTTTTTTTTTCTGTTTAAGGCTATCTATATTTATGGTACATAGGGGCATGGCAAACATGTTTGAAAAATATATAGTTGAAGTGAGGATGTTAACATAAATGAGTGGCAAGAGAAGGATAAATAGAACAATGAGTACATTCCTGAAGGTAGTTAAGGATAAGAAGCGTTCAAGTAAGATGGCTTGCCCATGCATGATAAAGATCTATTAGGTGCCTTAATAGATCTTTATCATGCATTATAGAGGTTCAAAAGAAGAAAAAAAGAAAAAAAAGAAAAGAGTATATCTTTAAGATCTTCCAGTCATGTCCATTTTAGGCATGTTTTGCCAACTGCTTGGAATCAATTAAACCTTTTTAACACTTTCAACCAAAAACCTGAAAAGAAAGGGGAAGAAACTTTTACAGAGAAGGTTTTTTGCAATAAAATTTGTACTTTAAAACAAATGCAGCCTTAACACTAGGATTTTGTGGTGCTTGCATTCTTTCATTAAAATAAACGTATCCTTTGTCCACTTCAACCAGATAAAAAGCTTTTCAGTTTGAGCTGCTTGAGGGCTTACTTTCCTTGCTCAACTTTAGTTTCCTCACTGTTTAAGTATGATTAAGGTTATTGTTTTTTTGATAAGTGATTAAGGTTATTGTTATATGCAAAAGAATCTTCTTCAAACACAATTTATAATCCAAAATGTTTTTCTGCCATATGGATTTGTTTTCCCTTTACTACTTTTCTCTATGTCATTAGTTAATCTCCTACATAGCAAATATACATTGGATGACCAACTTATGCTCTATTTCGCTCTCTCCATTTTTGTATAATTTAAATTTGTGGAAGAGATACCTGTCAAAATCAATTTGTAGTTCATACTCACTCAACATAAACTATTAAATTAACGAAACCTAGATGTTATGAAAATATGGGATATTTAAGCATATTAACACAACAAAGCCTAGTTCCTGAAGTATGCAGCTTATCTCTGGAGGTAACATTATGTGGAGTATGCAACCGTCTTATTTTCTTATATGTTAAATCAATGCCCGGAAAGTTATGTAAGTATATGTCCATAACCATGATGCTCAATATAAAGAATGACGAAAGAAGTCAGGTTCATTTGTGCTTGACCTGCTTTCTCACTTTTGCTAATTTACTACTGCTTGCTTTGCCACCTGAAATTTGTGATTACAAATACTTTCTGTAGCATTGCAGTTTTATAAAGGAATTTAAGAAAATACTCTTTGATTTTGTATAGGCTTGAGCTGAACAAGAGAGACTAGAAAGAATAGGTCCAATAGCATACTACTCGGAATGGGTTAAAGCATGGAAAAGGGACACTTCACGTGAAGCTGTTCAGAAACATTTTGAAGAGACTGAAGATGAAAACACTCAACTAATTGAAATGTTTTGCCATCAAACAGATCGAGAGTATCGCGTGATGATGGGGACTGATGTCCGTATTCCTAGGGATCCTCTAGCAATGCGATCAAATAAAGCAAAGTATCTACTCCAAAGCTAATAAGTTCTTGCATTATTTATGTGTCATCATTTTTTAATTATACTGTCTCACCATATTAATTTCCACTTAAAAGTTGCAAGTTCTACGATTTTGTGATTTAGTTTATTGGGATGGATACAGCATTAGTCTTTCAAAGTGGTATTTTGTTTATTTATTTGAGCCTTTTCTTTTCTGCCATCTTCAGAGCGGAGGCAGTGTAGGGATTACAACCACCTCTCCTGAGGTTTGATGAAATTAAGATGGTGTCCTATCTTGTTGGGTATATTACAATAACCTCCCTCCTGGTCAAAAAAATTGTAACAGATGCTTAGCCTTAACAGATATGATGACATCCTGCTAAGAGTACCTTTCTCATACTCCAAATATGTCAGAATGTGGAATGACAACTATATCCTTCTTTTGTGTGAAATAATATTAAAGTGAATGAGTTTATGGGCACAAGACAAGGGTATTATTGCAAAATAGCATGTCCTATCAATGCCATTTTACCTTTCTGTTATGAAAGAAAGGGTGTTCTAGTAATTAAAAGAGAGATAATTCATAATATCACCAAACCTGAGGAGAGGTCATTGTAATTTACCAAGCAGAAAGGGAAGATGGATGTAACTCTTCGACCTCTTTGTGATTAGTCTATGTATCTAATGTGCTCTTGTTTCTTTCAATTGTCATTTTCAATCAATCTTTCTTTTGGTAGGTAAACTGCAAGTCACTGTTATAAACATCCACTTGCATGGATTCTTCTGTCTTTAGATGATTTTACATTTCTTCCATAACAGCAGTGTAATTATCCTACATATTTCATGTTTGTGCTATTGCATATGCTTTTATTTTCATGCCATTTAATCATTCAAAGCTGTCAGATTCATCCGTTAGTTAAACTGTTCTGCTAAAGCAACAAATGTGAAAATTTGCATTCTGTTACCCTTCTGTCATATTTGATTTATTGTGTTCTGGTAATTGAAAACTTTGTTGGTCTTTTCAGTATGGGGTGGAGATCCGGTTTATCCAACTGTGAACTATATTCAAGATCCTGATGAGGTGATTGATTTTAGGGGCCCAGATTTTCATGAACCCACACCCAGTATGCTAGCTTATTTGAAGGAGGTAAATACTCTTAAGCTGTAATCCTCTCATACTCTTAATTTCTCAGATAGGGCTGCTAGTCATCATACTTGATGACATTCTGACAATACCGTTTATAAAACAAAATTTTGGTTGCTGAACTGGAAGTGAATCAAATTTGGTTCTTGTTTGGGATATGATAACACCAAGCTCCATGCTGGAGTACTCGTAAGATAATTGGAATTTGTTATATATTGCCCAGTTTATGGCATACAGAGTTTTGTGGGTAGCTACTTGATAGGTCCATGGACAAAACTTGGTGAATTACTGACAGTTTTTGCTTACTTTATTTCTACATTGTGTTGATATATGTCTATGTATGTGTGTGTGTGTATGTGTCCAAAACATGTTGAAACTTTTATATCATACTAAGTAGGGTATTTAAATATTGCCCTTTACACCTGTGATTTTTTGGATTACATTAAGTCCTGATGTTCTTCCCTTTGATTAGCATGGCAAAATCATATCAAGGGAGGAGCTTGAAAAGACTCTGGCAAACGAGAAGACTGAAGAATTAGAGGTAATGAAGCAATACCTTTGAACTTCACTTAGCATATTGATTTTTGTTCTGTATTACCAATTGGACAGATTTTTTTGTTATCTAAGAAACCAGAATATATATATATATGATTTCTAGTTACATCTAATGGTCTTGTTATCAGCCAATCTTCTTCTTTACTTGTTCACGCTTTCTCTGTTTTGCTCTAAATTAAGCCTTGGAAAGCAAAGTACGTATTCCATTTCTTTTCTATATTTAGTTGTGTCGTAAATTGAGTAGGAACAGATTGATGGCGGCAAATGACCGGCAGATAATTTCATCATCAATAGTTTATCAGTTTATGTGGTTGCTGCTGTTATCTATTCCTGCTTATTTGTGGATGAAGTTTCTGGAATATTTTGTTTCTTCTGCATTTTCATTGTAAATACCTTTCGCTTCTTGTGGTATAAACTAAATGAGAGGAAAAGTCGAGTTGTAATAGTGATACGGAAATAAAGTCTAGTAGTAGTACAGCGGTTAGTTAATTAACATGAGATTGTATCCATTGTTGTTCATGGTTTTGAGGGGCATAAGATCCAATTCTCAACTCTTTGGTTTCGTGTGATAAGCTGGTGAGGGAGAATTTTGTTTTAATGGAAAAAGACAAACAATAGAAAACAAATGCGATAATTAAAATGTAACTAAAATTCATATTATGTTTTGAAAGAAAGCCCTAGTAGAACAATTCTCTTTGTATCTGTCTGTTTTTTCTTTCCTGATTCAGAATATGTATTAAAGAATTTCATTCATTCATCGAAACATTTTGTCAAACTAGCAGAGGAATGTTACTAGTTGACATGCGATCAGAATAAACTTGGGTTTAATTCATCAAAACTATTTTTCAATATTTAGCAGAACCTCGTAACATTTTCTAGAACATCAGTTATACTAAATTTCTTGTCTAATTACATTGCTGACATACATCTATCATATAAAACTGTTTTCAAACGGTTTGTTATTTATCCAAGAATCAGCTGAGTTGTGTTGATTTCCGATACATGAAATACTAAACAATAAATTCATTAAGTAGGTTTACTTTGAAGCAATCTCACTAGAAGGAAAACTTCTAATTATATAGTTTTTTCTGACCTTAACTTTTCAGTGTTTAATTCTTGATGCTTTGCAACAAATGCAGATGACGGATATGGATGACGCTATGGCACGAGCTGTTGACATTGGTGAAGATGATGTTTGTTCGTTGCCTCTTCTTTTTATCCTTCTCATATGTCTCTTTAATTAATTTATACTGATGCCCTTGGATTAATTGTCCAACACCCTTCTAAGCCATTTATGGTTGTTCTTCAAGTAATTTCCTTCTCTTTTGACCTATTTGCAATAGGATGAAGGAGAGGATAGTGATGTTGAGGTTGAGGAAGAAGCAGGGGAGAAAATTACACGCAATTGGAGTGTTTTGAAAAGTACTCCTGAGCTACAAAAATCCAAGGTGATTTTGTATTTCAGTCTATCCTCCATTGTATCCTGGTTCTGTTTCATGCTTCCATCACACATTCTCTATAGTCTCATTTTGGAAATAGAAATGTTTACAATATAAGGAAGCTACCATTGAAAGAAAGGCAAAGTGGGATCTCATATTGCAATAATGATAATATTCCAATTGAATCGAATGCGCAACCTTAATAATGCTTGCATGAACATGGTCAAATGTTGTGTTGATCCCTGGTTAATTACTGTCTGGTCAAGAATATGTATTAATGTTTATTGTCTTTTTAGCCCAATAGTATCCACTAGATAGCAGCAAAATGTTCTCTTAAAAAAAGGACTTGGAATTTGAAAGTTTTGAGTAATAACTTGAGAAAGTTGCATCTCATATTGCTCTTTGTTTTAACTATTCTTATTCATTTCAGGCCGTGTAATATAATAGCTTCTTGATTTCCTTGAACTTGTAGGAAAAACCTAAGAAGAAGAATCCCTCATCTCTGGAAGAAGCAATAGATGATTCTGAGAACTTGACTGATTTTCTACTGGACTTTGAAGAAGATGATTGATTGATCTTATCTTTGTTATTGAACATTTCATGATAAGTTTTGAAAAATTGTAAGAGAAATAGTCAACATGCTATGCATATAAAGGTTGAAATGTAGTAGTAAAATTATTAATCAAGAAAAAGAAATTGATTCTCTTTTTTCTTGAATCCAAAAATAGAAAAATAGAAGTCAAATGTTTTTATTGGTTGCTGAGGTTGCATATACTTTCTATTGCCTTCTCAGTATTTATCACATCCCATCAGGAAAAAAAAAAAAAAAAATCATCTCAACATTTTTCCTCTAAGTTCTGTCAACTATGGTTAACGAATGATGAAAATTTTTTCATTTTAAATTAATAAGTGACTAAGTTCAAGCTTTTTTAATTCTAAGGATCAACTATCAGAATTATCATTTGGCCTTGCATAATAAAATATTCTATCTTAGACAAAACCCTAAAAAAAAAAAACCTTTGACATTAGTTTGCGACCGTTCCAGCTCTAACGCTGCCGCCCATGGCTTTGACACTGCTGCCCATGGCTCTGACACTGCCACCCATCTAACATTGCTTTGCGGCCGTCCTGCCTCTGACCCTGCCGCTAATGGCTTTGATTTAGGTCAGGAACACTAGTTAGGTTTATAAATAATAGATAGCGATAGTGGTACATTTTGAATACACTGAACAATTATGTTTTTGGTGCAAGAGCAACTATTCATTTCCATAGGAGATTGGAGTTTACTATTGTCATTGAGCATTGGAGCAAGCAGCCTGTCATTATGTTTGTTACTATGATGACTCTGTTAACATGCTTTGTGGTAGTTTTTAACACATCACTTTTTGGTTCAGTGCATTTTCCTCCATTATTGTCCATCTTGAACCAAAATGTTTGTCCAATTGTTGCAGGAGTAATATATCTGTTCATAGGTTTTTTTTTTAATTAATTAATTAATTAATTTTTAACTTTCAAGATGTGGTTCCTCAATAAAAGAGGGACAACAATTCTTTTTGATGTCTGGCCAAGTATTAAGTGGTTGTTGTTCTTTAGGGATGACCTAAACTGATTTGGACCAAAGAATTCAGGCCTCAGTATTGTTGGTGATCTCACTTACAGTGACAGTTTTTGGACACAAGTTTAAGGATTTTGAGGTCCAGAAATTGCAGGAATATAGCTAGATAGGGACATGGATCTCTAGACTGGCTTGGGGTTCAGAACTTTAGTGATAGGAAGGCATTAGAGCTTTTGTAACGCCCCAGCCTGTTAGGGTTAGGTTTTAATGCTTTGCGCCTACGAAAGAACAAGTTGACAAACCTAGCCCTAACAGGTTGGAGCGTTGCAACTTGTGTTACTCCCACCAAATTTTCAGTCAAGCATTATAGTTCAAGTGGCGGAAAGTTGCTTTGTTGTTTACAACTAATTCACGGCATCTTGTAGTGAAAGGAACAAGCACAATCTGCAGAGATGAAAAGGAGAAATGAAAAGGGTGTAGGGCTAACTAATAGCAATGGTTATGAGAAAGTGGCGGGGCTTTGCCCTTTTTGTTTTGCTTTTGGATTGAAAGAGATAACAAGGAGGATTTTAGTGTTCAAAGACACCATATGAAACCTTCTTACTTGTCTGCTTCATGGCAGACCCATCACGTGCCAATGATTCCACTGTTGTTGCTTGTTATCATCATATATATTCACTCTTATTTATAAGTTATAGTGAAACTCTTCCCAACATAAATAATCTTTGTCTAATTTTGATGTATTTGTATTTTTATTCCCTTGTAGGAATCCTGTCTGAAACTTCTGTAACCAAATATTCTTATATATATGGAAGCCTGTTTTTGTTGGTGCATATATATACTGGAATTTGGATTTTCATTTTACCATAGCAGTTAAAACGAGCACTCTCATGGCACCATTTAGAATTTGCATTGAATATCTTGTTGGCTGCCACATCTTTTCTTTTAAAACATTTGAAGGTTCATCTCTAACACCACATCCAGCATCACAGACAACCCTATGACCGTACTTTTTGCATAGAGAATTCTATCAGGGTTATTTAAAAAAAAAAATGAAGAGAATTCTATCATGGTGTCACCAATATTCTAACCAAAGATAAATGTTTTTTCCATCTTAAAAAGTAGCGATTCAAAAACGCAATTTTTAAAATCGCACTAATTATTAAAATCACGATCTCAAACAGACTCTAAACCTCCTTCACACAAACAACAGCTGATGAATCATTTCAAGACATCAAAAAATCTATTCCATTTCTGCTCTACTGATCTAATAATCTTTTTAATTAGGAAGGAAGAATAAAAATCTAAGATTAATAGACCTGAATATTATACAATGCAGATGAGAGTAGTTGCTGTAGCCTTTACTGAAAAGGACAACTTTTTGCAGAACCAAAATTTAATTTTAATTAGCTGTGAGTTTTTCTATTAATTGATTAAAATCATGAGTTATAAGCTTTCTTTATATAAAAAAACTCCCAAATATCTTATTGAAAACTTTCCTTCCTTAAATTGCAAACGCTCAATTAGTTGAGTTACTTGCCTCTTCACCAGCTGAGTTACCCCTAAGCAGTATAAGGTACTTTTATTTTGCATTCAAGATGATCAGGAAAAAATATATATATTGAAAAACGTGGACAGGCACTAGAAGGATATAATCATAGTTGTGGAAGGGCAACAGATGGATGTAATCATCATTGTTAGTAAGTTATGTGCAATATACAACATATATAATACACGCAGCACGATTAAAAAAGAAAAAAATTTTAATACATTATATTATGGGAGTCATTTTCATACATGCTTTTAGCTGGGAGACAATAGGAGACAATGGAAAAGAAGCCATGGGAATTTAATTATCAATTTATCATTTTGTTTAACATTTGTCCATTATTTTCAAAAAAAAAAAAAAAAAACCTATTGCTTTCAAATAATTAGCAAGAGAAACTTCACTCTATACCCCTGAACTACCACACAATTGGACATACCCCAAACTTTGAAACCTTTTAATTTGGACCCCCGAACTTTCAATTGCAATTAGTTCGAACCCCTCCATCAATTTTTGAACATTAAAAGTGATTCAATGATGTTTATACCCCTAACTCTTTTTTTTTTTTTTTTTTAAAAAAAATATATATTATAAAAAATTTTCACAAGGTGACCCACGGTCAAACCACCTTGTGACCCTTTTTTTTTCAAAAATTTTTAATAAAAAGAAAATTGAAGGGTAATTTTGTCATTTTAGGAGTTTTAACGGCAAAAATTGATGGGAGGAATCAAATTGATTGCAATTGAAAGTTCAAGGTTACAAATTAAGAGATTTCAAAGTTCAGGTGGAGGAGGTATATCAAATCCGTGATAGTTAGGAGTTTAAAGTGAAATTTCCTTAATTTGAATAAAAAAGAATCTTGATACTTATCAACTTAAGGGTTAATTACATTTACCCTTCTTTCCTATATTTTAATTTTTGTAATGTTTTTTCTGATTTACTATTGGGGTTGCATACAAGAGAGGTCCCTAATTAAGGAGATAAAGAAGAACACAAGTTTAAATTCTTTGTGGTAAATTTAAGTTCCATTAGGAAAGGATTAGTTATAGGATTAGTTATGAATAACAGTTGGATATTCAAGAAAACAAATCTCTAGATTCATTTGAAAATTTATCTTAGAAGGCACCAAAAGATTAGAAGAAACTTGTGCATTTTTGAAACAGTAACAAGTATAAGAAGAACAAAACAAATAGAAGTTTAACATTTATAAAAACCAATGGGGGATGGGGGAACTAAATCATCAAAACTACCCAAACTTAAAGTTAAACGTAAAGACCAATTCAGCAAACAAAACTTTACTAATCCACCAAGGTTATCCCTTATCAAAACTACCCATTATAAAGATCAATTTAGCAAACAAACCTGTACAAGTCCACCAAGGTTGTCTCTAAGATCAAGAATGAAATATGAGGCTCCCATATCCTGAAGTCGCTTCATTGCTGCAACAATCTTTATTTTATTTAGTCTAACGATAAGATCAACTGAAACTATATAATTGAAGTACAAAAAAGGGAAGCCCCACTGTGGACATAATTAGTGCCATATGCTTCACAAAAGGATAAGGATCCAAGTTAGCCAAATAGGCCTGTGATATTGGCCTCAACAATTTAAAGAACAGAATGTACCTACTGGTATACTACAAAGGCATGCATTCCAAGGGGAAAGCAAATTAGATTTTAGGGCTCCTGTCTCAAGTTTCTATATTCAAATAGCAGCATGAGATAAAAGGACCAATCCTAATTCCTTAGCAATTTCCTGTTTTGAGGCTTAGAAGGTTTATGCATCCTAAAATATGTGGTATATTATATATTGTTGAATTAATATAGCTTGATTAGATGTACAACTACTGGTCACCTAGTCTTTTCTAGCCAATGCATTGAACTCTTTTAAGCGCATGTAGCCAATAGAAGCAGTGCCATTGTCAATTTCTGAACAATCATTAAGAAGACAACACAACAAAAAAATTAACGCAATGTTACTTTATAAACGACTGTATTAAAATCACAACCTTAATAGTCACAAATGTTTCATTAGGGCCTTGTAACAAAGATGATACTTCAAAGGCTGATTTCCCTCCACATCTACTCCATTGACAGCTAGCACTTCATCCCCTAACAAATGTATCTAGAAAATGTATTCTAGATTAATTTTTGGACGTATGCCAAACACATGGAAGGGGAGTCAGGGGACACCAAGCATGCATATTGGATAAGAAGATAATAATGATTTGATTGATGAAGAACATGAAAGGAAATATAGGGTTCATATGAGACAGGACATCCAAAACAAATGAGAAGAAACATTTGAAGTCTCAAAACCTAGAGACTTTGAGTTAAGTGTTCATACCTTGCAAATTTATTTATTTATTTATTTATTTTATAATCTGATCCTATGCTTTCTTAAAAGATCTTTCTTTGAAATCTTCAGTTGTATCTCATGTTATTAAGTCAAGTAATTTTATAAGTCTCTCTTGTATTACTTTTGTGTCCCTCAAAAAATGAGGTAGTTTTTAAAATCATCATTTAATTAAAATCGAATAGTGATTAATCACAAGCTCATTTGATTCAAGGATGATTTCTAGTATTACTGTCACATACATGTTCCCAACAAAATTAAGTTTAGAAAACTATGTTTGCATGATCTTCTAAAGATTGTTCTTTTTATAATGTTCTCTCAATATTTTAAATTTTGTAATGTCTCCCAATTTATTATTGTAATTACAATTTTCTCCTTCCATTACTCAAAATAATAAAAATACTTTCATGAGATAAAAAATAAATAAATAAATAAAAAAGAAGAAGAAGATAAGTCATTTTTTTAAATCTTATAGAAAAAGTTTTTGTCACTTTAAATTGAGAAGGGGAAATATTGAAATCCCAATAGTAAATAGAAAAGACATTACAAAAATTAAAAATATGGGAAAGAAGGGTAAATGTAATTAACCCTTAAGATGATAAGTATCAAGATTATTTTTTGGGGAAACTTCACCTGATGTTTGGCTACTTTTGCAAATACTCCTTAATGTTCAAAACCTCTCACTTAGGTGTATCAAACTTCATTTTTCTCTCACTTTACCCATTCCGTCAAGAATTACTGTGAAATCCTAATAGACGACTTTTTGCGTGCCAAGCATGCGGATATTATTTTCAAAAAACCTGATTTTACCCCTCCACTCCACTCCACATGTTTGCGCCATCAACGAAGTTGTAGACGAGGAAAATGTGGTCGCCGGAGATGGAAGCGCCGAGGAGGTTGACGAGGCTAAGCTGGTGGCTACGGCAGATAACGGCAAGGCGTTCAACGGGGACCATACATTATTTCCCCAACACTCCAAAAATATCATCAACTTTCCCAAATCCTCCTAGAATTGGATGCCTATGTGCAAAACCAAAATGGCAGTCGACACCGATGCTCCAACCCCAACCCTTCGCACGACTCGCATTCCCTGAACCCCACGCTCTCCCAGACCAACAACACCAACTTTCAGGAGGATAGATTTTAAGCCATCCATCCACCCAACATAAAGAAAAGAAAAGACCATTCGACCAGAACATTAAAATTTGAGCTGGTTTTGGAAACCCTAGACTTGAAACTAAAAAAACTCTCTTCGTTTCGGCTTCCATTCTCATTTACTTAAAACTAAACACTAAATTAATTAAACACTATGATCAATCAAATGTTATTTGATTGTATCGCGATCAATCAAATGAATACACTAGGAACGATAGAAAGTTCGATTGATTGATAATTTGTTTAAAGTATAATCAATCATTTAATCCTATTACGATGGATTGAAAGAATGCACTAGGACAAATCGGATGTTTGATCAAACATTCAATTTCAATTGTTTTAATCATTTGATCATATCACGATCAATCGAACTAATTCACTAAGATTGATCAGATATTCAATCGAACCTTCAATCGAATGGTTGAATGATCCTATCAAGCTTAATCGAACTAATGCACTAAGATTGTTCGGGCAATCGATTGAATGTTCAATCAATTAGTTGATCATATCACGATCAATCACATTAATGTACTAGGATCAATCGATTGATATTATCATGATCGATCAAGATAATGCACTAAGAGTAATCGGATATTCGATTGTATCAAATTGGATCGATCATTTGATTGTATCACGGTCGATCGAACTAATTCACCAAAATCGATCGGATGTTCAATTCATCATTTGATCCAATTACAATAAATCGAACTAATTTATTATGATCAAACATTTGATCCTATCATGATCAATCAAACATTTAAATAAGAATAAGAAATAGAAAATTTCAATAATAATATATATATAATTATAAGCATTTTAATTTAATTGGAAATTTTGTTTTATTTAAAATAAATAAATAAATATTTAGACTAATCCACTTTGATCAATCGATCGGATATTTCATCGAGCCTTTAATTTCTTTGAAATTTGATCCTATCGAATATCTAATAATTTATATAAAAGAGATAATGACATATTACCGGGGCTAAATTTTTGGGAAATAAAAATTTTCTATTATATATGTATGGTCAATAGCATCGGCCCAAAATTTATTTTTTATTTTTTAAAAAAATTATCAAGTTATTCTTTTTTGTATTTAATTATTTTTGTTTAGTTTTTTTCTTTTTTTCTTTTTTTTCTACAAGAGCAATGTGAACGATGTTAGTCGTTTAATTTTATTTGTTTTTATTTTTCTACAAGAGTATTAGCGTGGACGCTAATGACCTATCATCTATATCATCAACTTTCAAAAGTGAAAGTCGACGCTAATAATATTCATCAGCATCCACTAAAAGTGGACATCGTTGGTCGTTTAATTTTATTTATTTTTCCATTTTCTACAAGTATTAGCGTCCATAGACGCTAATGACCTATCATTAACGTCGACTTATCATCAACGCTGTTGGTCGTTTAATTTTATTAGTCAAAGTTGATGCTAATAATATATCATTAATGCTGTTGGTCGTTTAATTTTATTATTATTTTTTAATTTTTCTACAATAGCATTAGCGTCCACTTTGAAAGTCGAAGTTAATAATATCTCTTCAGCGTCCACTTCGACTGCACGCTGTTGAGGTTTTAGTTTATTTTTTATTTTATTTTTTTGTACAAGAGCTTTAGCGTCCACTAAAAGTGGATGGTTCATTATCTGCCTTCACCGCCCATCTAATGGGTTCTGACAGTCCCGCCCATTTTATATTTTTATACCTTATCTTGTCAGGTGTCAGATGGGGTTTCCGGGTGTTATGCCCGGGACACCTGTACCGGATTAAAGTCGTTGAGTCCGGGAAAAGACTCCCGGGAAAGGAGAAAATTCTTTCCGGGAGAGATTTTTTCTTTTCTCCCGGGAAAGGGATAAAATTCTATTTTCTCCCGGTACTAATGCATAATCAGGCTGTTTCCTACTGGGAAAACATCCTTTCGCATAATCAGGCTGTTTCCTACTGGGAAAACATCCTTTCCCTTACACTGGGACAAAATTCTGTTCTCCGGGAAAAGAAGAAAATTATTTCCCGGGAGAGAATTTTCTCGCGGTACTACTTCAGAATCAGGCTGTTTCCTACTAGGAAAACAACCTTTCCTCGTATTGGGACAAAATTCTATTTTCCCGGGAAAAGAAAAAAATTATTTCCCGGGAGAGAATTTTCTCCCGGTACTAATTCAGAATCAGGCTGTTTCCTACTGGGAAAACATCCTTTCCTTGTATTATTTATATATTATCTTTGGGCATCCTTTTGGGAGCAATCGAACGGAGCAGAAAGCTCCAAAAGAAAATTTAATTTGCTGAACATCCTTCAGTACGGGTGATAGGTGTATTCTATTTCCCTCGTTGGGGATGATACGACTTCTTGTTATATATATATATATATATTTATGCACGAAGCCTTATAGACAACAAAGGAACACCCCTTTCAGGGTGTTGAAATGCAAACCTAAGAGTTCTCAAAACAACCTAGAAAAACCAAAGGAAATATTATTGATAGTCAAACATGACAAGTCTGATTACAGCCCTAAAAGCCCACTTTTATACTATCAATTAAAATAAAATCCTAGTGTTGAAATAAACACAAACAGCCATTTAGCTCTATTTTGAATGACATTTCCTCCCCTTACAAAAACTATATCAACTGTCCAAAATCATCTAAATAAAAGAACTAAAAGAGATGCCTTCAATTATAAAACTGCTACAGTAATATTTCGGCTAAGAAGGTATGGCGAATTGTACCACTATGCATTATGTGGATTATTTGGAGAGAGCGGAATGAAAGATGTTTTGAAGATCAAGAAAGGTCGTTGGAAGAGCTCAAAAAGTTGTTCATTCAGACTTTGTTTCATTGGACCAACGCTTTTTGCGCGCCTCAATTTCTACTATGTCTTAATTTTTATCTTTTTGTTCCTCTATTTCCCTTTAATGAGGCTTATCTTTGTATATTCCACATGTACTTGGGTTGCGCCCCTCTACTCTTTTCAATAAATCACTTATTTATAAAAAATTTTAAAAAAAAAAAAACTGCTACAGTAACTTGAGTAGTACTCATTTTACAGTGGCTTAGACCCCTTTGTGCATTTTGCCATTTTGACTTTAAAATCCAGTTTTCAATTTGATAGATTCGAGACCTAAGGTTAGGCCCTAAAATTGAGACCTTTGTTAGCCTTTATGTCAAATAGGTAACAAAAATGAATTTGAAAATACAATTCTATCCTCTAATAAAAATTTGGGAAAAGTCCGCATCCCTCCTTCAAACTACTATCCAATTGATAATGTCCACTGTCCCCAAACTTTCAATTGGGACAATGTTCCCCAAGACTAGCAAAAGGCAAAATGACCCTAAATCTTTTTGTAAGACAAAATACTCCAATAAATTCGAAAAAAAAATAAATAAATTTCCACACCTTGGTTTTTGTTTTTATTTTTTGAATTTTAGCTTTTATTTTACAAAGGGTATTTTCGTCATTGGGAGGACATTGATAACTTTTAGTAGTTTAGGAAACATTGTTTCAATTGAAATTTTGAGGACCACATTGTTAATTGGGTGATAATTTGAGGAAGATATGTAGATTTTTCCTAAAAGTTTAAAAGACATCCACTGTCTAATGAACGGGTGGTTCCTATTCAGAGGTGTGGGCCATGAGCCACTCTCTCGGAGGTGGTGGTTGTGAGCCACCCTTTTAAGTTGTGGCTGTCAGCCCCCTCTCCTTTAGGTGCTGGTTTTTTTTTTTTTTTTAATTTTTTTTAAAAAAAAATCTCTTAGAGTGACTCAATTGTATTATTTGTATTTTCACATCAATTTTTGACCTATTTGATGGAAAGGTTAACAAATGTCTCGAATTTAGAATGAGCCTAAATTCGAGTCTCAATTCTATCGTATTGAGAACTAGGGTAAGTCAAAATGACAAAAAACTCGGGGGTCCTGACCTGTTTTTTTTTTTTTTTCTTGCTTGCTCTGTACCATTTTATCTCTCTCCTATATTAGAATGTGTACTTTTTTGCATGTCTCTGATCATTTTTGACCAATGTTGTTTCATTTAATGTAAGGTACTAGCAAAATCATGTTTGTTATTAATTCATGCGCATTGTTGTGATGGGATTTTGTAACATTGTGAGCTTCATCCTATTCTTTTGCTTATTTCAGGCTAGAATTGAGATCGCCAAACTCTTTTTAGATGAAGGGAAGACGGTATAGCAGTTTATTGAGATTACATTCGTGAACAACTATTTCTTTGTAACTATGTTTATTTATTTGTTTATGTTTTCCATTTCTCTTGTGCAGACTGTAATTACAGTTATTTGCATCTTCCCTTCTTTCCCCTTGTCATCTAGACTCCAAAAAATAGTTAGCTACTTTATTATTTGGTTATGATGGACAATGGAAACACTTATGATCGATAATGGTCCAAAATGTTCACAAACTTGTATTTTGATTTGTCAAAAAGCATATTAATGATTAATAATGCTTCTCTGTGTTGTTTTGGACCTTTCCTCTCAAAAGTGATAGCAGTGCATTTTAAGCATTGCTTGATCACTTTGGCAATCTTTCCTCATCACTAATACCTCTTTTTTTTTTTTTTGAATGTGCAATAAAGTATCTGTGTTAGTACTTGTTAGTGCTATTCAGTCCACTACATTCAGCTTATAATTGTGGTGTTTTCTTCTGATGACATTTATGTACATATAATATATACCGCTGGAAGGATTCACAGTACCAAAACACTATTGTTGCAGATGCTGCACCATTGATTACAGCTCCTGTTAATGTATGCACTTTTACATTTGAGATCTTTACACCGAATAATCTGTATTTGCTCTCATTTATCACAATTTTTTTTTAATGGTTGAAAGCTCTTAGTCTGAAATAAATGAAAATAAAACTAGATTTCTCGTTTTAGTAGAACTATTGTCAATTTTGAATCAACATGTTGCCTGTGCAACGAGGGTTTGGACATGACAATTTTGACCGTGACATGAGCTGCCATATTTGAGGATTAAAATATAACTAAGACTATCATTCAGGAGCATTAGGTTCATTTTTTAATCAATATGTTGTCCATTCAATAAGGACCTGGATACTAATGACAATGCTTAACACAGATATGAGCTGGCAACAGCAACTAAAATAAATTGGGGGGTAACTGTTTTATTTTGTGAAATTAGACACCTAAACTTAATAAATTAGGTACCTTTGTTATGTTTTGTCAAATCAAATGCCTAAACTTGAAAAATAAATTGAAAAAGAGACTAACTATTAATGAAATAAAAAAATAAAAAAATTGGGTACATCTTCAGTAACTTGAGGGGACAAATATTTCAGACTTGGGAATATACATATAAAATATATGTAGTGTACCCTAAATTTCGAAAATTTGTCCCCCACCCATTATTATGTAGTTCCGCCTGTCTTACTCAACTATGTTTAGATGACGGCCTTTTGAAAATTTGATTCTTAACAGATGGTTTATGCCAAAAAAAGGTCAAAAGAACTTGCCAAAAAAGGGTCACACTGTGTGCTTGTGTCATTCATCATTTGGAAACTGGAAAATATATATATCCATCAAGAAGAGAGGCAAATTAAGTCTAGGCCTAAGAAGTTTTGCAAAAGCTGAGTCTATAACCCCTTTATTGGGCATCTCGGTGTGTTCTTGCACTGTTTCAGGACCATATGTCATAATGTCACAATTGATTATTAATCAACAATCAAATCTTTTTTTCGGATTATTAATCAACAATCAAATCTTTCTTTTTGGTAGAAAAACACTGTAATATAGAAGAGTAGCAGAAGTCAAGTAAACAAGCATATTGACAAGCTAGAACCTTGTTTAAGAGTATGGGAGGTCTGTATTACAGAGTATCAGAGTATTTACCAGCCACGTCCAACCTAATTCGAACCAACGGATTCTTCCTCCCTCACATCTCCCCCCACGTGAATCTCCTCCCACTCCATATGTAAATTTTCGCAAAAGAGTATAATCGAATTTACCAGAGGTTGATCAAGACCCGCTGGGAAGACAACCTTCTTATCGCCGAAATCACCCCCAGGCACGAGTTCAATGCTATCCAGATCTGCACCTGATCCGACCCATATTATTTTTTCATCCGATGAGCTGAATGCTGGACCGGGACTTGGGGCATTTATGGGATTTAAAAAAGCGGCCACCGGAGGAGGTTCCTCCGGTGGAAAAGGCTCCTCCGGAAAAGGTGCTTCGTCGGCCGCCCCCTCAACCGCCAGAAAAATTTCCCCATTGGCCGCCTCCTCATCTGCCGCCTCATTATCCGCTGCCTCCTCATCCGCTGCCACATCCGCCGCCTCCTCAACCGGCAGAAAAATTTCCCCATTGGCCGCCTCCTCATCTGCCACCTCATTATCGGCTGCCTCCTCATCCGCTGCCACATCCGCCGCCTCCTCAACCGGCAGAAAAATTTCCCCATTGGCCGCCTCCTCATCTGCCGCCTCATTATCCGCTGCCTCCTCATCCGCTGCCACATCCGCCGCCTCCTCAACCGGCAGAAAAATTTCCGCATTGGCCGCCTCCTCATCTGCCACCTCATTATCGGCTGCCTCCTCATCCGCTGCCACATCCGCCGCCTCCTCAACCGGCAGAAAAATTTCCCCATTGGCCGCCTCCTCATCCCCCGCCTCATTATCCGCTGCCTCCTCATCCGCTGCCACATCCGCCGCCTCCTCAACCGGCAGAAAAATTTCCGCATTGGCCGCCTCCTCATCTGCCACCTCATTATCGGCTGCCTCCTCATCCGCTGCCACATCCGCCGCCTCCTCAACCGGCAGAAAAATTTCCCCATTGGCCGCCTCCTCATCCCCCGCCTCATCATCGGCCACATCCGGAGCAGTAACAGTAGTAATAGTAGAGTTTGCGGATTCGTCGGGCTCCAACTCCAACTGTAGAAAATCTTCATCGTCGATATCATTCGGAAAATCGACGAGAAAATCCTCCAGCTCTTCGTGATCAGGCTCATCCTCGAGCTCCACTGCTGGATCAACCCAGTCCAAGTCCCAACCCCAGGGCACTTGCTCCGCTGGAACCCAGGGTACTTGCGCCGCTGGAACTGGTGGTACCGGCACCTGCCCAGGCTCCCAGTCCCAGGGTAACGGCATTTCAGGCAGTTGCCAGTTCAAGTCCCAGGGTAGCGGCTCCACCTCCAGCTGCTGCTCTGCCCCTGCCTCCGGCTCTGGCTCCGGTTCCTGCTCCTGCTCCTGCTCCGGCTCCGGCTCCGGCTCCGGCTCCTGCTCCTGCTCCGGGACCTCGACCTCGACCTCGACCTCTGCCTCATTTTCTGGTCTTCTCCTTCCCCTTCCCCTCCTTCGCATTGCCCTTCTCATTACCCTTCTTCTTCTCAGTGCTCTTCTCCCTCTTGCTGTGAAGAGCATCCATCTCCATCCTCTACTGCCGGCGAGAATGAGACGGAACAAACGCCTGCACATATTTTGTTTTCTCTGTTTTTCTTTTCTCCCTGGTCTCTCCGCTCTCTTCTCTCCCTTTTCTTCTGTTCTCTCTCTCCCCCCCCTCTTCTCTCCCGTAGAAAGAGAATTTTAAAACCTCTCACCCGCAACCCGCCCAGCAAATTTATTTTAAAAAACAATTACGCTTTTTTTTTTAAGTACATCTCAAATTCGGATTAGGAAGTGTCCTTTTTGAAAAACAGGAAAAAAAATTAAGAAAAATATGATTTTAAAAATAAAAATAATATGGAACTAGTATTAATTCTGATGGGTTTTTTATTGATCAGACTTTTTTTTTTTTTTTTTTTTCAATGATGGGTTTTCCCAGCCACGCTGGTGGGACATAGCCTTGCCTTGAGACAGTTGGCGGAGAAATCCATTCAGAACGGAAAGTTGATCCACTTCCTGCGAGATCATAAAACTCAATTTACCGGCCTCAATGAATGAGGCGGAACCGGAGCTTATTCCTGTATATCAAAGATGGTCTTTAAATGGGGGACTGGATTTCACCCCCGCCCTCAAAGTAATTTCAGGGCATGACTCTAATCCCAACCTTGTGGAATCAATCTACCTAGGTGCCTTGTGAAGTTGCTGGCCTGATCTTGTGAATCCTCTCTAGTTAAAATACAAATCACCGGGAAGGCTGAGTTCGAAAAGCACCATGGCAAAATGATGAAGGACGGCTTCTCAGGGCACCTCACCCGGCTAATACTTCGGTCACTTCCGGGACACGTTTTGATCCAGGGACCACTTTTGACCCTGGAATACTTGGAAAACAGTTCCCTATCTCTCGGGCAACTAAACCGCGTGAGAGAACACGTGAACATGAATTACACCCGGGATACAATTCACCGGGTACTGTTCTCCCGGGATACTGATCACCCGGAGTCTCCAATAATTCAACCGCCTTCTTCTTCTTCTTCTTCTTCTTCAGCATCGAAGGCTGAGAGTCGCCCCGAAGTCACTAACGAAGGGATTGTCGAGGAAGCTTAGGAAATCGAATCACCCGGGTAATCGAATTACAGTGACGTGTCTCTCACCGTAATTCGATTCCTTCCTTACGACTATGTCGGAGATCTTGAGATGGAGAAAAAGCTTGATGATGGGGTGGTGACGTGGTTTTGGGTTAAAAACGAGAGAAATGATCGGGTGGCTTACAGAGAGGTGGTGGTGAGGAATGGATATGAAACGCTTGCGGCCATTCATGCAATGAATCATGAGTCCATTGAGCTTTGGATCCTGGGAAGACAGCAAGGGATAAATCTGTTCCTCCTTGATGGATTAATAGATTGGAGGGAAAATGAGGAACTGGGAGTGATTCGGGACCATGTTGCCTCAACGGAATTTGGTAGCTCTGCCTCTGTGCTTGTGGTGCAACAACAGATTACGAGAGGACATGGATCAATCAAGAAGGCTGCAGCCTCACCAGGAATGGGAACGTTTACGTCCTGGTTTTGCTAGCATTATTGCATGCATGGAATTTATTTATTTATTTATTTATTTTTAGCGCTATTTTTTACATGCATTCCAAGGGAAAATGTGGCGTGTTTAAAAAAACCAAAAGAAAAGCCACTTAAAACACATTACATCAATTATGGTAAAATTTATAGTACTGAGGTTTGTTTGCCCGATAACACCTCTCATTTTACAATTGAGAGAAGAGCTCAATCTTGATTTTTCTTACTCATTAAGAAAGCATTGCATACCATTTTTTTTTGGACAATTTCACTAACCTCAACTTTACCACTTTTTGCAGACACTCACTATATTCAAACTTCATTTTCTTCCTTACTTTAAAAATTCTCACTTACCCCCCTCCATAAATTAGGGCACAAATTTTTTATACCAAAATATTTTAAAAAATAAAAAAATATCTGAAGTTTGAATTTTATACAAAAGTCACTATTTAAAATTCACTATTTAAAATGTCAACTTCCAAAATGTTTTTTTATTTTTTTTAAAAATGAAAAACAGGGGTATTTTGGTCTTAATTTGTACGGAGGGGGTAAGTGAGAATTTTTGAAAGTTCAAGGAGGGTAAGTGAGAGTTTTTAAATGTTAGGGAGGTGTCTACAAAAGTGGGTAAAGTTTGAGGGAGGTTAGTGAAATTGTCCCTTTTTTTTCTAATTAAAAGGGTAGGGGAGAGCAACTAATTGTGGTTACTCTACCTAAGTATAACCATAGTAGCACCTACCCACTAGAGGATTGCTCATAAAGGGCCAAGGCGATAGAAATAGTAGGCAATCCCTCAAGACCAATTGAGCCATAATTGAACGGTCTTAACCCAACACTACCAAGACATCAATGAAACACAATGGGGATAATATTAATCAGGCTTGTGTGAATGATTCTTTGTTGCAAATAGTCAAATTCACGCCCTAGTACAAACCCATCTTCATGGGGATTTCCTTGAAACCATTAAACCACCGCTATTTGTGGTGCCTTGCATACCATTATACAACATATTTGTGATCTTTAAAATTTTAATTACCTATATACAAGAAAATGATTATGTGAAATTGTTGTTGTACGCAGGAGGATCTCTATTCTAAAACTTGGATGCAAGATTTACTTTGGGATAGTCTTTACATAATCATTGAGCCCGTTCTTACTTGTTGGCCTTTTAACAAGTTGAGAAATAAGGCTCTTCAAGTAGCGATGAAATACATTCATTATGAAGATGAGAATAGTCGGTATCTTACCATTGCAGGAGGGGAAAAGGTAACACTGTTTTTACATATATAAAAGGAAGATAGAGTTATGAAGAATATTTGATCCAATTATAGATATGCCTACTCCTTGACTTTGAGACTCTTAGCCACTTCAAATGAACAGCCATTAATATTGATGCTCGCTTGTTGGGTTGAAGATCCACATGGGGTTCCTTTAAGAAGCGTCTTGCTAGGATACACGATTTGTTATGGATTGCAGAAGATGGATTGAAGATGGTTAGTACGTAGATATTATTGAGAAATTGCAGCTCTGTTTCTTCTTTAATTCATTACAAAATCATTCTTTCAATTAACTCTTGATAACATTTTAAATTTTTGTTTGAAATTATGCAGACTTCTGCTGGCCAGGTTTGGGATGCTAGTTTTGCCATCCAAGTAACCACTATCAAGTTGTTTGAAATTAACTCTTGTAGATTGAAGAAGATGGATTGAAGATGGTTAGTAGATATTATTGAGAAATTGCAGTTCTATTTCTTCTTTAATTTGTTCTCAAAATTGAGTTCACATTGAAAGCATGAGATAAAATAGAACAAAGAGCCTGACATATAGAAAGAAAAATACAATAGTTTATTGCTCTATAAAAGACGCAATAAGGACTAAGGTTTGTCAATAAAACCTATAGAAAAGTGGAAAACCATTCATTTTAGGATTTCTGAACATGACAAATAGTCGTAAGTAAGATCGCCAAAAAATTCCATGGTACCATTACACGAAACTGGAGGAAATACAGCCACTGGGCCCCGTTGATTGCATCCCCAAGTATTGTTTTGGATTTTCCGTGCCGGAGGTATCTATTGCTGATGTATTCCCATTGTGGCTGTTTTCTGTTTCTTACATTGACAGATACTGAAAATTTGAAACATGGGAAATTTGAATTCCAAGTCCCCATAGCTTTATAATTATAAAGTATGCAAATTTACTTAAATTTATGGAACAATTTCATGAAAGGTAAGACCTTTCGGAACAAGTTTTTGACTCTGCTTAGTGCTTACAAGTCAGGATATTCATTGATCTTCCCATGTCGCCGTTATTATCGTTGTTGTTGTTGGTCTCATTATGATTTTATATTTATGGTTTCTTAGAGCCTAATTGCTTCATCTTATAGCAATGTCTCATCTTATAGCTCTTTATTATCAGATTGACAAGATAATATTGGACCGGTTGCCAAAAAACCAAATTTCCAGACTTAAGTGGCCACGATCTCAGTTCAGGAAGTTTCTTGGTGTAAGTTTAAGTTTTAGACTTTGCAGTTAACGCTAATAATCGAACTAAAGATAGGTATTAGCGCCCACTTTAAAGTGGATGCTAAAAGTTGATGCTAATATACTAACGGAATTATACCATAGGCGGAAAAATTATTAGGGCGACAAAATAGTTATTAGCGTATATGACGCGATAGTTGATTATCAGCATCCATGCACTAATAGTCATACATAATAATTGTTGAAGCCGCTTTCCGATTGATGACGTGGCACGCTATTGGGCTCTGGCTCTACTACTTGAACCTAGGATATCTGCACAAGAAGAAAACAAGAGGATTGAAGGAGATCGGGGTGAGCCGATGGGGTCACTCCGATGCCTAAGTCGATGTTGGTGAAAAAGAAAAAAGCATACAAAAAGAAGGCAAGAATTACGTTACCTCGATGTGTGTCTACTTTGCATTATATAGGCACGGGTGGTAGCCTTTCAACCAATTCGACTCTTCCCGATTTGCTGCGAGGCAATTTGTTATCGAGGATTTGAGTAGTTACCGTTCTTGATCTTAGAAGATCGAGATAGGATTTGGTTGTTAGCTTTTGAATTTTGAATTACGATTGATTATAAGAACCTCGCAACACTGTTGAAGTAATAGAGGAGGCTTTGTATCTGAGAAGGCCTCGGGCCAAGGCCTCGGATGTTACGGGCCCAAAGTCATAAATGGTCGAGGTCGTCGAGGCCCGAGAAGGTCTCGGTCTTCAGAAAAAGGAACTGGGCCGACCCTGACTTGGGCCTAGCGAGTGACGGGGAATGGAGTATGTGAAGTTGATCCATGACCCAACAGTTACCCCCCAATTCCCTTGTCTGTAGGACTATGGGAATTCTAGTGTTTTAAAAGGCTGGATCAACCTTCCAAGACTCGTCTCAATCTTAAAATATGTTCGAGGTAAGATTCGGCAAAGTCGAGAAGATGAGCCTCGACGTACTCGAGAGGATAAGCCTCGACGAAGTCGGCGATGAGCCTCGGCACTCGAGAGAATAATCCTCGACAAAGGCGAGAAGATGAGTCTCGGCCTTTTCGAGATCTGTGGGCAAATAATAAAGTTTTGAGCGGGAAAAGTTTTGAAATTCCCAAAAACCGTCTGAGCAACCGTTTGTCCGAGGCGGTGACATTTAATGCGCCGATTCTGCTTCTCGAGTAGAGCCACGTGTAGGCCTTGGATTGGTTGCTCGTGCTGCTAACAACTGTTGATCATCATGAAGGCCAGTGGAGAAGTCGACGTCTCTGCAGTTATTCGAGGTACGTCTCTTCATCTTCTTCCTTTGAAGCGCGTCGACGCTTCGTTTTATCTGTTCCCCTATAAATGCTTGTACACCGCCCATTCGCCCATCTTCATTCTTTGAAGTTTATCTACAACTTTAAGTTCCGTTCTTCTTTATTTCGTGAATCTTATTCTAGATTTTCTAAAGATGCCTAGGGGTGGTGGTGAAGATTCTGACGGCCTCGGCGACGCCCACCCCGCCACGTGGGAGAGCAGATTGTCCAAACGCGTGATGAGCAGAATTCATTCCTCCTTTTGTCAAGATACGGTTCACGATAGGGGACGGAGCCATCGTCGTTGCACCGCCATGAGGTCTGTTTTTAAACGATGTTTAGGGCAGGCTTCCGTCTCCCTTTCTTCCCATGGTCCGAGAATTGCTCGCCTACTTGGACTTGTCCTCTCACCAGATAGCTCCCAATGCGTGGAGATACCTCTATGGCTGCATGGTGCTGTGGCCTCTCGCCTGGGAAAGAGCATCAGTTGACCGTTAGGGAGTTTTTACACTTGCACAGGGTTCACAGGAACCCTGGGGGCTCTGGGGTCTATAATATCCAGACGAGGCGGGGTCGTCTGGTGATTTTGGAGCCGAGATACTCCAGCAATCACGGCTGGAAAACAAAATTTTCTTTGCCTCGGGCAATGGGAGTTCGCCTCTGAGAAGGCCATGCAGACGAGGGTTCCTCGGGAGGTGAATATGCTTTCGAGAGGGTGGTGAGAACCCGTCTTACCCCAAAGGAGCTCAGGGTCGGTGAAGTGCAGAGGTGGGCTCGGAGGCACGAGTCGAGCTTAACCTTCGAGGTGCTGGGTTTGGTTCCGAGATTGATGGAGCTAGTTTATGCTCCGCCGTCACGTGGCGGTTGAGCCTGACTAGGAACTCGTGGAGTTCCTCGATCCTAACCCTCCGGCCGCTAATACAAGGAGAGCTACCCCGAAAAGGCAAGGCCCGGCGACCGGCGATGGGTCGGACGAAAATGGATAAGGTAAGGGAAAATGGTGGAGCAGAGAAGCCCAAGAAAACCACTATCCCATTGTGGTGGGGTTTTCAAGATTAGGGAACCGAGGCATCCTTCCCCACCAGTCTCCCAATCGCTCGCCTATCAAAAAGAGTCCCTTGACGAGGACAAAGGCGAGGCCCACTCAAGGTGGTAAGGGCGTTGAAGTTGGCCGACGAGAGTCGGAAACCGAGAAAGCGATTGAGGCGCTCCATCACCGACCCTCTCATCAAGCTCCTGCTGATGTGCAGGATGTGAAAGAGCCTCACGAGGAGCCCTAAGAGACCGCCCGGACGCAATCCGGTTGAGGAGTCGGACGTCGAGGTAATCGAGGCTCCCTTGATAAGAAGAAAGCTTAAAAGCGTCGGAGCCTACACCGGGAAAGGTGGAGCCGGCCGTGCCGTCGCCGAACGTTGCCTCGGTGCCAGTCTCGAAAGTGGCGGGTTTCTTGGCGGCTTGAGAACAGCGCCTCCCGTGCCCACGAGTGGAGGAGGTTGCCGCCTTCCTAGCTAACGAGCCGATTTTCGGCCCCATGAATGGCGGGGTTAGTCGGCCATTAATGGCGCTGAGGGCCCATTCCATCCTCTGAACCGTCAATTGGGTTCCAACATACTGACACATCTTGGAAGATCTCGAGATGGCCTCTGAAGATTCCGTCGGAATGGCGGACGAGAATTTAGGGCCATTCGTAGAACCCACTGGGCGTATTCATCAGGGACCCCTGTCCACCATACCGGCGGGGCTTCGTCTGGCTCCGTCAAAGGTCCCGAGTCCGGGCGCATATCTGAGAGGCCTCTGCATCGAAAAGGCCTCGTGTGTCCGGTGCATCCCGAAGCCTCGAGGCGTCCGAGAGCAGTCGAGTACAACAAGGGGCTAATTGGACCTTCAGAGGAGGTTGCGAAGTTTGGGCGACTTGAAGGGTAATCCCGTCAAGGCGGTGTTTGATATGGTGGACCACCAGAAACTCCAGCTGAAGGATCGTGATCTCTCGGCTAGAGGAATGGCTGAAGAGATGTTGGCTTTGCATTTTTTGGTAAGCGAGTCGTTTTTTTTTTTTGTCTTTGCCTGACGACCCTTCTTTTTCAGTCCTTTCTTAGGTCGGCCATCCTTTACTGCTACTTTAGGAAGGTTTCGGCCGAAGAATGTGGGGAAGAAGGATTGAGGAAAGAGTTGGCAGAGGCCAAGGAGGAGAACGTCCGACTTTGGGCGTTGGTCACCAAGCACGAAGATGACCTTCGAGTCCTTGCAGAACATTCGGCCATGATGGAGGTCGAGGCCTCGGATGCCTCCAAGCGCAAGGACCAAGCCGTAGCAGAGCTTGCCTCGATGACCGAGGAAATCCAGGAACCCGAGTGGGCTCATGCTCTGAGAAAGCCACGAGGCTTTGCAAGTGGCGCATGCGGGGCTTCAAGAGGACCATTCGATCGTGAAGGAGGAACTGGCGCTTCTTGAGGAGAAGCATAACGAGACTCTCAAGCTGAAAGAGAGTCAGAAATCGGTCGAAAAGGTCTCGAAAGATAAACTCATCGCCGAGGAGAGGTACAAGCATTTTCGCGATGAGCACAGGAAACTGACGCTCGGGCTGAGAAAGGCTGAGGAGAAGGCTATCAGCTATCTTCATCAGCTTTCCTTTGCCTCTAGGGTTCGAGATACTACCTGGGCCGACGGACTGTACCTCGGGTTTGAGACTTTCAGGGCCTGGTGGAAGGACCCCGCCAAGAGAATCGACCTCAACTCGGTGAACATTGAGGACATCCCCTGTACCAGTGAAGCTATCCGGCGTCTTCTTTCTTTTGGAGCGGAAGAGATGCCAGACGCGGTTGGGATTAATGAATTCAACTACCAACCTCTTGCCCCTACAACCAAGGCTGCTGAAAGTGGAGCAACTAGGGTGTCTGGCTCTGAGGTCAAGCGCCGGGCCCGAAATCCAGTGGGTAATGAAGTTAAAAGGCTCCTCAGGCTGCTCCTGGTTTACCAGACCCCCCTAAGGATCTTTAGGGGACAAGTGGTTTTGCTCCCTTTTTTTTTTTTAGCTGATGTACCTTTTGTTATTATTTTTTGTAAAACTACTTTATTTGTTAATAAAATAGTGAGTTTCATTCATGGCTCTTCCCTAACTATTTCGTATATATTCGTATATAGTTATAGTGTTGGGTCTCGGTAGTCGGGATTTAGAGGCCAGCCTCAGATCGACTCCACTTTGTTCCTTTCTAGGTGTCAGGTCTCGGATGCCGAACTTGGTGAAGACCAGGTCTCGTATCGGGATTGACCTTAGTTCCTTTCTAATTGTCAGGTCTCAAATGCCGAGCCTGGTGAAGACCAGTCTCTCAGACGAGATCGACCTTAGTCTAAGTGTCGTCTTGATGTCGAGCTCGGTGAAGACCAGTCTCGTGGTTCGGACTGACCTTAATCTAAGTGTCAGGTCTGGATGCCGAGCCTGGTGGAGACCAGTCTCGTGATCGGGACTGACCTTAGTTCCTTTCTAAGTGTCAGGTCTCGGATGCCGAGCCTGGTGAAGACTAGGTCTCGATCGGGATCGACCTTAGTCTAAGTGTCGTCGTCTCGGATGCCGAGGTGAAGACCAGTCTCGTGTCGAGATCGACCTTAGTTCCTTTCTAAGTGTCGTCTCGGATGCGAGCCCGTGAAGACCGTGTCTCGATCGGGATCGACCTTGTCTAAGTGTCAGTCTCGGATGAGTTCGGTGAAGACCAGTCTCGTGTCGGATCGACCTTAGTTCCTTTCTAAGTGTCGTCTCGGATGTCGAGCGGTGAAGACTAGGTCTCAGATCGGACCGACTTTCTAAGTGTCGTGTCTTGATGCCGAGTGGAGACCAGTCTCAGATCGGGATCGACCTTAGTTCCTTTCTAAGTGTCGTCTTGGATGTCGAGCCCGTGAAGACTAGGTCTCAGATCGAGATTGACCTTAGTCTATGTAGGTCTCGATGCCGAGCTCGGTGAAGACCAGTCTCTCGATCGGGACTCGACCTTAGTTCCTTTCTAAGTGTCGTGTCTTGATGCCGAGCCGGTGAAGACCAGTCCGTGATCGGACTAACTTTAGTCTAAGTGTCGGGTCTCGGATGCCGGGCTTGGTGAAGACCAGGTCTCGTATCGGGACTGACCTTAGTTCCTTCCCAAGTGTCAGGTGTCGGATGCCAAGCCTGGTGATGACCAGGTCTCGTATCGGGACTGACCTTAGTTCGATGAAAACTTGATCGCTACCGATTCATTCAAGGATATATGAAGATAAACTCCGAGTACTTCTTTATTGAATCAATTCTCGCTAAAGTCGATCACAAAATAAATGGGAACTACATCATGTTTAAATGAAATATCTTTGAGATGCTCCATTCCATGGCCTCGCAGACCTTCCCATTGAGTTTTCTAAATGGTACGCGGTCTTTGACAACTAATCATCTTGTATGGGCCTTCCCAATTCGGGCTAGTTTTCCTTCGATCGGTCTTTGTCAGGGTAACTTTTCACAAAACTAGGTCTCCGATTTTGAAATTCGTGGTTTCACCTTCCGTCAAGTACCTTGCCATTCGTTCCTGATACACGGACTGTGTGATCTGGGCTTGATCGCGCTTTTCCTGTAGTAGGTCTAGGTGGAGTTTTAGACCTTCATCATTAGATTCCATCTTGTATGCTTCTACCCTTAAGCTTTCCGATCCCAATTTGCGGAATAATTGCTTCGGTTCGAATGCCAAGCGTAAGGGGTTTCTTGATGGGAGTTCTTCTTGTTTAGGTATGCCCAAAGAACCTCCGGAGATAATTCGCCCAATCTCCTTTTTTGTCGCCTCTTCTTTTTCAAAATTTTGAAAATGGTTTTGTTGGTGGCCTCAACTTGCCCATTTGCCTGAGGATGTCCGGGAGATGAGAAGTAATTCCTGATGTGAAGCTCAGCACACCATTTTCGGAACGGTTCACAGTCAAACTGTTTCCCATTGTCAGTGACTAATGCGTGGGGCACGCCGTAGAGACAGACAATATTTTTCCATAAGAAACGCTCGATGACTTTGGTCGTTATGTTTGCCAAGGGTTCACCTCCACCCACTTAGTAAAGTAGTCTACGACAACCCGCCAAATCGACACCTCCCTTTCCTCGGTAGTGTCCGACTATATCTACCCCCATTGCGAGAAGGGCCAAGGAGAGGAAATTACACTTAGTTCCTCTGGTGGTTGTTTGGTGACGTTAGCAAATCGTTGGCACTTGTCGCAATTTTTGACAATAGCCGTTGATTCCTTATTCATTTGTGGCCAATAAAATCCTGCTCTTACGGCCTTATGCCACCTTGCCTGAGTGACTTCCGAAATACCTTCATGAATCTCTCGGAGGATATAGTTTCCTTCTTGGGAGACGACTTAAGAGAGCAACGTGAATCCTCTTTTATAGAGCTTCCCATTGACTATCGTGAATCTGCCGGCTTTCATTCGGAGCTGTATGGCTGTCTTCTTTTCGGATGGCAAGAATCCGCCTTCGAGATATTTGATTATTTCGGTTCTCAATCCGAGCTTCCTCGACCGATGCCACGATGTTTGAGGCGTAAATGGATATTGAGGCGCTTTAAGCTCGGATATCTTTTTGTCTTTCCTTGACTCCATTATCTTGGTTGAGGCCATCCGTGCCAAGTGATCGGCCTTTTCGTTGTCTTTCCTAGGATTTTTGTGATGCTGAATTTTGAAGGAGGTGACATACCTTGCACCTTAGCAAGTACTTCTTCATTTATCCCTTTTGCTTCAAATTCCCCCATGATATGACGACGATAACTTGAATCGATCTTGAACTTCCATTCAGCCCCTAGTTCGAGGCCAACCGAATCTGCTATAATGACTTCATATTACGCTTCATTGTTGGTGGTTCTGAATTCTAGCTTTAAAGAACCTTTTAACTCTTCTCCTTCGGGAGTAACGATCACTATCCCTGCACCCCCGCTCTTTTTTGTTGACGAACCATCGACGTAGATGATCCATCTCCGTTCTTCCTCTGCTTCCGGCAAGTTGGTAAATTCAGCCAGAAAATCTGCGAGGACTTGGCCTTTGATCGCATTTCTGGGAACGAATTCGAGGTCGAACTGCCCCAGTTCGATGGCCCAGTTTGCTAACCGTCCTGATAGGTCCAATTTCTGCATTATTTTTCGGAGTGGGTATATCGTGAGGACTCGTATGGAATGAGCTTGAAAGTAGGGTCGGAGTTTCCTTGAAGCCATGATGAGGGCGAATGCTAGTTTCTCGATCTGTGGATACCTTTCTTCTGCGTGTAGTAACGCTTCTTGACAAAATATACGGTTTACGTATCCGTCCTCTTCTCGGATCAAAAGGCCTTGGCTAGTAGAAGCTGCTAAGTATAAATATAGCACCTCTCCGAGAATAGTTGCTTAACAAAGGAGAGTTGTCAAATATGTCTTCAATTGGAGAATGCACTTTCACATTCATCGTCCACTCGAAAGCCTTCCTCAAGATTTTGAAGAATGGGAGGCATTTGTCGGTGGATCGAGAAATGAAGCGATTTAGGGCTAGCCTCCCTCGCTATTGGAGAGTTTTTGTGGATTTGGGATTGCATCTCTAATCGCTGGATTTTTTCGGGGTTGGCCTCTATCCTCTACTTGATACCATGTAGCCTAGAATTTTCGAGGATACCCTCAAGCGCATTTTGAGGTTTAGCTTCATCCCGTACTGCTTTAATGTCTTAAATGCCTCACGGAGGTCATCAACGTGGTCAGTTAATTCTGTGCTCTTTACTAGCATATCTACATACACTTTCATGTTTCTCTCTATCTGGGCTTGGAACATTTTGTTCACAAACCTCTGGTATGTGGCTCCCGCGTTCTTCAAGCCGAAAGGCATGACTTTGTAACAGTAAAGGCCCCGATCAGTGATGAATGCCGTCTTCTCTCGATCCTCTGGGAGCATGAGGATCTGGTTATATCCTGAAAAGGCATCCATGAAACTGAGTAACTTGTACCCGGAGGTAGAGTCAACCAACGCATCGATGCGTGGGAGGGGAAAGCTGTCTTTGGGGCAGGCTTTATTAAGATCAGTGAAGTCCACGCACATTCTCCCTTTGCCGTTAGATTTTTTCACCAGGACTACATTGGCTAACCAGTCGGGGTAATAAACCTCCTCGATAAATTGTGCCTTTAATAGCTTCTCCACCTCCACGGTTATTGCCTCGATCCGTTTCGGTGCAAACTTCCTTCTCTTTTGTCGTACTGGCCTTGCTTCGGGATCCACGTTTAAAACATGGACTATCTCCTCGGGGTTAATACCCGGCATGTCCTCATGTGACCAAGCAAAGACCTCTATATTTCTTCGTAAGAAATCTATGAGGCCGTCTCGGACTTCTGTATCGAGGCAGGTTCCTATCTGCAACACCTTTCCTTCTCCCACCGAGACCTCCTCGACCGGCTCTGCTGGTTCTCCCCTGGCCTCGGATACCGAGGCCACCGTTAGGTTGGTCGTGTCCGAGGTCTTCATGGAGATGTTGTAACATTTCCTCGCCGCGAGCTGGTCGCCCCGCACTTCTCCGATTCCTCCCTCTGTTGGGAATTTCATCGTAAGATGGTAGGTCGAGGTTGCGGCCCTTAGCTTGTTTAGTGCTGGTCGACCCATAATTGCGTTAAGCGGACGGCCGGTCGATTACCAAGAAGTCCACCATAACGGTGGAGCTGCGTCCCTCATCCGGTAGAGGATGATCCCTATCGGGTATACTACTTCCCCTCCAAATCCGACCAATGGAGATCCGAACGGTTTGATCCTTTCTCGATCGATTCCCATCTGCTGGAAGGCTGGCCAATAGAGGATATCGGCAGAGCTTCCGTTGTCCACCAAAATTCGATGGATCCCATGGTTTGCGACGGTTAAGGTCACTACAAGAGCGTCGTCGTGTGGCATTACAACCCCGTGCATCCTCCTCTGAGAATGATAGTATCACCGGTTCTGTTTTAGCTGCTTTGGCGGGTCTATGCAGGGAGTATACCTCCTGGCTCTGCATGCTTCTAGCATACGCCTTCCTTGCCGAGTTTGACTCCCCTCCGCCGGCAATACCTCCGGAAATGGTGTGGATCTCCCTAACTATCTCCTGGTTCGGGCGAGGTTGATGCTCTTCCCGGACATTCCTTTGTCCTTCTTCTCGGTCCCGCCGACCCCTTCTCGGAGCTTCTTCTCGATGTCTTTCTGCTTGACCGAGGCCTTCTCGACCCCCCTGATTATTTGCTTTCCGACCTCTTTCTTGTGCGAGAAAACGGACTAGTTTCCCATTCTGTATGAAAACCTCTATTTCTCGACGGAGAGATATGCAATCCTCCGTAAGATGCCCATGATCGGCATGGTACTCGCAGAACTTGCTCCGATCCCGCTTGAACGGGTCGGCCTTCATCTTCGGTGGCCACCTAAATGCTGGATCCCCCTTAATAGCCGAGAACACCTCGGTGAGGCTAGTGTTCAGAGGGGTGAAAACTTCCTTCCGGAATCTTGGAGTCTCTGCCTTTCGAGGCTCATTTTTCACTGATGGATTCGGTTTCTTGTCTCCTCTCCGGAACTCTTTTCCTCCTTTGATTTTGGGGCAGTCGAGGCCTTCTTGTTCTCCTCCTTTGCCTGTTCTTCCAACGTCTGAGCCTTCAGAAGCGTCCCAACTAGCTCCTCTTGATGGATGAACTCCTCGGTCAGCTTCATGAACTGAGGGAGTGTAACTCTCTTCACGTTTTTTCTTCCCACTTCGGCCATCAGAGGCCCTTCTGCCCATACCCCCTGCATTAGGGCACATAACAGTGTCTCGTCGTCAGGGGTGTCGACCTCGAGCTTTTCTCTATTAAAGCGAAGCATGAAGTCTTTCAGACTCTCCTCTTTATCCTATCGTAAAGTCAACAGACAGGTGGCGTTCTTCTTCCTCTTTCTGGTTGCGAGGAACTGGGTTAAGAATAGGCGTCCCAGCTCCTTGAAAGTGCCTACGGACTTTGGGGGTAATCCAGTAAACCATTCTTTCGCCACTCCCGTCAAGGTCAAGGGAAAAGCCCTACATGCAATCTCGTCCGGAGTGCCGTGTAGGATGATGTGCTCTCTGAAGGCCTCCAAATGGTCCTGCGGATCCCCGCTTCCGTTATACTTTTCAATCGCGGCATCTTGAATTTATCGGGCATAGGGTACGCCTTAACCCGTTCAGTGAATGGGAGACTCTCATCTTCCAACATGTCCCATGCCATCAATTTCGGGTCCTCTCCATCCATTCGGCGGAGCATTCGTGTATACTTGTCTTCTAGATCTTTCATCTTGGCCTCCTGGTGGCTGTGCCGAGATTCCTCGTGTCGCCTCGATCAATGAGACTTTTCTCCCTCGTGCCTATCTTCGTGAGGCTTCTCAACTTCGCGCCTCTCTCGACGAGATCCGCCGTGGGGGGATTCTTCTCGGTGTGATCGACCCGTCCGAGACCCTCTCTCTACTCGTGACTTATTCTGGTCCTCCTCATTTTCTCCTTGGACAGTACTTTCATTGTCCCATTGGGGGTTGATGGGACGTTTCCCACGGTGGATCTTATCTCGCTTATCTTTTTCTTCGCGCCGCGTTCTCTTTCTTTCTCCTTTGCTTCGTGCTTGACGCGATGAGCAGCGATGAGTTCCTCGTTACGCTTTACGAGGACTTCCATTGATTCCGCCATAGACTTGAGGAAATCCCTCAAATCCGGGTCATTGGATACCCCGGGCGCGCTAGGAGGTGGTTGCATCCTCAAATCCGGGTCATTGGATGCCCCAGGCGCGCTAGGAGGTGGCTGCATCGGTTGAGGTTGCTGCGGGTGTGAAGATCGTGTGAAAGAGCGTGTATTCACCATGTCGGATAGTAGATGAATGAGAATCGTGAAAAATCGTTCCCACGAAGGCAGCTGATGAAACGGTTTCCGATTGATGGCGTGTACGCTATTGGGCTCTGGCTCTACTACTTGACTTAGGATATCTGCACAGAAGAGAACAAGAGGATTGAAGGGAGATCGGGGGTGAGCCGATGGGGTCACTCCGATGCCTAAGTCAGTGTTTGGTAAAAAAGAAAAATCGCATACACCTAAAGAAGGCAAGAATTGCGTTACCTCAGTGTGTCGTCTACTTTGCATTATATAGGCACGGGGTGGTAGCCTTTCAACCAATTACTAACTCTTCCACGATTTGCTTCTTGAGACAATTTGTTATCGAGGATTTGAGTAGTTACCGTTCTTGATCTTAGGAGATCGAGATAGGATTTGGTTGTTAGCTTTTGAATTTTGAATTCTGATTGATTATAAGAACCTTGCAACACTGTTGAAGTAATAGAGGAGGCTTTGTATCCGAGAAGGCCTCGGGCCAAGGCCTCGGATGTTACGGGCCCAAAGTCATAAATGGTCGAGGTCGTGAGGCCGAGAAGGTCTCGGTCTTGAGGAAAAAGCAATGGGCCGACCACGACTTGGGCCTAGCAGTGACTAGGAATGGAGTATGTGAAGTTGATCCATGACCCAATAATAATAAAAAAAAAATTTTAAAAATTGAAATTATCAGCATCCACAAGAAGTGGACGCTAATAGTCATATATAACTAATAGTCATATATGATAAAAAAAAAAAAAAAACAAACAAAAAAACAAAAACAATAATAATCCTCAATAAGTTGACGCTCGGTATTTCTAGAATTGCTTCTTTTCTCCAAAATCTAGAAAAACACAAAATAAAGTAAAATAGAACAAAATAATAAGAAATTAACAAGGACTAAATTTGAACATTTTGACACTTATCATTAATCGGCTGGTCAAGGAACGGGGCAGTGGCAGTATCTCATATACCAGGTCGCAAGGACCACTCAACCCCGTGCATAATATATATATATATAACAAGAAGTCGTATCATCCCCAACAAGGGAAATAGAATACACCTATCACCCGTACTGAAGGATGTTCAGCAAATTAAATTTTCTTTTGGAGCTTTCTGCTCCGTTCGATTGCTCCCAAAAGGATGCTCAAAGATAATATATAAATAATACAAGGAAAGGATGTTTTCCCAGTAGGAAACAGCCTGATTCTGAATTAGTACCGGGAGAAAATTCTCTCCCGGGAAATAATTTTTTTCTTTTCCCGGGAAAATAGAATTTTGTCCCAATACGAGGAAAGGTTGTTTTCCTGGTAGGAAACAGCCTGATTCTGAAGTAGTACCGCGAGAAAATTCTCTCCCGGGAAATAATTTTCTTCTTTTCCCGGAGAACAGAATTTTGTCCCAGTATAAGGGAAGGGAAAGGATGTTTTCCCAGTAGGAAACAGCCTGATTATGCATTAGTACCGGGAGAAAATAGAATTTTATCCCTTTCCCGGGAGAAAAGAAAAAATCTCTCCCGGAAAGAATTTTCTCCTTTCCCGGGAGAAGAGAATTTTCCCTTTTTCCCGGGAGAAAATTCTCTCCCTTCCCCGGGAGTCTTTTCCCGGGCTCAACGACTTTGATCCGGTACAGGTGTCCCGGGCATAACACCCGGAAACCCCATCTGACACCTGACAAGATAAGGTATAAAAATATAAAATGGGCAGGACTGTCAGAACCCATTAGATGGGCGGTGAAGGCAGATAATGAACCATCCACTTTTAGTGGACGCTAAAGCTCTTGTACAAAAAAATAAAATAAAAAATAAACTAAAACCTCAACAGCGTGCAGTCGAAGTGGACGCTGAAGAGATATTATTAACTTCGACTTTCAAAGTGGACGCTAATGTTATTGTAGAAAAATTAAAAAAATAAATAAAATAATAAAATTAAACGACCAACAGCATTAATGATATATTATTAGCATCAACTTTTGACTAATAAAATTAAACGACCAACAGCGTTGATGATAAGTCGACGTTAATGATAGGTCATTAGCGTCTATGGACGCTAATACTCTTGTAGAAAAATGGAAAAATAAATAAAATTAAACGACCAACGATGTCCACTTTTAGTGGATGCTGATGAATATTATTAGCGTCGACTTTCACTTTTGAAAGTTGACGCTGATGATATAGATGATAGGTCATTAGCGTCCACGCTAATACTCTTATAGAAAAATAAAAAACAAATAAAATTAAACGACTAACATCGTTCACATTGCTCTTGTAGAAAAATAGAAAAAAAAAAAAAAAAAAAAAACTAAACAAAAATAATTAAATACAAAAAAGAATAACTTGAGAATTTTTTTTAAATATAAAAAATAAATTTTGGGCCAATGCTATTGACCATACATATATAATAGAAAATTTTTATTTCCCAAAAATTTAGCCCCGGTAATATGTCATTATTTCTTTTATATAAATTATTAGATATTCGATAGGATCAAATTTCAAAGAAATTAAAGGCTCGATGAAATATCTGATCGATTGATCGAAGTGGATTAGTCTAAATATTTATTTATTTATTTTAAATAAAACAAAATTTCCAATTAAATTAAAACGCTTATAATTTTTTTATATATATATATTATTATTGAAATTTTCTATTTCTTATTCTTATTTAAATGTTTGATTCATCATGATAGGATCAAATGTTCGATCAAACATCCAATCGATCATATCCAAGTTAGCCAAATAGGCCTGTGAAGAATCTAGGTCCTCAACTTATTCTTGCTTAAAGCAACTATTATGTGTTTCAAAGTCCGATTCCTAAGTCGAAAAGTAAATTTACTCAACAAGTTGAAGGACATGATGAAAATTCTATACATTTTCCTATTTGGTCTTCAAAATTCAATTGTATGAATTTTGAACTTTTTGGAAAGACATAAAAGCACAAATACTAACTTTATATGATAAGCTTCAAAGATGGTGAATAGCAACTACACCTGTCCTTGAATCAACACCAAAATAGTGGAATCATGGTGTTTCAGAAGCTAATTTTTTATAAAAATTACTTGTACTTTTAGTATCCTGTGTTTTTAAATTGCATTAGTACTCTTAAAGAATGCAGGTTAGGCCTAAAGAAGGATGTTTAATTTCATTATTTAGTATGATATACTTGCATGTTTGGCTTCGGATCCAGATAATAGATTTGGGTAATATCTAGCTTTCGGTTGCTGTCAACTAACTTAGCTGGAAAAGTTTAGTATTTTCATATAAGAAACCTGGAGACAATACACCCAAGGAATGAAGGATTAAGGTAAAGATGAGGCTACCTACAATTATATAGCTCAAAAAGCCTTTGAAGGACCAAAAAGAAAATCTCCCATCTTCTGATTTAAGTAAACATGGTCCTAGTAAGGTAGAAAAAAAAAATGATGTATGGATGTTCATACTCAAGTTCCATAAGTAGAAACACAAGCTCGCAACAAAGTCTAAAATCAGAGTACCGAAAAGAAGAATAAGAAGAAAAAAAAAAACACAACAAAAAGGTCTTCAAGAGGATTGTTATCTCTACTACGCATGACAAGAAGTCGGTATGTCAAGTTCCTTGGATAAAGTGGCACAAGAAACCAATGGACAGATCAGGTAAATCAAATCTGCATTGTCATAATTCTCACTAAGGGACCAAAACACATGTTTAAGGGATGGGGAAAAGAAGGTCTTCAGGGGATTGAATGCCCTACTAGGCATGAAGGACAACCCCTTGAATGCAGGAACAAAAGACAAGTTAGATAAATCCGGTAAGATTGATTTAAGTTTTGCTAATTGACAGTCTTAGAGCTTTATTTCTAGAAAATTTTGTCTGGCCGTTTTCCACACAATAGAAATCTTAATCCAACCAATGTGACAATCCTAAGCAAATATGCAATCACTGAAAAGGATCAGTTTAAGCAAAAATCTCAATTAAACGACCCTTTCCTCTATAGACTCAGAATTTTGGTCAACAAAGCAATGAGTTTAAACAATAATTAAGATCATGCGCCCTCTGTGAAACCCCACCACAAGAAAAAGAATAACTTTAATCTAAAAGACATAACACCTAATTAAATTGAGTAATAAATCAGAAACGCATAAGAAAACCAAATAACAATCAGGAAATCAAAACATCCAGATAAGCACTAAACCTTATGCGATTCAAGGATGCAATTGCGCGGAGAGCACTGCGGATCATGTCTTCATTACGATCCACTTCTTGCTTGACAGCATCTTGCTTTGGCTTAAAATTTATAGTCTTCTACAGAGGATCCACCAACGAGTCCAACACTGAAGGATGCAAAACTAACATCAGATAAAAATATTTGGTGCTAAGCTAAATCTTAGTAGAGCTAAATCAATGAAATCACTGACCTGCCAGTACAGCAGATGGGCACTTATCTGCAAGTTTTGAGGATAAGGTGGCAAGGCATTTTCACATCATAATGATCTGGAAAAGACCGACCAAAATTTGTTGTGAAAAGCAATAAAAAACACAAACCTCACCATTCAATCTTCACATAAGCATGAATAACAACAAAAGTAATTCCTCCTATTCAGTCATGAACACAAATCCTCAATTATGGGACTGAATAACTAGATATAAAATGACTCATCTTACAAGTACGTACTTAGAAACCAATCAAAGAGAAAAGTATTCTCAAAGGCGGTAAATTAATAATCATTGGGAGCACAACCTCCACATGTAAATATTAACTCATTTGAAGATATGCCCTGTGAAAAGGAGCTGAATTCTGATAAAAATGAATAAAGTAAATCAAAGTTTTATCTTATTATACATTGAAATTAAACATCACTGACCACCACAAAAATCCGAATCAATAAGAAAGGTAAATTAAATAAGAATGAAAAATGGAAGGCAGCAAAATTACTCAAATTACAGCTCACTATCCAGACCAGATTTGAGGTAAGGAACGATAAAAGATGAAGGATTCACTTGATCAAGACAACTATCCAGCAATGTGTCCACACATTCAAAAGCTGCCTTTCTCAACTCAAGTCCATCATCCACAATATGCTTGAAAGGACCAAGATCAACCGTCCTTATCAATTCTTGCTGCAACAGGAATTAGAAAACAGAACATTGGACCAATTAGATCTAATACTGGTGGGGAAAAAAAAACCTAAAGAAACAACCAAGGAGAAAAAAAGAAAGAAAGGGCAGCGCAGAGTTATTCTAAGTAACAGATGCATGAATGTCCAGGTACACTGGTAGGTTCATCATAGGTGTAAAATGCAAAGCCTGGAATGCAAAAACAGAGATCCAATAAATCCTTTCATTGAATTTACAAAATATTACAAAACAGGTTCCGGACTTAAGCCGGGAAAGTCAATCCTGATCCTCATCATCAGAAGAATCAGTATCTGAAGGAACTAGGGGCAGGTCCGGAATGACAGAGGGGGAGTCATATGGGTTGCTCAAAGGAGCATCTGGCATCCGGTCAACACCCATCTTACGATATTCGTCAATGGCAGCAGTGGGAACCCTGAGGGTGTTCACGGCAACCGTCGCAATATCCACCCGGAAACGAGTGGGGTTCAGAACAATTGTCCTAAAATTCTCGAAGCCCCACCAGAATCCAAGGGACCAAGCCTCCTCACGAAGCCAGGGTACCCAAGAGAGTTGCTGCAGATAGCGAGAGGCCCTAGCTTTATGATGCCGATGCTTCTTGCGGAATTTGTCTTTGATCCGGCTGCAATTTTCTTGAGAAGCCTTCAGCATTTGATTGACCGCTTCATTGGCCTGAGTTAAAAGAGCCCGGAATTCCTCATCAGTTTTCTCCTTGGAAGCCCGAAGCCTAACTAGCTCTTCAAGAGTGGCTTCATGCTCCCGGGCCGCAGCTAAACTCAGGGTGTTGTACTCTGATACTTCAGCATACAACTTCTTGATAATCTCTGAATCCCGAGCTGAAATTTCCTTTGACTCAGTGACAGCGCAATTTAGTGAGCACTCCAGCCGCTCGACCTCAGACTCTAGTTGAGCCACCTGTTCCCGGAGGAGACGCTCGGTTTCAGAAAACTTGCTGATAATCTCTGAATCCCGAGCTGAAATTTCCTTTGACTCAGTGACAGCGCAATTCAGTGAGCACTCCAGCCGCTCGACCTCAGACTCTAGTTGAGCCACCTGTTCCCGGAGGAGACGCTCGGTTTCAGAAAACTTCTTGATAATCTCTGAATCCCGAGCTGAAATTTCCTTTGACTCATTGACAGCGGAATTTAGTGAGCACTCCAGCCGCTCGACCTCAGACTCTAGTTGAGCCACCTGTTCCCGGAGGAGACGCTCGGTTTCAGAAAACTTGCTGATAATCTCTGAATCCCGAGCTGAAATTTCCTTTGACTCAGTGACGCACTCCAGCCGCTCGACCTCAGACTCTAGTTGAGTAACCTGTTCCCGCAGAAGACGCTCGGTTTCAGAAAACTTCTTGACAGCCTCTTGAGCCCCCTGTTCCCGGAGGACACGCTCGATTTCAGAAAAGTAAGCTTGCAGGCCTTCTTTGAAATCAGCGTGAACACCTACTATCTTGACAGCGTGCTACAAAAAGGAAAAGAAAAGAGACTAAACCAGTAAAACTAATATGACGGCAGGAGCGATAAAAAAAAGAAAGAGAAGAAAGTTGTGTATTTAACCTCATCGATGGCGCGCACCATGTTGTCGACAAATCGTATGGGAGAAACTCTTCCTCTCCCTTTATAGCGGCCCGGAGGAATCAATTTGAGCATGGCCTCATAAGGATCTCCTAAGAGATCTTTTCCCAAGGATTCGAAGGGAGTTTTGGGGCCAGGAGTAGGCCAGGAACTCGAAGACGGTCCTGCAGACACCGAGGGATCTTGAGGGCCCATACCCTCTTGAGAGCCCGAAACCGGCTCTTTACTTGCAGACGGGCCTGAAGCCGGCGTCTCCTCCGGGATTCCAGATGATGTGCTCTGGCCCGGGATGCATTGCTCCTTGCCCGGAAAAAGGCCTGACTCGGTAGCGGTCTCCGGAACCCGATCTTGAAACCCAGGATCGAAAGTACTACGTTCTCCGGGAAAAGAAGTTGTCCCATGAATGCCCCTTGAATTTGTAGCCGGAGTATCAAAAGTTTGTCCTGCCAAAAACGAATAAGTCAAATTAGGAGGATAACCCGGAGGAATAATATATAAAAGAATATTTCAGGATCGGATCTTTACCTCTCAATGAATTTGGATTGTTAGAAGAGACGGTTCTCATTTGAACATCTTCCGGGATGTTCTCAGGCGGAAGGTCAAAAGCTGGAGCGGAATAGGAATTAACCACCTCCACCAAGCGGGCATTCTCGTAAAAGCACTTACCGTCGGTCCTGGGGCGTTTCGAAGGAACCTCTGGAGCAGGTCTAGTGTTCAATGTAGGCCTCTTTGGAACCCGAGGAAGGGGTTGTGAAGACGGGGTTGCGGCAGCGGATGATTGAGAAACAGGGTCTTCCGGATTAGGCACTTCGACGCTAACATCAGTGCCACTTGAATTTGTAGCCGGAGTATCAAAAGTTTGTCCTGCCAAAAACGAATAAGTCAAATTAGGAGGATAACCCGGAGGAATAATATATAAAAGAATATTTCAGGATCGGATCTTTACCTCTCAATGAATTTGGATTGTTAGAAGAGACGGTTCTCATTTGAACATCTTCCGGGATGATCTCAGGCGGAATGTCAAAAGCTGGAGCGGAATAGGAATTAACCACCTCCACCAAGCGGGCATTCTCGTAAAAGCACTTACCGTCGGTCGTGGGGTGTTTCGAAGGAACCTCTGGAGCAGGTCTAGTGTTCATTGTAGGCCTCTTTGGAACCTGAGGAAGGTTGTGAAGAGCAGCGGATGATTGAGAAACAGGGTCTTCCGGATTAGGCACTTCGACGCTAACATCAGTGCTTGATGAGATGGTAATAATCGCATCTTCAACTAAAGGCGGGGCATCCATTCCCGGTTGAGACAAAGTAGCAGCCAAGCCCTCAGCAAAGGAGAGATTCGTTTGAAAGGCTTCACTATCTTCGCCCTGCTCCAAGTTCTGAGACCCGGAAATATTAGTCGCATCTTGGACTAGGTGGAAAGGCTCCGAAAGCGGGGCATCCATTCCCGCTTGAGACAAAGTAGCAGCCAAGCTCTCAGCAAAGGAGAGATTCGTTTGAAGGTCTCCACTATCTTCGCCCTTCTCCAAGTTCTGAGACCCGGAGCTAGTAGTCGCTCCGGTCTTGGGAGTGGCAGCCTGTGTTATTTTCTTCTTGGTCTTCTTAGATGAAGGGACTGGAGCCGCCCCTGGCTCGGTAACCCCTGGCCGGGAAGCATTTGGAGCTGTCTTCTTCTTCTTCTTGATCATCAGGGGTTTGCCCTGCCTATTCCATGGAACCTTATCCTCCGGAATGGTGTAGTGAAACTTATCTCGCAGTCTCTGATTAGTGACAATGGCTTCAAAAGCTAGCTCGGTTGCATATTGACAACTGCGAGCTCTAACCGTGAGTTCTGCCACGCGTTCACGCTGGGCATTGTTTAACAGAGGACACAACTCCACTGCAAGAAGGATAAGAAAATCAGCAAATTATATTAAAAAAAAAAAAGAGAAGAGAAATAGGGGAAAGAATTATCACTTACTGTCCTTGTGTAAGGGGCGGAACGATCTTGGAACCCTTTTGTTCGGAGGTAGATCTTCACCCTCGGGACACTCCCAATTCCCGGACACAAAAAAGAATTCTTTGTGCCAGTCCTTGTTGTTGGAGAAGGAGCCTCCAAGGCCAATGACTTGGTACCTTTCCCTAGCAGTAAATGACAAAACGCCCGATACTTCTTTGCAGGGAAAGGGGCGGTAGACGTTCAGGAACTCTTCTATTGACATCTCATGACCAGGATTCAATTCTGGCCACAAGAGGTAGCAGGCTATTAGGAACCGCCACCCATTTGGCGCGATCTGGAACGGCGCCACCCCAAGATAGCAGAGTAATTCTCGAGCAATCTTAGGGAAGGGGAAACGCAGCCCTGCCTTAAGCATGCGTTCGTACACGCAGATCTCCCCAACGTTTTCTAGTGGGCTCAAGGAAGGGGAAGGAAAGTGCAGATTTATGGTAGAGGGAATGTCATAGTTATGACGAAGAACATCTTCAGAGGAGGGAGTGAAGATAGATCTAAGTCCCCCAATCACTTTCCAGTTTGGGGGGTTTTCACTGGCTAGGTTCGTTTCGGACAACTGGGTTGTTGAAGTAGATGGGTCAACTTCACCAGAGGCCTGATTGTCAGAGGGATGACCGGATAGAGACATGTTTAAAGGGAAGGAAAAGAATTTCGAAGAAGGATCAAAAGGGAGTCAAGAGCAAGAGACAGTCGAACTTTAGAAGTGAAAGGAGTGAAGAAGGGAAGAGGGTAACGGCGCATTAAAACAGGATGGAGAAACTTCCGAGAAAACCCCTCGAAACCCTAACGCGGAAGCCAGCAAGAAATTGACACGTGACCAGTAATAATGAAATAAATTCTAGATAGGGGGAAGCGGAAAAGACAGACGAAAGAAAAGGAGACACATGACAACAAGCCTGAAAATATCTTTGAAATCTCAGTCTCAAAAAGACGCGCCCCATCAACACAACAAGATGGAAACGGATCCCCACTCCATTTCGAGCCGGTTCACGGCTTAGATGTGGTTAAAAATATCCAACGTTTAAAAACTTGCCACGTCATTTAAGAAAACCAAAGCTAAGCTTTAACTTCGTTTGGCCTCTGAAAGAAAAAATTTCACCGTCAAAACTGAAGTCCCCTCTCTTGACTTCCATCCCTAAGCCGGACCTGACTTCTTCCATTCCTCACTACTCCCAAAAGGATGCTCAAAGATAATATATAAATAATACAAGGAAAGGATGTTTTCCAGTAGGAAACAGCCTGATTCTGAAGTAGTACTGAGAAAATTCATCCCGGAAATAATTTTCTTCTATTCCCGGAGAGCAGAATTTTGTCCCAATATAAGGGAAAGGATGTTTTCCCAGTAGGAAACAGCCTGATTCTGAATTAGTACCGGAAGAAAATAGAATTTTATCCCTTTTCCGGGAGAAAAGAAAAAATCTCTCCCGGAAAGAATTTTCTCCTTTTCCCGGGAGAAGAGAATTTTCCCGCTTTCCCGGGAGAAAATTCTCTCCCTTCCCCGGGAGTCATTTCCCGGGCTCAACGACTTTGATCCGGTACAACTTGTGTCCCAGTTTCCCGGGCATAACACCCGGAAACCCCATCTGACACCTGACAAGATAAGGTATAAAAATATAAAATGGGCGGGACTGTCAGAACCCATTAGATGGGCGGTGAAGGCAGATAATGAACCATCCACTTTTAGTGGACGCTAAAGCTCTTGTACAAAAAAATAAAATAAAAAATAAACTAAAACCTCAACAACGTGCAGTCGAAGTGGACGCTGAAGAGATATTATTAACTTCCACTTTCAAAGTGGACGCTAATGCTATTGTAGAAAAATTAAAAAAATAATAATAAAATAATAAAATTAAACGACCAACAGCATTAATGATATATTATTAGCATCAACTTTTGACTAATAAAATTAAACGACCAACAGCCTTGATGATGGTCGACGTTAATGATAGGTCATTAGCGTCTACTTTAGTGGACGCTAATACTCTCGTAGAAAAATAGAAAAATAAATAAAATTAAATGACCAACAATGTCCACTTTTAGTGGATGCTGATGAATATTATTAGTGTCGACTTTCAAAAGTAGCGTCTACTTTCACTTTTGAAAGTCGACGCTGATGATATAGATGATAGGTCATTAGCGTCCACGCTAGTACTCTTGTAGAAAAATAAAAAACAAATAAAATTAAACGACTAACAACGTTCACATTGCTCTTGTAGAAAAATATAGAAAAAAAAAAAAAAAAAAAAAACTAAACAAAAATAATTAAATACAAAAAAGAATAACTTGGGAATTTTTTTTAAAAAAAATTTTGGGCCGATGCTATTGACCATACATATATAATAGAAAATTTTTATTTCCCAAAAATTTAGCCCCGGTAATATGTCATTATTTCTTTTATATAAATTATTAGATATTCGATCGATCAAATTTCAAAGACATTAAAGGTTCGATAAAATATCCGATCGATTGATCGAAGTGGATTAGTCTAAATATTTATTTATTTATTTATTTTAAATAAAAACAAAATTTCCAATTAAATTAAAACGCTTATAATTTTTTATATATATTATTATTGAAATTTTCTATTTCTTATTCTGATTTAAATGTTTGATTGATCATGATAGGATCAAATGTTCGATCAAACATCCAATCGATCATAATAAATTAGTTCGATTTATCGTGATCAATTGAACTTCCGATCGATTTTGGTGAATTAGTTCGATCAACCGTGACACAATCAAATGATCAATCCAATTTGATACAATTGAATGTTTAATCGAATATCCGATTACTCTTAGTGCATTATCTTGATCGATCATGATAATGTCAATCGATTGATCCTAGTACATTAATATGATTGATCGTGATATGATCAACTAATTGATTGAACATTCAATCGATTGCCCGAACAATCTTAGTGCATTAGTTTGATTAAGCTTGATAGGATCATTCAACCATTCGATTGAAGGTTAGATTGAATATCCGATCGATCTTAGTGAATTAGTTCGATTGATCGTGATATGATCAAATGATTAAAACAATTGAAATTGAATGTTTGATCAAACATCCGATTGGTCCTAGTGCATTCTTTCAATCTATTGTAATAGGATTAAATGATTGATTATACTTTAAACAAATTATTAATCAATCAACTTTCTATCGATCCTAGTGTATTCATTTGATTGATCGATATAATCAAATGATCAATCAAACATTCGATTGATCATAGTGTTTAATTAATTTAGTGTTTAGTTTTAAGTAAAAGAGAATGGAAGCCGAAACGAAGAGAGTATTTTTAGTTTCAAGTCTAGGGTTTTCCAAAACCAGCTCAAATTTTAATGTTCTGGTCGAATGGTCTTTTCTTTTCTTTATGTTGGGTGGATGGAGGATAAGGATCTCCTCTAGGTGGAGATCAATTGGATGGCTTAAAATCTATCCTCCTGAAAGTTGGTGTTGTTGGTCTGGGAGAGCGTGGGGTTCAGGGAATGCGAGTCGTGCGAAGGGTTGGGGTTGGAGCGTCGGTGTCGACTGCCATTTTGGTTTTGCACATAGGCATCCAATTCTAGGAGGATTTGGGAAAGTTGATGATTTTTTTGAGTGTTGGGGAAATAATGTATGGTCCCTGTTGAACGCCTTGCTGTTATCTGCCGTAGCCACCAGCTTAGCCTCGTCAAGTTCCTCGGCGCTTCCATCTCCGGCGACCACATTTTCCTTGTCTACAACTTCGTTGATGGCACAAACATGTGGAGTGGAGTGAAGGGGTAAAATCAGGTTTTTTGAAAATAATACCCGCATGCTTGGCACGTGAAGAGTCGTCGGTTAGGATTTCACGGTAATTCTTGATGGAAGGGTAAAATGAAAGAAAAATGAAGTTTGATACACCTAAGTGAAAGGTTTTAAACATTGAAAAGTATTTGCAAAAGTAGCCAAACATCAGGGGTAAGTGAAGTTTCCCCAAAAAAGAATCTTGATACTTATCATCTTAAGGGTTAATTACATTTACCCTTCTTTCCCATATTTTTAATTTTTGTAATGTCTTTTCTATTTACTATTGGGATTGCAATATTTCCCCTTCTCAATTTAAAGTGACAAAAACTTTTTCTATAAGATTTAAAAAAATGACTTATCTTCTTCTTCTTCTTCTTCTTCTTCTTCTTCTTCTTTTATTTATTTATTTATTTTTTATCTCATGAAAGTATTTTTATTATTTTGAGTAATGGAAGGAGAAAATTGTAATTACAATAATAAATTGGGAGACATTACAAAATTTAAAATATTGAGAGAACATTATAAAAAGAACAATCATTAGAAGATCATGCAAACATAGTTTTCTAAACTTAATTTTGTTGGAAACATATATGTGACAGTAATACTAGAAATCATCCTTAAATCAAATGAGCTTGTGATTAATCACTATTTGATTTTGATTAAATGATGATTTTAAAAACTATCTCATTTTTTGAGGGACACAAAAGTAATACAAGAGAGACTTATAAAATTACTTGACTTAATAACACGAAGATTTCAAAGAAATATCTTTTAAGAAAGCATAGGATCAGATTATTAAAAAAAAACAATAAATTTGCAAGGTATGAACACTTAACTCAAAGTCTCTAGGTTTTTGAGACTTCAAATGTTTCTTCTCATTTGTTTTGGGTGTCCTGTCTCATATGAACCCTATATTTCCTTTCATGTTCTTCATCAATCAAATCATTATTATCTTCTTATCCAATATGCATGCTTGGTGTCCCCTGACTCCCCTTCCATGTGTTTGGCATACGTCCAAAAATTAATCTAGAATACATTTTTCTAGATATCTTGCTTGAAATGATAATCTAAAGGGGTAATTACATTTTATCCCCATGAACTACAATGTATTGGCACATTCCCCCATAAACTACCAACTATGACACTTGACCCTATCAAACTACTATTTTATGATACTTTCCCCCCTTTTGTTAGTCAAAGGGACGGTCAACGGAGAGAAAAATATTTTTTTTCCATTTTTGCCCCATTTTAGGAGGGTATAAGTGTCATTTTAGTGACTTGAACTGGGGGCAAAAATGGAAAAAAAAAATCTCTTTCCATTGACCTGACAAAAGGGGAAAAAGTGTCATAAGATGGTAGTTTGATAGGGCCAAGTATCATAGTAGGTAGTTCATGGGAGAAAAGTGTCAAAACACTGTAGTTCATGGGGGCAAAAGGTAATTACCCCTAATCTAAATTACTTGGACACTCCAAAGTCAACTTATCAGATCTGTTGAAAATCCTGTTAACATCTTGTTAATCATATTAATAGAATTAATTAGGTTTTTCCACAAAAAAAAAAAAAGAATAAATCTAATTAGCTTATTCATCCAAAACTAGCTCATGAAGATCTTAACTGATCTGCATTGCATGTAAACGAACCCAAATAATCAAATCTAAAAAAAAAAAAAGAAAAAAAAGGAGGTAAATTACACTCTAATCTCCCCGAAACTTACACTCCATTTGCAGTTTAACCTCTAAACTACAACTCATTGCAACTGAAACTTACAAACTATCAAGATATTCTAAGTTATCCCCTAAGTCAAAGTTGGTGGTTAATATTTACAAAAATAAAAATAAAAAAAAAAAAAAAAAATCACACTTGACTAACTGATGCAAATCAAGCCCTAGGAAGGATGGTTGAAATTAAAAAGAATCCAACCAAAGGAAATGAATAGTTCTGAGATGAGTAATTCTAGAAAACACTCTTGTGTCAATCTTGTGTCACTTTAAAAATGTAGTAGCTTTTAAAATCACAATTCGATCAAAATTTAATAATAATTAATTATAAGCCAATAATGATTTTAAAAGTCACATCATTATTAAAATAACACAAGAATAACTTTTATCATTACTCGTCCTGGGATGCCGCTTGACCAAGGGTAGCATGAACATCACTCAATGCTACTAATCGCAGTTGAGTGATTGTTAGGAGGAATCACTCAACTCCAAAAGAAAGAACATTCGCTAATAATTTTCACAATCAAAGTCACTTCACTATTTTACGTCATTACTCATTAATATTTATAGGCAATACAATGCATGGATTGTTCAAACTTACAATAATGATAGACAACTTCCAACACAATACAACTTAGTAGGTGGACAATTTCCAATAAGCACAACTTAATTGTAGCCTAGATAAATGTAATAATTAGTATTATCCATGTGGCCATACTACTATACCTTGATATAACTAGTAGTAGAAACATATTACAACTTCTTCTTCTTTTTTCATCACACAACCACATTTCACCTTATTGACAATAGTAACACTAGTGCACTATAAATGTAAATAATTTTAATTGAATTAAAAGGAGTTTCATATCAATGATTTTTAAACCTTAAACCTTGAAACTTATAAATAGTAATTGGTAGTTGGTAACGAAATTGGGCATTCCATTTGATAAGAGTATAACATATTAATCATGATAATCATGTGACCTGGAAAGTATTCGTCTTCAAATTCTTCACTTGCTCACTCTCTCCAGCCTTAAACCTCAAAACCCTTCATCTTCAATTTCAACTCTGCCCACTCCCGTCCAAAACAGTGCGCTCGTATCTCATAGTACTTGTCATTTTTCACTAATACCCATTTCGTCTTAACGGTTTGATCCTCTGTTTGTTTCGTCGGAAAGTGTTTCCCGAAAAATTTACAGGTTTCGTATTCTTCTTGTTCTCTCAACTCCCATATAACGAATAATATAATGAGAATGAGATAACTTGGAGTGATGAGAAAGGAGGAGACAAAATTTGGGAAAAGTTTGTTTCAAATGGAATTCACTCACCGCCTCACTGGTTTTGGGTGTGTTTCTACGTGTATATTGGGTAATGGGCTTCTATAATTTTGCTAAATGATAGATTTTTAATTCGGTATTTCTGCAGATACTATGTGATATGCTTTGTTGAATTCTAATGGCATCTGTTTCAGCAACTTGGTTGTATCAAGGTTTGTTTGATTTCATTTTATTTATCAGATAAATTCAATTGAAGATGAATTTTGTATTTATAATCTATCTCACTCTTATCTGTAAGTGCCGATTCTGTGTATATATATTGCCTCTCTTCTTTTTTTGGATCTATGGTAGATATAGGTTTGAGGGGTATAGCTTATGCAGATGCCTTCGTTGCTGGGAAGCCATATTCCAAAAGCTTCCAGGTTTGTTTATTCAATTATTCTCTATGCGATTTTTTATTTTTCTTTAATGCGGGTTGCTCAAGATTTCATGCCTGCAATCGTACATATTTCTCTTCTTGCATAGAAAATTCTTAATAAGTGCTATGGGTGAAGCCTAAGTTACATTTTGTTTGGTTGTTAAGGGAATGTTAGCCAAGAAAGTGAAAAAACTAACTTTAGCAGCAACAGTGTGAGCTATTGAGTGTATTAACCACTCTTTGGAGATGCCAATACCAGGGGTAAAGATTGATGAAATCTTATGCATATGGATTTAATATTGGAGTTTACTAGTGTCATTGAGCATTGGAGCAAGCAGCCTGTCATTATGTTTGTTACGATGAATGACTCTGTTAACATGCTTTGTCACTACAAAAAAATAGATGTTTGGTGATGGTTTTTTGGTGATGGTTTAGATATAAAAACCATCACTACAAAGGTAGTGACGGTTTTGTAGTGACAGTGACGGTTCCAAATAGTAGCTAAACAAGGGTAGGGAAATGGAAGAAAGTGTCGGTTTAGGCAAAACCAACACTAATTAGTGTCGGTTTGTCCAAACCAACACATTTTAAAAGGTGTCGGTTTAAAAACCATCACCTTCAAAAAGGTGTCGGTTTTTTAAAAAACCATCACCTTTTAAAAGGTGTCGGTTTTTTAAAAACCGACACTTTTTTTTTAATATATTTTTTTCCCTTTTTTTTTTCAATTTTTTTCCTAGCTTCTTGCACAATGCAAGAAGCTGGCCAATTGTCCATCTTAAACATATATAATTGGAATTCTATAAATGCAAAGAATCAATAGTAAACTATATTAGAATCAATAGTAAACATAATTGGAATTTTATAAATGCAGAGAATCAATAGTAAACTAGATTAGACTATATTAGATTTAGGTAGAACAAATAATCATAGTTCACTTTAGCTAGTTTCTCTCTAAGCTCAAGAATGTCATCATTAGATTTCTCTTGATTTAAATGTGCTTGCTCTTCAGCCTTTAGTCTTGTTGCTTTCTCCTTTGCCAACTGTTGTTCAAGCCTAGTCGTTGTCTCTTTGAACTTCAACTCAATCTACACAACAATACATCGATCATCAATAGACAGAATTAACTAAAATAAAATCCAAACTAAGTATTTTTGCAAAGCAAGATCCAAACTGCAATCCCTTCTGCATAATTTTTTGTATTACTAACAAACAAACAATAGAAACACTCCAGTTAAAACCAGCAAGAACAAACTGCAATCCCTTCTGCAGAACATTACAATAACATGTACAATCAATCCCCCTAAATCTATATATAGACAAAGCAACCAAACAATCAAGGATACAACAACAATTTTATAGTGGCTGAGAATGATTCTTTTCTTTCTTTTTTTGTTTTTTCTGATTAGTACTGTAAAACGTTTATCTGAAATTAAATAATCAGTACAGAAAGAGAAAATATGCTATCCCCTTAAGAAATTACAACTGAAAAGTCAGAAGAGCAATAAAGTCCAAGAAAGAGTCACTATGAAAATTGCCTATAGTCCGTGATCCGTAAAAGACAGATCATAGAAAACTGGATCTTAAGTAGAATACACCATTTGCTGATGCTGGTAGGAAGAACACCCATATCAGTTTATATTATCTTTGATATGGTAGAAGCCTAATTAATTGGATCCTAGAAGAGTGAAACAGATTCACAACTTATTTTCTTTATTGCAGAAACAAATTAAATTTTTCATTTCAAAGACAAAACATACCAAGACAAATAGGACATACCAAGACAAATAGGACACTGCACTTCTTTACGGATGTCTGCTAGTTGTACAAAGACAAATCTGCAAGAGAAACAAAAGGCCATTGAGACAAAATCCATGCAGGCTGCTTGTTTGATTATGAACAAGCATTTTTAAAGCAAAAGCATATGTAAATCTCTTAGCTGTATCTATAAATTACAAAACAAAATCGTTCTTCAAAGAAAATTCTGTGTTTGTAAATTTATGGCTCCTTGATAATGGAGTGTCAGATGCTACCATTCCTACCAGCCTCTTTCTTCGAAAATTTCTCCAGTTCTGGTCTTAAGGTAAGCTTTGTATGTTGTTCTTCTTAACCCAAATCATTTGCTTATTGGCTACAGTGCATAGAAGATTGTCATGAGCGATGGCTAGGGAATATCAAAATATTTCTAATCAGCTTACTGCAGTCCAAACTCCAAACTTGAAATTAAATCAATCAACTACCACTAACAACTTCCTAATCTTTGCTTCCAGTGACATTTTTATGTGGATCATAAGTATTATGTTCCCAACCTCAGCATTACCATAATATACCTAGTGAAATCTGTTACACATATATCCAGATATATCTAATTACCTACTGATATATAGCACTTGGATAAACAGCGACAGAATTTGTTACACTATCCAGTTGTATCTATTATTTGGATAAACAGCTACTGAATTCTTTAATCATGTTGACTAGCCAATCCAGATGGTGTATGGTGTGGCTTTGAATACAAAATAAGTACTTCAGATAAATGAAGAAACAGAAGCATAGACATATGGCCTAATTAATTGTAAAAGTGGGCATGAACATTAAAGATGATACAAAAACAACATATTCCAAATCTTAATTAGCCCCATTAAACCGATGGATTGCATGGAAGTGTTTCTGAAAAGTCAGTTTCAAGCATGCTCAGCCAAAAATAAGAAAATAGAAAGAAAAAAAATTGGTTGCAACTTACAAGCATATATGCTTGTAAGTACTCCAGATAAATGAAGAAACAGCAGCACAAACTTGTCCAGTTAAAATTTTCAAGACAATAAGGATATATACATACTTTATCAGACAATAAAATTTCAGTTTCAACGTAAATGAAAACAAATGTAAGCAAACACATTGTCAAACATTCTTACTGGGAAAGGCAAAAAACTCATATGCTGACGCAGTGTCCAATGGGTTTATATTAGCACATATGATGAAGATGGCCGTGCCCTTGGCAGCTCTGGTCAACATGGAGATAGAGAACCATAATGCATGCCCAACAATTACATATTATATTTACTCTATCAAGACATTTCGCAAGAATAATGTAAAAGGTCATGATTGCACCCTAAAGGTTGTTACAACATCATGCTGATGCATTATGGCAAAGATTGTGGCAAGACCCTGTTCTAGCTTTACCTGACTTGGCGAAGCCTTTTGAAGTGCAGCACCACTCTGCAACTATGACATAACTTCACCTGCTTCTTCCCCAAGCGCTCCTAGGTGAATAGGGATGCAGTAATACCACTAAGAAATTATTCCATCAAACGTATTCTCCCTGGATCCAAGAATAGCAACATGGACTAAATGTCCTGTCCAAGCCAAGGAACTTACTCCGAATAGTCTTGACAAATGATGATTGAGAAGACTCAGCATTTTTAAACCACGAAATGCTTGGTTTCCATTTTGGTTGTAGGTGGAACCCGCCACAATTAAAGAAAGAACTATACTGATCATGGGATATACCATGCCTAGATACCCAAGGACCGGTTTTCCTGAAAAAGTCAAAACAATGACTTATGATACCAGACCCAGGCAGAATGGGAATATACTCCTTTGGATGATCAAAGAATCGAAAGATATGCTGGTGATTAGTTGAGTTAAAAGCTACGAAGGTGGCTTTGGGACCTTGCTTTAAATGGAGGGGTTACAACAAGAGAAAGAGCCACAATGTCTTTGTAAGTGACAGCTAAAAGGGTCTTTCTGTTTTCTTAGGCTCTTTGCTTGAGGAAATCTCTTCCTGCCAATCTGAACTCTTTTACGCAAATCCTAAGCACACATCAGCCACCATGAGACCATTATAATATTCTCTCAATCCCTAACCTAACTCACTTTCTTACAAATACCGATTATAGCCACCTAATTCCCCCAAAAAAATTGTTCCAATGTTATTTATAAGTAACCCAATATTATTAAAAGCACAAAGGGGCACGACCCAAATCTCTTATCAAGAAGATAAAGAGAGGCCCCTAATTAAGGAGATAAAGAAGAACACAAGTTTAAATTCTTTATGGTAAATTTAAGTTCCATTAGGAAAGGCTTAGTTATGAATAACAGTTGGATATTCAAGAAAAACAAATCTCTAGATTCATTTGAAAATTTATCTTAGAAGGCACCAAAAGATTAGAAGAAACTTGTGCATTTTTGAAACAGTAACAAGTATAAGAAGAACAAAACAAATAGAAGTTAACATGTATAAAAACCAATGGGGGAACTAAATCATCAAAACTACCCAAACTTAAAGTTAAACATAAAGACCAATTCAGCAAACAAAACTTTACTAATCCACCAAGGTTATCCCTTATCAGAACTACCCACTATAAAGATCAATTTAGCAAACAAACCTGTACAAGTCCACCAAGGTTGTCTCTAAGATCAAGAATGAAATATGAGGCTCCCATATCCTGAAGTCGCTTCATTGCTGTACAAATTTTATTTTATTTAGTCTAACGATAAGATCAACTGAAACTATATAATTGAAAAAAAAGGAAGCCCCACTGTGGACATAATTAGTGCCATATGCTTCACAAAAGGATAAGGATCCAAGTTAGCCAAATAGGTCTGTGATATTGGCCTCAACAATTTAAAGAACAGAATGTACCTACTGGTATACTACAAGGCATGCATTCCAAGGGAAAGCAAATTAGATTTTAGGGCTCCCGTCCTCGAAGTTTCTATATTCAAATAACAGCATGAGATAAAAGGACCAATCCTAATTCCTTAGCAATTTCCTGTTTTTGAGGCTTAGAAGGTTTATGCATCCTAAAAATATGTGGTATATTATATATTGTTGAATTAATATAGCTTGATTAGATGAACAACTACGGTCACAAAGTCTTTTCTAGCCAATGCATTGAACTCTTTTAAGTGCATGTAGCCAACAGAAGCAGTGCCATTGTCAATTTCTGAACAATCATTAAGAAGACAACAAAAAAAAAAATTAAAATGTTACTTTATAAACGACTGTATTAAAATCAACCTTAATAGTCACAAATGTTTCATTAGGGCCTTGTAACAAAGATGATACTTCAAAGGCTGATTTCCATCCCACATCTACTCCATTGACAGCTAGCACTTCATCCCCTAACAAAATAGAAGGAAGGAAATAAATGTAAGAAACCTATGCTTGCACAATCCATATCAGTCCTGACAATAGATAGTACCAGAAATTCCAGACAACTAAATAAAACCAAGGAAACAGTATATATATATATATATAGAGAGAGAGAGAGAGAGAGAGAGAAAGAAAGTTAGATGCAGATAAATATTGGACCTTCAGCATAAGAGTGTTGAGCTGGCTACACAAACCATATTCTGTTTCTAATTAAACAAAACATTAAAAAAAAAAAAAACTACTTATAAAATATAAATAGAAAAAGTAACTCGGTGTGCTATTACATCTTGAAATGCATACTAGAAGTAGACACTAGCTGAACAAGTAGTTGCGTTTGAAAAGAGAAAATAGCAGCAGGAGTCCATTTCACTAGTTAAAGTATCTGTGACCTGACCACTAGCTTTGTACCTTCCATTTGTCCCTAGGTCAGTGAAAGCAAGTGTACTTCTTTCCAAAAGAAAATCCATAAAGTTTTTTTTTTTTTTTTTTCCCTTTACCATTTCCTTTCTATTGTAATTCAGTAGCAATCTTGGGGACCATCTCTGCCTTTCCCAGTTGTACTTCCATCTTCAAGCGAATAATTCAACATTATGCATTGGGAAGAAATACATAAAATACATACATATAAGTAGATCGAGCAGTTCGCAAAACATTACATGAAACATATCCAACAAATAAATTTTGAAAAATGAAAACCATAACCTTGAGACCAGAGAGCACAGAAACTCAGATATAAGGCAGGTGATCAGAGTAACTGTTAGAGAGATCTCAGCAGTTCACAACTTAATGAATGACTCAACTCATACCTTGTCAAGCATTGTCACAAAAAGAAAATCTCCCATCTTCTGATTTAAGTAAACATGGTCCTAGTAAGGTAGAAAAAAAAAAATGATGCATGGATGTTCATACTCAAGTTCCATAAGTAGAAACACCAGCTCGCAACAAAGTCTAAAATCAGAGTACCGAAAAGAAGAAGAAGAAGAAAAAAAACAACAAGAAGGTCCTCAAGAGGATTGTTATCTCTACTACGCATGACAAGAAGTCAGTATGTCAAGTTCCTTGGATAAAGTGGCACAAGGAAACCAATGGACAGATCAGGTAAATCAAATGTGCATTGTCATAATTCTCGCTAAGGGAGCAAAACACATCTTTAAGGGATGGGGAAAAGAAAGGTCTTCAGGGGATTGAATGCCCTACTAAGCATGAAGGACAACCCCTTGAATGCAGGAACAAAAGACAAATTAGATAAATTCGGTAAGACTGCTTTAAGTTTTGCTAATGCTAATTGACAGTCTTAGAGCTTTATTTCTAGAAAATTTTGTCTGGCCGTTTTCCACACAATAGAAATCTTAATCCAACTAATGTGACAATCCTAAGCAAATATGCAATCACTGAAGAGGATCGGTTTAAGCAAAAATCTCAATTAAACAACCCTTCCCTCTATAGACTAAGAATTTTGGTCAACAAAGCAATGAGTTTAAACAATAATTAAGACCATGCGCCCTCTGTGAACCCCCACCACAAGAAAAAAGAATAACTTTAATCTAAAAGACATAACACCTAATAAAATTGAGTAATAAATCAGAAATGCATAAGAAAACCAAATAACAATCAGGAAATCAAAACATCCAGACAAGCACTAAACCTTATGCGATTCAAGGATGCAATTGCACGGAGAGCACTGCGGATCATGTCTTCATTACGATCCACTTCTTGCTTGACAGCATCTTGCTTTGGCTTAAAATTTATAGTCTTTTGCAGAGGATCCACCGACGAGTCCAACACTGAAGGATGCAAAACTAACAACAGATAAAAATATTTGGTGCTAAGCTAAATCTTAGTAGAGCTAAATCAATGAAATCACTGACCTGCCAGTACAGCAGATGGGCACTTATCTGCAAGTTTTGAGGATAAGGTGGCAAGGCATTTTCACATCATAATGATCTGGAAAAGACCGACCAAAATTTGTTGTGAAAAGCAATAAAAAACACAAACCTCACCATTCAATCTTCACATAAGCATGAATAACAACAAAAGTAATTCCTCCTATTCAGTCATGAACACAAATCCTCAATTATGGGACAGAATAACTACATACAAAATGACTCATCTTACAAGTACGTACTTAGAAACCAATCAAAGAGAAAAGTATTCTCAAAGGGGGGTAAATTAATAATCATTGGGAGCACAACCTCCACATATAAATATTAACTCATTTGAAGATATGCCCTGTGAAAAGGAGCTGAATTCTGATAAAAATGAATAAAGTAAATCAAAGTTTTATCTTATTATACATTGAAATTAAACATCACTGACCACCACAAAAATCCAAATCAATAAGAAAGGTAAATTAAATAAGAACGAAAAATGGAAGGCAGCAAAATTACTCAAATTACAACTCACCATCCAGACCAGATTTGAGGTAAGGAACGATAAAAGATGAAGGATTCACTTGATCAAGACAACTATCCAGCAATGTGTCCACACATTCAAAAGCAGCCTTTCTCAACTCAAGTCCATCATCCACAATATGCTTGAAAGGACCAAGATCAACCGTCCTTATCAATTCTTGCTGCAACAGGAATTAGAAAACAGAACATTGGACCAATTAGATCTAATACTGGTGGGGAAAAAAAAAACTAACGAAACAACCAAGGAGAAAAAAAGAACTTCATCTAACGAAACATCCAATAAGAACTTCATCTAACGAAACTAACGAAACTAACGAAACATCCAATAAATCCCTTTCATTGAATTTACAAAAATATTACAAAACAGGTTCCGGACTTAAGCCGGGAAAGTCAATCCTGATCCTCATCATCAGAAGAGTCAGTATCTGAAGGAACTAGGGGCAGGTCCGGAATGACAGAGGGGGAGTCATATGGGTTGCTCAAAGGAGCATCTGGCATCCGGTCAACACCCATCTTACGATATTCGTCAATGGCAGTAGTGGGAACCCTGAGGGTGTTCACGGCAACCGTCGCAATATCCACCTGGAAACGAGTGGGGTTCAGAACAATTGTCCTAAAATTCTCGAAGCCCCACCAGAATCCAAGAGACCAAGCCTCCTCTCGAAGCCAAGGTACCCAAGAGAGTTGCTGCAGATAGCGAGAGGCCCTAGCTTTATGATGCCGATGCTTCTTGCGGAATTTGTCTTTGATCCGGCTGCAATTTTCTTGATAGGCCTTCAGCGATTGATTGACCGCTTCATTGGCCTGAGTTAAAACGGAAATGCGAGCCCGGAATTCCTCATCAGTTTTCTCCTTGGAAGCCCGAAGCCTAACTAGCTCTTCAAGAGTGGCTTCATGCTCCCGGGACGCAGCTAAACTCAGGGTGTTGTACTCTGATACTTCAGCATACAACTTCTTGATAATCTCTGAATCCCGAGCTGAAATTTCCTTTGACTCAGTGACAGCGGAATTCAGTGAGCACTCCAGCCGCTCGACCTCAGACTCTAGTTGAGCCACCTGTTCCCGGAGGAGACGCTCGGTTTCAGAAGACTTCTTGACAGCGGAATTCAGTGAGCAGTCCAGCCGCTCGACCTCAGACTCTAGTTGGGCCACTAATTGAGCCACCTGTTCCCGGAGGAGACGCTCGGTTTCAGAAAACCGAGCGGAATTCAGTGAGCCCTCCAGCCGCTCGACCTTAGACTCTAGTTGAGTCACCTGTTCCCGTAGGAGACGCTCGGTTTCAGAAAACTTCTTGACAGCCTCTTGAGCCCCCTGTTCCCGGAGGACACGCTCGATTTCAGAAAAGTAAGCTTGCACGCCTTCTTTGAAATCAGCGTGAACGCCTGATATCTTGACAGCGTGCTACAAAAAGGAAAAGAAAAGAGACTAAACCGGTAAAACTAATATGACGGCAGGAGGGATAAAAAAAAGAAAGAGAAGAAAGTTGTGTATTTAACCTCAACGATGGCGCGCACCATGTCGTCGACAAATCGTACGGGAGAAACTCTTCCTCTCCCTTTATAGCGGCCCGGAGGAATCAATTTGAGCATGGCCTCATAAGGATCTCCTAAGAGATCTTTTCCCAAGGATTCGAAGGGAGTTTTGGGGCCAGGAGTAGGCCGGGAACTCGAAGACGGTCCTGCAGACACCGAGGGATCTTGAGGGCCAATACCCTCTTCAGAGCCCGAAACCGGCTCTTCACTTGCAGACGGGCCTGAAGCCGGCGTCTCCTCCGGGATTCCGGATGATGTGCTCTGGCCCGGGATGCATTGCTCCTTGCCCGGAAAAAGTCCTGACTCGGTAGCGGTCTCCGGAACCCGATCTTGAAACCCAGGATCGAAAGTACTACGTTCTCCGGGAATAGAAGTTGTCCCGTGAATGCCACTTGAATTTGTAGCCGGAGTATCAAAAGTTTGTCCTGCCAAAAACGAATAAGTCAAATTAGGAGGATAACCCGGAGGAATAATATATAAAAAAAATATTTCAGGATCGAATCTTTACCTCTCAAAGAATTTGGATTGTTAGAAGAGACGGTTCTCATTTGAACATCTTCCGGGATGATCTCAGGCGGAAGATCAAAAGCTGGAGCGGAATAGGAATTAACCACCTCCACCAAACGGGCATTCTCGTAAAAGCACTTACCGTCGGTCCTGGGGCGTTTCGAAGGAACCTCTGGAGCAGGTCTAGTGTTCATTGTAGGCCTCTTTGGAACCCGAGGAAGGGGTTGTGAAGACGGGGGTTGCGGCAGCGGATGATTGAGAAACAGGGTATTCCGGAAATGGAGAGGATCTGTTTCATGAGGAAGCCACAGCGTACAACCGCAATGAATAAAAAATCCGAATGGGCACAGCAAACCACGCCTTTAAGGCTACGCTTGGCAAGAGGCCGAATCCGCACGGTAGCGGTACCGTAGCTAAAGTATTGACGCATTGAATTGACGATATGCTGCAGGCAAGCTCTCTACTCTATGTACATCTCACCCTTTCCTAACCCCATTAAACCCATCTAACTCAACCACCCCATTAACCCATACCCCTCCCTCATAAGCATTTTCAAATGAACAAAAAAAAATTACGCTTTCTTCTTCCTCATTCGTTCTGCTTCTTCTCCCATAACTCAGACCCATCCTCTCTTCTCTGAACCCATCTCCCAGATGCAGACCCACCGGATTTTTTTTATATTTTTCTTTATTATTCATTGCCTTTTCTTGGTTGAGTTTTATTATTGGAGAGCTTACCTTATTTTGATTGTTATTTTATCATAACTCTTTTCCCAATATAACATAATAGGAAAAAAAAAATAATAGCCTGTTTAATGTTTATTACTTTTTTCTGTGATAGGTGACATGAGACTAAGGAATAAAAATAAACGACAAAATGATTGAATGGAGGCTGTTAATTTGTACGGCAGCTTCACTTTTCTTGCATTTCGGAGATGGGTTCAGAGAAGAGAAAGAAGAAGAAGAGGGTGGGTCGCATTTGGGATGAGAAAGAGGTGGGCCTCAGTTATGGGAGAAGAAGCAGAACGTATGAGGAAGAAGAAAGGGTTTTTTGTTCATTTGAAAAGCTTATGAGGGAGGGGTATGCGTTAATGGGGTGGTTGAGTTAGCTGGGTTTGAGGTGGGTTAGGAAAGGTGAGCTGTACATAGAGAGGAGAGCTTGCCTACAGCATACCGTCAATTCACTGCTATGGTACTGTGGCTACAATACCGCTACAGTGCGGTTCCATCTACGGTACGAGTCCGACCTCTTGCCAAACGTAGCCTAAAGTTCCCGACCCAGGCTTGGTAGAATGGGAAAGTATTCTACTCCTATATCAAAGAAGGAAGGAAAAGATTCCCCTTTCCCCCCTACTCCGACAAAAGGGAATCTTCGGGGAAACAGTTGGGGATATTTTTCGTTTACAGGCCCAGACAGAGGCTGGCCCTAATGGGTTTAAGAGGAAGACCCTGTGGAGGTTTAGAAGCCCAGATAATCTAAAGCCCAAGAGTATACTTCGGTCATTGAAGGCCCAGGCCCGGAAGATGAGGGATCTGAGGGAACCATTATTCGCTGGAGTTGCGAATAGAATAAGTAAAATTCTGGAAACAAACAGGTAGAAAACAGAGATGAGCAGGATCAGGATGAATGCTAAGATACTTACGGGTGTCAATTTCAGTTTGTGTTAATTGTGTCGAGATATGAGAATAATACTATATAAATCAATTATAATATGTTAATTTTGTGTTGAGATCGTGTTGAGATCGTGTTAATTTTTTTTTTTTCTCTGGTAACCAATAATGCATTAATTAAGCAAATCCAAGAGAGGCTATTATACAAAATGCATACAAAAGGACCCCATTAAGCATCAAGTCCAAAGTTCTGTATTTTTTTTTGGTTCTTGACTTGCAATACAAGGACAACTGGCATGCTATGTCAGTTTTTATAGATGTCAATAGTAAAGTGGCATTGACACCACAAAAACCTCCTTACCTTAACTTCTAATCGACCTAGGCAAGATTGAAGTCTCTAAATTTGAGGAAAATCATAAAATGGCAGGGATAATACTTCTAAAATTTTGTCTTACTAAATATTATCCTTTTTTTTGGGATAAATAATGTATATTCAAACATGTGTTACTAAGCAACACAGAGCATTGAACTAGAAGTTCATGAAAACAAGTGTATATTGGGTTCACTCTATGTTTAAATTTCAGAAACAGTGAGGATAGTGTCCCAACAAATTCCTCCAAGTTGATGTACTCTTCGGTTTTATGCATAAACATGGCCAGGGTAATCGGCTGTGTACTTTTGGCTATGTCAGCCATTAGTGGCCCGTTAGCCCTTACTCCTGTCATCAATGCATTGAGCATCGTTTTACTAGGGCTGCCGACCAAGTGAAAAAGGCCACCCTCAATGGAACCTTAATCCGCCAAACACTTGGTGTTATAACTTTGTTCTTCTCCTACTCCAATGGGTTTATATTAGCACAAATGATGATGATGGCCGTGCCCTTGGCAGCTCTGGTCAACAAGGAGATAGAGACCCATAATGCATGTCCAACAATTACATATTATCTTTACTCTATCAAGACATTTGGCAAGAATAATGTAAAAGGTCACGATTGCACCCTAAAGGTTGTTACAACATCATGCTGATGCATTATGGCAAAGATTGCGGCAAGACCCTATTCTAGTTTTACCTGACTAGGCGAAGCCTTTTGAAGTGCAGCACCACTCTGCAACTATGACATAACTTCACCTGCTTCTTCCCCAAGCGCTCCTAGGTGAATAGGGATGCAGTAATACCACTAAGAAATTATTCCATCGAACGTATTCTCCCTGGATCCAGGAATAGCAACATGGACTAAATGTCCTGTCCAAGCCAAGGAACTTACTCCGAATGGTCTTGACAAATGATGATTGAGACAAGACAGCATTTTTAAACCACGAAATGCTTGGTTTCCATTTTGGTTGTAGGTGGAACCGGCCCACTATTAAAGAAAGAACACCTATGCTGATCATGGCATAAACCCTGCCTAGATACCCAAAGACCGGTTTTCCTGAAAAAGTCAAAACGATATGACTTATGATACCAGATCCAGGCAGAATGGGAATATACTCCTCTGGATGATCAAAGAATCGAAAGAGATGCTGGTGATTAGTTGAGTTAAAAGCTACGAAGGTGGCTTTGGGACCTTGCTCTTTAAATGGAGGGGTTACAACAAGAGAAAGAGCCACTATATCTTTGTAAGTGACAGCTAAAAAGGGTCTTTCTGTTTTCTTAGGCTCTTTGCTTCTTTGAGGAAATCTCTTCCTGCCAATCTGAACTCTTTTACGCAAATCCTAAGCCCACGTCAGCCACAATGAGACCATTATAATATTCTCTCAATCCCTAACCTAACTCACTTCCTTACAAATACCGATTATACCACCTAATTCCCCCAAAAAATTCTTCCAATGTTATTTATAAGTAACACAATATCATTAAAAGCACAAAGGGGCACGACCCAAATACGAAGTATACAAGACAGGCCCCTAATTAAGGAGATAAAGAAGAACACAAGTTTAAATTCTTTGTGGTAAATTTAAGTTCCACTAGGAAAGGCTTAGTTATGAATAACAGTTGGATATTCAAGAAAAACAAATCTCTAGACTCATTTGAAAATTTATCTTAGAAGGCATCAAAAGATTAGAAGAAACTTGTGCATTTTTGAAACAGTAACAAGTATAAGAAGAACAAAACAAATAGAGGTTAACATTTACAAAAACCAATAGTGGATGGGGGGACTAAATCATCAAAACTACCCAAACTTAAAGATAAGCATAAAGACCAATTCAGCAAACAAACCTTTACCAATCCACCAAGTTTATCCCTTATCAAAACTACCCATTGTAAAGATCAATTTAGCAAACAAACCTGTACAAGTCCACCAAGGTTGTCTCTAAGATCAAGAATGAAATATGAGGCTCCCATATCCTGAAGTCGCTTCATTGCTGCAACAACGTACCTTTATTTTATTTAGCCTAACGATAAGATCAACTGAAACTATATAATTGAAGTACAAAAAACAGAAGCCCCAACTGTGGACATAATTAGTGCCATATGCTTCACAAAAGGATAAGGATCCAAGTTAGCCAAATAGGCCCGATATTGGCCTCAACAATTTAAAGAACAGAATGTACCTAATGGTATACTACAAAGGCATGCATTCCAAGGGAAAGCAAATTAGATTTTAGGGCTCCTGTCTCGAGTTTCTATATTCAAATAACAGCATGAGATAAAAGGACCAATCCTAATTCCTTAGCAATTTCCTGTTTTTGAGGCTTAGAAGGTTTATGCATCCTAAAAATATGCGGTATATTATATATTGTTGAATTAATATAGCTTGATTAGATGAACAACTAGCAGTCACCAAGTCTTTTCTAGCCAATGCATTGAACTCTTTTAAGCGCATGTAGCCAACAGAAGCAGTGCCATTGTCAATTTCTGAACAATCATTAAGAAGACAACACAACAAAAAAAATTAACGCAATGTTACTTTATAAACAACTGTATTAAAATCGCAACCTTAATAGTCACAAACGTTTCATTAGGGCCTTGTAACAAAGATGATACTTCAAAGGCTGATTTCCCTTCCACATCTACTCCATTGACAGCTAGCACTTCATCCTCCTAACAAAGTAGAAGGAAGGAAGAAAATAAATGTAAGGAAACCTATTACATACTAGCAGACTTGCACAATCCATATCAGTCCTGACAATAGATAGTACCAGAAATTCCAGATAACTAAATAAAACCAAGGAAACAGTATATATATATATATGGAGAGAGAGAGAGAGAGACGCCCAAAAAAGTTAGATGCAGATAAATATTGGACCTTCAGCATAAGAGTGTTGAGCTGGCTACACAAATCCTTTTCTACCATCCATCCCTATCTAAGACCATATTCTATTTCTTATTAAACAAAACATTAAAAAAAAAATACACTACTTATAAAATATAAATAGAAAAATCAGAAAAAGTAACACGGTGTGCTATTACATCTTGAAATGCATACTAGAAGTAGACACTAGTTGAACAAGTAGTTGCGTTTGAAAAGAGAAAGTAGCAGCAGGAGTCCATTTCACTAGTTAAAGTATCTGTGACCTAAACCCTTACTAGACATAATTGATTTTTAGATGAAATAGTCAAAGGTCTAATCCAATAAATAGTATCAAAGCCAAGGTAACGAGTTCTAGTCGGGAATGTCATGCTAAGGATGGGATTGTTGAGATGCAACAATGCCACTCTACTTATTTGGATGACTCTTAGAACATGTCTTGGGGATGCATTTTGAATGTCATAAAAGGCTTTAACTTCCCTAACTGAATACCAATTAGATTTTAGAGTAGATGGTCGAAGACTTGATCCAACAATTGGCATACTGGGTGAGGTGTTCTTGATTTCAAATTGCTTATATTTCATATGTTTCAATATTTTATTCCAGTCTCACTTCATATCGAGCGAAATATTTAGTGGCAACAATAAATTGTGACGATGGCCGTAATAAAGCGTTCGTGAGCTCCTACATCAGTTTATAACGAATTTAGACTAAAAGTTATAGTACTTTTGGCTGCACGAAAAAATTTGAGACGTGCTATACATTTTCTTATGGTTCTTCTCTCATTCTCCTAAGCACAATAAGATTTGTGGGTCTTACACATGGGCCTACAAATTTAATGGTGATTTTAAAAATGAAAAAGATGAGATAAAGACCGAATGGCCAGTAACGGCAAAAGGCCTTTGGAGATGGTAGTGGCCGATGACGGAGAATGGCCATCGCAAAGAGAGAGAGAGATTTACATAATTGCTTCTCCAGGGCCCAATGACCTGTGCTTACACTTGAATGCAATTGGCATCAGCAGCAAGGAGGAAGCATTTCAACCTCATGGATAGTAACTTTACAGCAATTGAGGCAGAGGCAATGAATGAAGCAAATACAAAGCAAGCAACAGTATATATATATATATATATATATATATCATTTTCTCTTGCAGAAACTTGTCATGAGATGTCCTAATAAACCAATATGTGCTAGTTCATCACTCGCTCACTTCATCATGCCTACAAAAATTTGTGCACATTGGTGAAGAGCCTGAAACTTTAGTAGCATGAAAGAATACCTATGTTCAACTTTTCCATCTCATATTATAGCTATGATTCATATTATACAGTGCCCTCATATGAAATGTTTAGCTTTCTGCTGCTACGAAAACCTTACAAATTCTCTTTAGAATACATATCCTATTCCTTGCAACTTGTTGGACTAAAGTTTCCTCAGTCAAGATTAGAAGAGGTCGTCCAAAGGTATCTCCATATTTTTGAAAGGATGCTAGTAGTGGCAGCTTCCCTCATTGATATTAATGATATTATAGAAGAAAGAATGTCCTCCGGCACAGTGGCGGCCCCTTGGGGGTGCCAAAGATTTTTTTTTCCTACCGATGGGACTCTTGGCAAAAAAAATTTTAAAAAAAAGTTCTAATATTGGTACTTAAATACAATGAGAAATTGAGCTTCGAATTGTGTCAAATTCTCTAATTAAATGTTTAAATTTTAATAACCAATATTTTCAATATTTAATAACCAAAATATCCAAATTACAAGACCATTTAGATTAGGAATTGTGTTGGCAAGGAAGAAAATAAGAAAGTGAAAGTCCTAATCTAAGTAGTCTTGTAATTTGATATTTTGGTTATTAAATATTGAGAATTTTAGTTGTTAAAATTTAAATATTTAATTGAAAAATTTGACACAATTCTAAGCTCAATTCCTCATTGTATTTAAGTACTAGTATTAAAAAAAGAAGAAAAAAATTCAAAAAATACCCATTCATTACATGATGCAAAAACAAAAAAATAAAAACAAAAATAAAAATCCCGAACCTACCTTGTAGAAGTTCCCCACCCACCCCAAAAAAAAAAAAATTTCAGCAGCACCTATAATATAAAATGTTTGGCTCAACGCTCCAAAGAATCTACTAGTCAAATCAAACGAGGCACCGTCAATCTATGTGCACACAAAATAACGTAAACAAAATTAACTCTTGTGCATACCAAGATTCCAAAGTAACAGTACGCATTTGTAGTTAATAAAGTTAAAAGAACAATTAAGGGCGTTTATTTAATACAATGTGAATTACATAGAAATGTATCTAAAACTTAAACTTACACCAAGCAAAGTCTTGGACTGAGATTGTGGCCACTTAAGGGTTTTTTGGCAACCGGTCCAACATTATCTTGTCAATCTGATAATAAAGAGCTATAAGATGAAGCAATTAGGCTCTAGGAAACCAAAAATAAAAATCATAATGAGACCAACAACAACAACAACGATAATAACGGTGACTTGGGTAGATCAATGAATATCCTGACTATCAGTGAGCAGAGTCAAAAACTTCAGTAGGCGACAAGTATTAATTATTCTGGAAGGTCTCACCTTTCATGAAATTGTTGAATAAATTTGCATAATTGATAATTATAATTGTTTCAAATTTTCAATATCCGCTATATAAGAAACAAAAAAGGCACTATGGGAACACGAGATACTTTGGACAATCACTATCGCATGTAAAAATAATCAATAGATACCTCGCGGAGAATCCAAAACAACACTTGGGGATGCAATTATCGGGGCCCTCGCTGTATTTCCTCCGTTTCCGCTTCATGATCATCCACGCTCATTTACGGATACAAACTTGAGGTTGAATAAAAGATGGATGCTTCACCTACCAGATCTGCCTCACACCGTTGCATAGAAAGCCAGAAAAGATCAAAAAGAGAAGAACTTCACCTCTATGATCTGCCCAGAGAGAGCAAAAGCGTAGAGAGAGAGAGATGGTGGCCACGGAGAGTTTGTCTGTTTTTCAATGGACGGTTCTTAAGACGTGGCAAATCAGTTGTGTCCATTTCAAAACTATATGGGATATGGCGGCCACTATGGATGAAATTAACGCAAATTCAAAACTATATTAACCGATTAAAATGTAAAATTAGTTCATTTAATTTACCTAATTTAGGATTTGCTCCATGTATCATCAAAATGACTTCAAATATCCTTGGTGTATGCCAAAAAAACATTTAATCATACATTCACATCCTTATGTTTTAAAAAATAAAAAAACCACAAAAACCTACTCACATTAGATTCCATACATTTAACTAACCCTCAAGGATTCCCTATACATTATTTTAATATAAACATTTACATTTTTTTTCTCATATTTCATCTTTTGTCTTTAATTTGAAATTGTGTTGAGATTTTGTAAAAAATGTGAGGTAAGTAAGAAATTTATATTTTGTAAATAAATAATATTTTAATGCTATAGTGAAAAGTAAAGGAAATTATTGTTAAATATATTTTCATACAAAAGCAAAAAGTAGTATTGTGTCATAAACTTGGGAAAAATAAAGATAGATTTCATGTTGGACAAAGTCTCCTTGACCAACAATAGAATTTGGCGAAGTCTCACAATCAAAGACAAAAGGAGTACCACCTTAAACAAAGAAATCTCATCATAATAAAAGTAATCTCACACAAAGATTATAATGTGCCATTCATTTAAAAATTGTTACAAAAGAACATTTAAATAAAATTGTTACAAAAACACATTTAAATAGACTTACAAAAATTTTAACCCTAACTTGACCGATATGGGCTAAGCCCATTATAGAATTACAAAAAAGCTTAAAACTTTAGGTCAAACCTATTATTGAATTACAAATAACATTAAAAGACTAAGTTCTTTATTTTTCATCCTGCATCAGAGAAACAGAAAGGATCACTCAAGTACAAAATTCACATGGATGGCACCTCCCGACCCAAAATTTTGAGAATTTGCTCTAATTTGAATCCATCTGTGTTAAACTTCATAAGCAAACATTCATGTCAGCTCGATAATATGTTGTTTCTATAACAATTCTCATCTTCTCAAGAAGAAGAGCATTTTTTAGCAAGAGTACCGCAAGGTCAAATTGAATTGGCAAACCACGAAATCCACTTAGCTTCACTTCCTTGAGACGCTGATGTTGACAATATTCTTTAAGAGGTATCTTTTTGTGCTCTGTGTAATCTGCTCCACTGACTATCTTTTGTGCTCTATTAAATCTTCACCGAAGCAGGGAAGTTGGAGCTAAAACAAGAAAGAAGCAAAACATAAATAAGCATTCACAACAAACCCTTGCTAATAGAATACTAAACAATATCAACCTACATTTTGTAAGTCGGTAATGAAATCACTAACAATCATTTCCACTCTCCAATCACCAATCTTTCCAAGAAAGTGAATGGATAGTGCATTGGAAATTATACACTAAAAATATCTTTGTGACAAATTGTTCTTGATGTCTTAGGAACAATAGGTGAAATCGCTTAAAAGCAAATCTTTCAGACAATGGTGTGAAGAGAAGTGTAATAAATCGCAAAACTAATTATCTGCCTTGTCACCTTAGACTCCACCAAAATATTTTTGATGAATACTCCTCCAAATGAAAACATAAAATTGAGCTATGGCTTAAAAAATGGTAAAACAACCATACAAAACTTAGTTTAAAAAAGTATCAAAAGCAATAGATAAATAAGTTCCTCTTGTACAAAGTTCCAAGGAACAAAAGGCATGTGCAGCTCAACAACCAAATAAAATGTGCTTGTGATATAAGATAACTTACATCCATCTCAAGTTCAACCAATGACGGAGCCGCCTCCAAAAAAGCAGAGGTCAGGTCCAGCAGGATTTCTCGATAACATCTTACACCTAATAGCTTCAACTGTTTGAGTCTAGTAAATGTGGTTAAGTGCATAGGTATTATATGAATCTGAAAGACAATGGAAAGAAAGCATTAACTAGATAGAGACATAATATTCAATGATGACAAAAAGTTCAACTAAAAATTTTTGTTAGTGGCATTACGTGGACGGATGAAATGATCACTAATAAAGTCTCAAGTAGAGGATGGTCTTTTGCAAGTGTGCCAAGGATATATGTCATATGAGGTGCAGCATCAGTTTGCAAATTTGGACGATCAGGATCCAAAGTCGTGCATATTCTAACAGGTTGTGCACTATTCTTTAACAAGACCTGCCCAAACATCTTTGTGTCGTACTCAATTGATGCAATACTTCTAGCATCATGAATTTCAACTTTTCTAAAGGATTGCAACGAAATATCCTCAAGTGTCTCAGCCTAAGAAACCGACATCCACTAGACAATTTCAAAAGAAATGGACAACGGCATTCATTTATAGTAAACCATTCTAAAGATGGGCAACCATTCAACATGTTATCCACATTCTCTTGACTTAAACTTGTATTTGTCAATGAGAGGGATGAAAGGAGTTCAAGCCATTGAAATTTGCTGGAATACTCAAGCTGCAAAAATTCAAAGACAAATGTTTTATCTTGATTGTTTCCCTTGATCAAATAGCCAATATGGAAATTTATAGTGCTCACGATACAAGTCTCAAATGAAGTTCTAACAGTTGATAGAAAGATTTTGAACTTGCATATCAATTGCAAACTGAATCCATCGATCAACGTCGCAGCCATGATCACTACCCAACGGATACTCAACCCTAAAGGAATCTACCTTTTTACCGGCATAGTGTTCTAGAATATGGTTGGCCCATCCAACAAATCTTTCCTTTTGCATCTGTTTCCACTTAGGCTGGCCTTTGAAAAGTTCCAATAATAAAAAATGTCCAAGCATGTTTTTGGGATCTAGGTCAAGGTTAGAAGAGGTCGTCCAAAGGTATCTCCATCTTTTTGAAAGGACGCTAGTAGTGGCAGCTTCCCTCACTGAGATTAATGATATTATAGAAGAAAGAATGTCCTCCGGCAATCTACCAGTCAGATCGGCCACCGGGGCACTGTCAATCTATGTGCACACAAATAACATAAACAAAATTAACTCTTGTGCATACCAAGATTCCAAAGTAACAGTAGGCATTTGTTGTTAATAAAGCTAAAAGAACAATTAAGGGCGTTTATTTAATACAATGTGAATTACATAGAAATATATCTAAAACTTAAACTTACACCCAGAAATGTCTTGGACTGCGATTGTGGCCACTTAAGTCTGGAAATTTGGTTTTTTGGCAACCGGTCCAACATTATCTTGTCAATCTGATAATAAAGAGCTATAAGATGAGACATTGCTATAAGATGAAGCAATTAGGCTCTAAGAAACCAAAAATAAAATCATAATGAGACCAACAACGACAACAACGATAATAACGGTGACTTGGGTAGATCAATGAATATCCTGACTATCAGTAAGCACTAAGCAGAGTCAAAACTTCAGTAGGCAACCTTATGGATCGACAAGTATTGATTATTCTTAAAGGTCTTACCTTTCATGAAATTGTTCCATAAATTTTAGTAAATTTGCATACTTTATAATTATAACGGTGACTTGGGTAGATCAATGAATATCCTGACTATCAGTAAGCAGAGTCGAAAACTTCAGTAGGCGACCTTATGGATCGACAAGTATTGATTATTCTGAAAGGTCTTACCTTTCATGAAATTGTTCCATAAATTTTAGTAAATTTGCATACTTATAATTATAAAGCTATGGCGACTTGGAATTCAAATTCCCCATGTTTCAAATTATCAATATTTGTCTATATAAGAAACAAAAAACAGCCACAATGGGAATACATCAGCGATAGATACCTCCGGCACGGAAAATCCAAAACAATACTTGGGGATGCAATCAACGGGGCCCCCGTATTTCCTCCAGTTTCCGCTTCATGACCATCAACTCCCCTCTCTGGATACAAACTTTGAGCCCACAAAACTTTGAATCTTCCGATTTCTTTGTTGATTAAAAGATGGGTACTTCACCTACCAGATCTGGCCCTCACAACGTTGCAGAGAGAGAACAAAAGACAACAGCTTCACCTCGACGATCTGGCGAGAGAGAGCAAAACTGTAGAGAAAGAGCCGAGGCGGTGGCCGCGGAGAGCGTCAGCGAAAGTTAAGTTAATCCGAGTTTGAGATGGAATAAGAAACAATTATATCATCACCTCGAGTGATATACAACAGTAAAGTTTTATTTGATGATGTCAAATTACGAATCTACCCTTTATTATTATGTGATCCAGTTTTATTGGTAAGAAAATAATAAATTTTATTGGGTGCTATACATGTCCGGCTCAATGTATTTGGGGACTTTAGGCGAAATTTTAGAGTTAGGCCTTATTTTTTTTAATGTTTAAATATTAATTAAATAGTATTTATTTTAATAATATTATTATATTTCAGGCCTTATTATTTTTATTCATGTTAGTAATATGTTCATTGTTGTTTAATGCTTTTAAGTTCATTAGCTAGTTGCATTTTATTAGGACTATAAATATTTGTAAAAATAGAGTTAGAGACATCAATAATATTTTCATTATCATCTAATAAGATAATTTTTTTTGATGAATTTATTATTCATTTATGAATTTTTCACCTAAATTATCTTCAATATTTTGTTTATTGCTAGTAACAAATTTATTTAAAGCCCTATTTGAGATTTAATCAGTTTTTTTTATTTTTATCTTATTTTTAAGTATTTCATATCTAAATGTATATTTGCTAGTATACATGCTTGATTAAAAATATTAACAAATTAAACAAATATGATTTATAAAAAAATATATATTCAGATTATAATAAAATAAATTACAAAAATAGAACAATAAAACATGTTTGAAAATTGGTAGGGGATGTACCGCGGAGGAGGAAAGGAAGAAAAAAAGAGAAGAAAAGGAAGAAGAGGAAGGAGAGAGAGAGTGAGAGTAAAGGGCGACAAAGGAGAGATACTAGTATTTATTTTTTTTCTGAGAAAAAGAAATTATACTCTCTCTCCTTTGCCAAAAGAGAGAAGGATTAAAAAGATTAAAAAAAAAAAAAATTGCTTATGGCATATTTGTTTTTTGTTTTTGTCAATTTGTCTTATTTTATAATGGGCTTATTATATTAGGGCCTTATTTTAAAGGCCTTAAGTTTTTATGAGAAAATCTTTTTGTCCTTATTTAAAAAACAATTGGGTCTTAATTTAAAAAAAAAAAATTAAAAAATTGTAGGCCTTATTAAAAAAAAAAATTAGACCTTATTAATTGGGACCTAGGCCTTAGTCCAAGTTACCGTTTTGTCCCTTGGTTATTAAAGAAAATTTTTTTCGGAGGGGCTTTTCTGTCTTTTGAGTTTTTGTTTTCACAATTTTTTTTTAATTGCATACGAGGTTACCAATTTGCCCTCATCAGTCTTCACATATCTGATTAGTTGTTTTGGTATTTTACTCATCCTTTCTCATCTTCCAGAAATCCTACCTGCTCCCATCATCGATTTATTTTTGGAGATCGAGAAAGGGGGTGAGGCAGAGCACCCATCGTTATGGGTCACCATCTCCAATCAGCTGGATTTTCGCTACCGAATCCACCCACTTTCTTTCCTTTCTTTTTTCTTTCTCTCTTTTCTTCTCTACTATCGACAGCCTCCCCTCTCTTCTTCTCTTCTCTCACACCCGGTTTTGTTGTTGATTTTTTGATATTTTTCTTCTATACGCACACTCACGGTTTGGGTATTGATTTTTTATTTTTTATTTGTATATTTTTCTCTTTATCTTCTGTGTTAATCTCAAGCTTTTTGTTGTTGTTGAAAGAGAGTTGCCGAGAGGAAGAGAGAGCCAGAGACGGAGCTATGAGATAAATTGCAGAAAAGTGGGTTCTTCAAAGGTATAAATCGTTCCTTTTTTATAAAAAAAAAAATTAAAAAAAAAATTCTTGATTATAGTTCGGTTTTCTTGTGTTGATTTTAGTAGCCTTGGATTCTTGTGGGTATTTGATTATAGGTCGTAATTTTGGAGGATTTTGTGTTGATTTTTGGTCTTAGCCGTTTGGTTATCGAATGTTGGGAATTGTTATTTTTTCTGGGTTGTTCTGATTGCTGTTCTTGGCTGAATTTTTATGAGCTTTAATTGAGTATTTAATTTTAGATGGGTGTTAATTTGGGTTTCTGAAAGTGCTTGTTTCTCTTCTCGTGGATTTTCCCCTCACCCGAAAGCTCCTTTCATGTTTTCTTTCTTTTTCTATGTTATATTGACTGATTGTTTAGGAAAATTTATGGGTTAGTAATATTGATGGAGAAAAAAGCAAAGATATACAAACAAAAAAAAACTCGTATAGTGTTTCATATTATTAGACCAACAACAGTTGATGATTGCAGGGACAATTGCACTAAAAATATTGTCTATGGAGAACTATTAGCACTAGCAAACATGTTATGACAGTTGATGGCATTCCAAATATAGTTGAGTAGTTGGGCAAACTGTGAGTTTCTGTTGCCTGAAAAGGAAATTAATTTTCTATATGTTCAATTTTTATCTTGACAAATATGTTGCTGCCACAGGTACCTCCATGGCAACGAGCTTAGTGGGCCAATTCCTTCATACATTGGCAATATGTCAAAACTTAGTTACTTGTGAGGTATCCCCTACAAATACAACATATCTTTCAGAAGTTGGTTTGCTTATATTTGGTGTACTGAGCTAGAAGTTTTTGCAGGCAATTAAATGACAACAAATTGGTGGGGCAGTGATAGCATGATAGGATATATAAATGTTTATTTTTATTTACTAAATGAAAAGATTGAGATGATATTTGTTAATTTTAATTTAGGAAATGTGTTTATATTCATAATAATATTATATATATATAAAAAAAAAATAGAAGCAGATATATTTGTCAAGCATATGCATCATGAAGAAGCTAATTTTTGCATAGAACATTACAAATGGAAATATGACTTGAGTTTTCTACATAAAACATTACAAATAAAACATAACACACTTATATCATTACCAAACAAAGAAAGAACATAACGAAATATGTCCCATTTAGTAAAATTTCAGACGCAAAGAAGTGGATATTACTTACTCCCCTTCTTTCTTTTTTTATTTTTATTTTCTTTTGTTTTCTTTTCCTTAGTTCTCTTTCCTGCCGACTTCTTCTAAGCAAATACAACTTATTATTTGCTGAACAACATCAAATCTCTGCAAGCACATCTTAAGCATACAAAAACAAAGTGCAGTAACTCCACTCTTTCAATCCCTAGATATTTTGATACACCTATATATGTTTAAAAAAATTGTCAATAAACACATACAAACCCACCAAAAAATCATCAACCACATAAATAAATACTAAAAAAAGAAATTAATTTTTTTTATAAATCCTTAAAATAAAAAAATAAAACTATAAAAATAAAATCATTTTATTTTTATTTTAGGAAAACTTCACTTAACCCTGTGATGTTTGGCACTTTTAGAATATCCCCTAATGTTCAAAATCTTTCACTTAAGTATATCAAACTTTATTTTCTCTTACTTTGCTCATTCCGCATGAAAATAACAATTTTACTCTGACGATTCTAAAATTACAACACACCCATTAAAACGACATCGTTTGGCCATTAATTTTTTTTAAAAAATAGATGAAAATTGAAAGAAAAAAGAAGAAGAAAAGAAGCATATGAAAATTGGGGTGGTGGAGTCACCCCGGTCTGTCGGGTGGTGAACCACCCCAGCCCAAGTGGTCCGCCACCCAAAAAACCCAAAAAAAAAAAAAACGAAAAATGGGTTTTGATTTTTGGGGGTGGCAACCACCTCCAAGGGCTTTGGGGTGGCTTGGCCAACAACCTTAGGGGGTGGTCCCACACCCCAAAAGTCCAAAACCTTTTTTTTTTTTTCCTTTTATTTTTGGCCTTTTGGGGTAATGGACCATCTCTTTGGGCGTGGGGTGGTTAAACCACCCTCAGGCCCGGGTAGCTCTAGCCACCCCTTGGCCTAGGGGTGGCTCCCGATTTTCATCTCTTTTTTTTTTTTTTTTTTTAGTTTTCATCTTTTAAAAACAAAAATTAATGTCCAAAACGACGTCATTTTTAGGTTGGGTGGATGTTGTAATTTTGGAATCACCAAGGATAATCTTGGAGCCAGGTAAAATTGGCATTTTCGTTAAAATTTTCATGCGGAATGGGCAAAGTGAGAGAAAACCAAAGTTTGATATACCTAAGTAAGAGAAAACCAAGGTTTGATACACCTAAGTGAGAGGTTTTGAACATTGGGAGGATATCTGCAAAAGTGCCAAACATCAAGAGGGTTAAGTGTTTCCTTTATTTTATGAATCAAACTAAGAACTGCACCTAATCTCAAATTTATTTATTTTAATGAATGCATACCTCTTTGATACACATATTCCAAACAAAACACACCAAAAAATTGTCAAAAACCCATACAAAATGATTTTAACAACACTAAATTCGACATCATTTCATTTCTAGCCGACAAGGCAAAAAGGCCTTACTATACGTATTAATTTTTGTCCCCCGTCCTTCACAAATGTTTTAATAACACTACATTCGTTTCCAAGATGTACCTCAATCGGCTGGAACCACGTCTCATGAAGCGGAGGTCACTAGTTTGAATCCTCCCTCCCCCTCTTGTGTGGACATGTCAAACAAATAAAATAAAAATAACAACACTACATTCGACATCATTTCATTTCTATATGGGTCGGCTTGCGGTGTCTTCACGTCGTCGTCTCGAGACGTGTCAACTACGTAATTTAAAGTAGATGGTCAATGTCGTTTCCGGGAAAACGCTGCATGCCTTCACTTACATCGCATTAGATTGTCAGAGAAACTGCGTTTAATGTTATTTTTATATGTGATAAACGACGCAGCATTACATGTCTTTTATATAGAGGTAAAGGGTATTAATGTCCGATTGGAGGTAGTAAAGGCAAAACCCTATGGAGGTATTAATGTCCGATGGAGGTCAGCAACCATTGAAATTAACGTCAGTTACATAACATACAAAAAGAGGCGATATGATCCCAAAAAACCAACATCCAACACCATATAATGCCTTTCCCATTCTAACTGATCACCAACAGACACCTAAAACAAGCCACTGCTTTACCCAAAAGATACACACCGGTGGAGTATAAACACAACGACACGTTATTATTGGACAACTACGAAACCTAACACACTGCTTTATAAGGCTAACTAATTTCCAAACTTTCTATATATAGTCTAATAGTCATCAGCGGTCCCTAGTCTTATATCTGGACTCATCAATCTCAATCCCATCTGCTCTTTCCTTGTCTGTCCTCCTTTGCTCCCCAGCTCCTGGTAGCCTTCATGCCCCAGCTGGTCCTTCCTCGTTTGTCCTCCTTTGCTGCCCAGCTCCTGGTACCCTCATGCCCCAGCTGGTCCTTCCTCGTCAGCCCTCCTTGGCTCTGGCCTTCATCACCACCAACAATATTAATTGCATGCCAATTAGCACAAAAAACAAATAAAATGCAACTTAAATATGAATCAAACCCAACGTACTTTAATTGAAATGCCAAGAGACAGAAATAGATTACCTTCGGCAGGGTGCTCCTTGGCTTCAAGGCTCTTCCCACCAGTTCCACCAGGGATGACAGATGACTATCTCTGCCTTGCGTTGCCTTAGCAAAGGCAAAATCGTAAGTTGGCGCTATCAAAGAAAATCTACTATTCAAGAAGCGTGGAAAGACAAAATAACCCCAAATCAAATTCATTATTTTCTTACCAATTAAACTGGGTCAACAAAATAATAAAGGGCAAAATCATAATTTGGTCTCAAACAAAATTATTGTGCATTTGGCTCACCAAATCACGCAACTACCCATTACGACTATTTTTTTTTTTGCAAATCTTTGAAAAGACATTAATGCCCATAATTTTTTAAGATGGCAATGCAATAAATGAGGGCAAAACAGTAAATTTAACCTCAAACAAAATATTACTGTTCTTGTAGAATATGCTAAAAGGCTTACGAATGAAACCAAAATCACTGTTTTCATGTCAAAAGACAAAATATCCCAAAATACTTCAACATCCTTACATTTAATAAGGGTGAAAACAGTCTCAAACAAAATTTGCTGTGCATAGGGTCAAAACAGTCTCAAACCAAAATCATTGTTTTCGTGTCAAAAGACAAAAATGTCCCAAAATACTTGAACATCTTTACATTTAATAAGGGTCAAGACAGTCTCAAATAAAATTTGTTGTGCATAGAGTCAAAACAGTCACAAACAAATTGTTGTGCATAGCCAATTTTTAAGTATAAAGGTATATAATTGTTTCTTATTCCATGTCAAACTCGGATTAGGAAGGTGGCCTTTTTTAAAAACACAATATATATTTAAGGACGGAAATTTCCTTCAAATTGGTTTTGAGAAAATTTCTTTCAACTCACATAAAATGGAATAGGATTTTCTCCCATCTATTTTGGATTGGATATTCTCCAGTTAATGGATAAGATCTCTATAAAAAGATCCTAAATCTAAAATGAGATACATGTTCATTTAATATAAATAATAACAAATATTATTTATACTTTAAAAATAATAAAAGATTAAAAACATTTTCAAAAGTCAAGGGTGACCGCCATAAGGTGGTAGAACCATCATGGCCTAGGGATGACTTTAGCCACCCTAGATTGGTTAACTGGGCGTGGAAGCCACCCATGGCCATTGGGGTGTACTGCACCCCAAGGCCCAAACTAAAAAAAAATCATTGGTCTGTTGAGGCCAATCTAGGCAACCAAAGCCACCCCATGGCCATTGGGGGTGGCTGCCACCCCAATGCCAAAAAAAAAAAAATCGTTGGCTGGACCACCCCCAAGGGCCATGGGGTGGTTTCAGCCACCTTAGACCAGCCGGTCTAGGCTAGCCGAAGCCACCCTAGACCAGCTTTTTTAAAATATTTTTGATCTTTTATTATTTAAATTTTTAATTATTTTTAAAGAATAAATCATATTTTATTATTATTTATATTAAAAGGACATGTGTCTCATTTATCACCCTAAGATCTTTCTAGAGTGATCTTGGCCATTAACTGGATATTCTCCAGTCCATTTGAGGATTCTATTCCACATAAAATGGTGTCAAATGCATGTCTAAGCATTTAATATACATATTAAATATTATAGGTCATTAATAATAGTTTACTAACTAAGGTTAACCTCTTTTCTTCTATCTTTTTTCCTTTTCTTTTCTTTTCTTTTTCTTTTGGTTATAAGTTAGACTAACATTTTGTTTTTCACCAATGTTAAAACTAACATTAAAAATGGAAGACCTAACGTCAGATTAGATTAAAAAAAAAAAAAAAGTCACATCTAAACAAGGTTAGAAAATTTTAGTAACCCTAAACAAGGTGAAGTTGATGAGTCATATCAAAAACATATTTTGTTCTCCATTCTCTGTTTCTCAAGTTCTTTGCATATGATTGAAAGATTGTTGCTTTAGGAGAATAAGGCATACTTTTTCTTACATTCTCTATTTCTCAAGTTCTCTGCATATGCAGCTAAAAGACTGTTGCTTTAGGAGAATAAGGCATATGTGACCAGGATTTTTTGCTCTATATGTGAAATATGCTATCATATTAAGATACTCTTCTTAATATTTTAACAATTGAGTATTCGTGTTTTGGATAATATTTGAATTATTTTTAATCTATGTTCAGTTATCCTATTAACATAGAGTTATCTGACATTTTGAATTTTTTATTTAAACTATTCACTTTGTTTTTTCTTGTCCTTTCATCACTTTCATTGATTTTTTAACCTTATTTAGATGTGAATTTTTTTTCTTCTAAGCCAACATTAGCTTCTACAACGTTAGTTCTAAACCCCCCCCCCTTTTTTTAAATATAATCTGACGTTAGGTTTTTCCTTTTTAACGTTAGTTTTAACCTTGATGAAAAAACAAAACGATAGTCTAACGTTTAACCAAAAGAAAAGAAAAGAAAAAGATTAACCTTAGTTAATAAACTATTATTAATGACCTATAATATTTAATATGTATATTAAATACGTAGATACTTGGCACCATTTTATGTGAGTCGAAGAAATTTCTCCAAATCGGTTTGGAGGAAATTTATGTCCTATATTTAACTTCAGCTGGCGCTCTCCGCACCCACCGTCTCTGTCTCTGTCTCTCTCGCCAGATTGTCGAGGTGAAGCTGTTTTCTTTTGTTCCTTATTGGCTCTCTCTGCAACGTGAGGCCAGGTCTGGTTGGTGAAATACCCATCTTTTAATCAACAAAGAAATCGGAAAGATTCAAAGTTTTGTGGGCTCAAAGTTTGTATCCAGAGGGGAGTTGATGATCATGAAGCGGAAACTGGAGGAAATACGGCCCCAGGGCTCCGTTAATTACATCCCCAAGTATTGTTTTGGATTTTCCGTGCCGGAGGTATCTATTGCTGATGTATTCCCATTGTGGATGTTTTTGTTTCTTATATAGACAGATATTGAAAATTTGAAACATGGGAAATTTGAATTCCAAGTCCCATAGCTTTATGGAATTATAAAGTATGCAAATTTACTAAAATTTATGGAACAATTTCATGAAGGTAAGACCTTTCAGAATGATCAATACTTGTCGATCCATAAGGTCGCCTTTAGAATGATAATAATGATCAATCTTTATTATCAGATTGACAAGACAATGTTACCGGTTGCCAACAAACCAAATTTCCAGACTTATGGAACAATCTCAGTCCAAGACGTTGCTAGGTGTAAGTTTAAGTTTTAGATATATTTCTATGTAATTCACATTGTATTAATTGTTCTTTTAGCTTTATTAACAACAAAATCACTGTTACTTTGGAATCTTGGTATGCACAAGAGTTAATTTTGTTTATATTATTTTGTGTGCACATAGATTGACAATGCCTTCATCTTGGTAGATTGTCTCACATTCTTTCTTCTATAATATCATTAATATCAGTGAGGGAAGTTGCCACAACTAGCATCCTTTCAAAAATGGAGATACCTTTGACGACTTCTTCAAGACATTTCGTAAGTTTAAGAGATATTTTCAAATTTTACTCTTTAAAATAATAAAAGATTCTTTTGGTTATTTTAACATCCTCACCTTTAGAAAGACACTTTTTATTTTACTTTAACAATTCATTTTTACTATTTTATTAAAATATTATTTTTCAAATATTTGTTTATTATTTATCTAACTTTTGAGTGTTAAGAGAAATGAAGAGGAAAAAGGAGGAGATAGAAAATATATTTGTTTAATGAATGAAGAAGGAATAGTAATTGTTAAGTGAGTGCTCTAACCTTGACCTAGATCCCAAAAACATGCTTGGACATTTTTTAAACTTGAACCATTTCAAAAGCCAGCATATTCAGTGGAAACAGAAGCAAAAGGGAAGATTTGTTAGATGGGCAAACCATATTCTAGAACTCTATGCCGGCAAAAAGGTAGATTCCTTTGGGGTTGAGTATCCGTTGGGTAGTGATCATGGTAGCGACGTTGATCGATGGATTCAGTTTGCAATTGATATGCAAGTTCAAAATCTTTCTATCAACCTGTTAGAACATTATTTGTCAGACTTGTCTCGTGAGCTCTATAAATTTCCATATTGGCTATTTGATCAAGCAGGAAACAGTCAATGATAAAACATTTGTCTTTGAATTTTTGCAGCCTGAGTCTTCCAGCAAATTTCAATGCCTTGAACTCCTTCTCATCCCTCTCATTGACAAAGACATATTTAAATCAAGAGAGTGTGGATAACATTTTGACTGGTTGCCCATCTTTAGAATGGTTTAGTATAAGCGATTCTCGTTGTCCATTTCATTTGAAATTATCTAGTGGATGTCGGTTTCTGAGGCTGAGACACTTGAGGATATTTCGTTGTGATCCTTTAGAAAAGTTGAAATTCATGATGCCATAAGTATTGCATCAATTGGGTACGACGCAAAGATGTTTGGGCAGGTCTTGTTAAAGAACAGTGCACAACCTGTTAGAATATGTACGACTTTGGGTCGTGGAACTTTGCAGCGTGATCGTCCAAATTTGCAATCTGATCCTACAACTCAAATGACATATATCCTTGGCACACTTGCAAAAGACTATCCTCTACTTGAGACTTTATTAGTGTACACTCCATTGGTCGAGGTAATGCCACTAACAAAAATTTTTAGTTGAACTTTTGTCGTCATTGAATATTATGTCTCTATCTAGTTAATAATTTCTTTTCATTGTCTTTCAGATTGATATAATACCTAAGCACTTAACCACATTTACTAGACTCAAGCGGTTGAAGCTATTAGGTGTATCATTTAGAGAAATATTTGTTGAATTTGAATTTGAGATGGATGTAAGTCATCTTATATCACAAGAACATTTTTATTTGGTTGTTGAGCTGCGCATGCCTTTTGTTCCTGGGAACTTTGTAAAAGAGGAATTTATTTATTTATTGCTTTTGATACTTTTTTAAACTAAGTTTTGTATGGTTGTTTTACCATTTTTAGCCATAGCTCAATTTTATGTTTTCAAACAAAATATCATTTGGAGGAGTACTCATCAAAAATATTTTGGAGTAGTTAATTGGATCAGTGGAATTATTGGTTCTTAAGGTAACAAGGCAGAGAATTAGTTTCGCTATATATTTATTACACTTTTCTTCACACCACTGTCTGAAAGATTTGCTTTTTAACGTGGATTTCACCTATTGTTTCTATGGCATCAAGAGGGATTTGTGCAAAGATATTTTTAGGTTATAATTTCCAATGCACTGTGTATTCACTTTCTTGGAAGGATTGGTGATTGGAGAGTGGAAATGATTGTTAGTGATTTCATTACCGACTTTTCTAAATTTAGGCTGAAAGCTAACTGAAAAAAACAAAAACTTGGTTTACTACTTGCTTTGAGTTAATTAATAGCACCTATTGTTTAGTATTATATTAGCAAGGATTTGTAGTAGCTTATTTTGTTTTGCTTCTTTCTTGATTTTAGCTCTTCCTTCCCTGCACCTTGATGAAGAAAATAGAGCACAAAAGATAGTCGATGGAGCAGATTACACAGGACAAAAGATACCTCTTACAGAATATTGTCAACATCAGCATCTCAAGGAAGTGAAGCTAAGTGGATTTTATGGTTATCCAATTCAATTTGACCTTGCGGTACTTTTGCTAAAAAATGCTCTTCTTCTTGAGAAGATGAGAATTGTTCAAGAAACAACACTTTATTTAGGCGACGGTGAATGTTTGGTTGTGAAGTTAGACAAAGATGAAATCAAACAAGTGCAAATTCTCAAAATTTTGGGTCCGGCGGTGCCATCCATTTGTTAATTTAGTACTTGAGTGATCTTTTTGTTTCTCTGATGCAGGATGAAAAATAAAAAATTTGGTCTTTCAATTTTATTTGCAATTCAATAATAGGTTTGACCTAAAGTTGTTATTCTGTAATTCTATAATGGGCTTAGGCCAAATCGGTCAAATTAGGGTTAAGATTTTTGTAAGTCTATTTAAATGTTCTTTTGTAACAATTTTTAAATGAATGACACATTACAATCTATGTGTGAGATTACTTTTATTAAGATGAGATTTCTCTGTTTAAGGTGGTACTCCTTTTGTCTTTGATTTTGAGACTTTGCCAAATTCTATTGTTGGCTAATGAGACTTTGTCCATCATGAAATCTATCTTCATTTTATTTCATTATTTATAATACAATTGCAAGAACTTGTTGCATATTTCATATTTGTCAGGCCAATATATATATATTTCTAAGGGTAAATTTGATATGCTAAATGACTAGTCTGAAAAAAAAAAAAAAAAAATGGAATAGGGCTTACGGTTGCTTCATTTCATATGGAAGGTAAGGCCCTAATCTGGTTTCAAGAAATAGATGCAAGATGTTTTGGTAGTTGGGTAGATTTTGTTGAGGCCTTGGAAGGTAGATTTGGGAAGGATACTATGATTTTCTCTAAGTTTAGGGCATAATACTATTTTTTGCTTCTTTGTAAAAATATATTTCATATTAGTTTATCTTTCTTTTTCCTATACCATCAAAATATTATTTATTTACAAAATATAAGTTTCCTACTTACCTCCACTTTTTTTTTTTCACAAAATCTCAACACAATCCCCAATTAGAGATAAAAAGATGAAAAAGGAGAGTGGAAAAGAAAAATGTTTATATTAAAATAATTTATAAGGAACCTTAGACATTAAGACACTGTAGCAAACCTTGAGAGTTGGTTAAATGTAGGGAATCTTATGTGATAGGTTTTTTTTTTTTTTTTTTTTTTTTTTTTTTTTTTTTTTTTTTTTTTAAAAAACATAAGGAAGTGAATGGCATATAGAGAATCTGTTGCTAGCGCTCTAATGAAATTCGTAAACTATTTTGACGGAATTTGACTGTAGTGATTAAATGTTTTTTTTTTTTGGCATACACCAAGGACATTTTTTTGAAGTCATTTTGATGTTACATGGAGCAAATTATAAATCAGGTAAATTAAATTGACTAATTTTACATTTTAATCGGTTAATGTAGTTTTGAATTTGTGTTAATTTCATCCAGAGTGGCCGCCATATCCCATATATATTGTTTTGAACCGGACACAACCAATTTGCCACGTCTCAAGAACCGTTCATTTAAAAACAGACAGAAACTCTCCGCAGCCACTGTCTCTCTCTACGCTCTTGCTCTCTCTGGGTAGATCATAGAGGTGAAGCTCTTCTCTTTTTGATCTTTTCTGGCTTTCTATGCAACGGTGTGAAGGGCAGATCCGGTAGGTGAAAGCATCCATCTGTTTCAAGTGATTTTTTTAGGACTTTTTTCTTGCATTTAAAATTTTGAAGAACATAAATGGAAAATTAGAATGATTTAGAAATGAGTTTCACTAGCCTCTTACCCCGATGGTTCAGTGTGCGCAGTCGTCTCATCCAATACCGGCTGTCCTCGCTCCACCGATCGAACTCCTCCCCCTCTTCAACTACTCCAGCCAACCTACTCACATTGGTATGTACATTAATTTGTTGCTTTGATTTTTTTTTTTTTTTTTCATGTTGGGCTTTGTGTTTTCGCTTGATGATCATCCATTTGAGGTTTACGGTTTTTTTCCTGCTGGGGTTTGACTATAGAATAACTTTAGTGAATTTTGCAAATCTGACACACATGGGAGAGTAGATTACTAATGAGTCGTACATATTATCTTCACAAGTATCATAATGCTTTTATGTTAAGATGAAAGGAATCCAAATTAGTCTTGCGTTGTAAGGATTAAACCTAAAAAAGTGTACGACGTTGGTGAGGGCGAAGGACACAATAATGCATGTGTAAACTACCATGAGAGTGAGCTGCTCAATATAAACATAAATGCAGATGTAAATGATAATATTGAAAGTACCTAAAATGACATACCTCCAATTGAAGCATAGTTTGGACAGTAAAAGTATCATGTATGACTACATATTTTTTATTTAATGTACGTTAAATATTAATAAATTATTTAAAAATTGTTTGATATTTATGATTTGAATGTGATTTAATAATTTAATTGTGAAATTTGCAGGTCAATATTATGCCTCCAAAGAGAAGACCATGATTCCACGCAGCTTCCCATTCGTGAGGTTCTGGATACCACACCACCTGTACAACCATCCATATCTTCCACCAACGATGAGCCACATGAGTCGTAGATCTAAAATTGTCCGACTTTATCGTTAACAATAAACCACAATTTCGGTCTATACATGGTGGCTAGTGGGAGTGAGTGACAAAATTTAATAGCAGAGGTCTAAGTGATGCCAGAATTAATCTTAGGATTCGTATAAAGTTCGACTTGAGTCATAGCCTAACCCAGCCCCATTAGGGTATTAATGGGAATCAAAGGCGATTAATACTAATTAGGCACATGTGAAGATTCTCTATGGCAGAGATTCGAATTCACGCCCTAATACATGCCCTAACTACTTGAAAATTCCCTTGGGCTATTGAGATATGGTATTTTGCTAACATTTGTTTTTCTTGTTATAGGTTGATGTGTCAACCTCTTATTGAATGATGCAAAAACTTTGGTTTGTGCCATAACCACATTGAAGTTACAATTTAAACCCAATAAAGACTCAACTTTTCCCTTTAAGTGCCAGTTCTTTGTTTTTTGAAAAAAAAAAAAAAAAAAACTGTAAGTAGAAGAGAGAGAGCTTTAAATTAGAAATTAAGTCTAAAATAGGAAAGAAATTGGGTATTTGTTGAATATATGCTATGGCTAGTAAAGGAGAGAGAGAGCTTTGAACTAGAAATTAAGTCTAAAATAAGAGATAAGTAGGGTCTTTGTTGGGTATATGTTATGGACATCTCTATTTTCAACGACACTTAAATTTCTCTTGAGCCCCATCTGATATTTGTTTTCTTGGATAAGCCACATCTTTTGGATAATTGCATAAACGTTAGGAGAATGCTAGATACTCTCTTAAATGTTAGTGTTGTTCTGATGTTATCTTAATTTTATGTAGATATTATTTTTTTAAAAGCCAAACGAAAGAAATAAGTGTCACCTTTTTTTTTTTCTTGCTTTGTTAGAAACCAATATCCACATAGGACAAGAAAAATACCAAGAAAGCATATGAGATTCCCCAAAAATAATAATATAATAAAATCTCTTCCATTTAATTAGAAAATAGCTGTTGAGATTCAAAAGATTTAATCACAAACGAAATCTCAATCATTTAATTTAAAACTAAAATTTGAGATTTGAAAAAATCAAAATAATTTTAAAAATTCTAAAAATCCAGATTCTGTATTCAAATTTCGTGGACACCACCAGACCAACAAAAGCTCTGGGTCCCTGGCTTGTAGTCCTTTCCTTTTCACCAACTGGCAACGGCCATTCTTAACTCTACCGCAAGTGCCATGGCCCACGTGCCAAGTATATAGCTCCGCGTCGCTGACGCGTTACAAAAACGACCACTCAATCCGTATGAGTAAAAGGAAAATGCTAAGTATTTTTATAAGAGATGTGATATATTTATAATATAAACTTAATAAAAATTTAATTTATTTTTTATTTTATTTTCAATTTCTAGTTTAAGGCTCTTTCTCTTTTATTGGTAGTTTTTTTTTTTTCAAGTTGAAACTTAAAAAAAAAAAAGTTTTAGTTAGATTTAAGTTGTGATTTTATCATTTTTTTTTCATAATACTTTTCATTATGATGATGACTTTTAAAATCATCAATACATTAAAAGTCAATAATAATAATTTTAAATTTAATTGATTTTAAAAGTTATATTATAGTTGAAATGATATTAAGAGAACACTAAAGAGTACCAAACATTTCCTTAAAAAAGGAGAGCACTCATATTGAATCTTAGTTAGATTTAAGTTATAATTTTATCATTTTTTTTAATTTTTTTTTATTATGATGTGATTTTTAAAATCATCAATAAATTAAAAATTAATAATAATAATTTTAAATTTAACAATAATTTTAAAAGTTATATTATAATTAAAATGAAATTAGAATAACACTAAAAAGCATCAAGTATTTTCTTAAAAAATAAAAAAAAGGGAGCACTCAGATTCTCTATGCCATGCCGACTTGGGAAACGACACGCTACAGAACATATCTTGTGGGTCACACGACAGACACCAGTGGGGTCAGCCCGTAGCGATCTCCGGCGCTTAGTAACGGTTAAAACGCTATTCGTTGTCGGCAAGCGCAGATGACCGACACGTGTCCTTACTCACTCACACTCACACTCACACTCACTGGAGTGGGGTCACCCACGTAGCGATCCCCGGCACTTAACGGTCAAAACGCTACCAGGTGTCGGCAGCGCTGGTTACCGACACGTGTCCCTGTCCATGGTGTCAACATCTTTTTCGAGCAGCGTTTCCTTAAAGCTCGGGAGCAACCCCCAAGTGGTTCAAGATGATACTCGCTGACAGTATGAGCCACGTCATTAGATTGTACAGCGTGTCGATTTATGGTCGACAGTAGTGTCTAGTGCGTACGATATACGTGGCATGATGATTGTCATGGCTGGTTCAACATTCACGTATAACTTTGGAGTGGATAAGGTACCCTACACCCTACTTTTCCTTCCCAAGTGACAAAAGTAACCTTTCTGGTTTTCCAATAACACCCTTCTTTTTTTTTTTTTTTTCAAATTTTATGTACCATTTAATGAATAGAGATCGATTTTTAGGTTGCAGAATAGTGCAATTTATTAATCTTCGCGGCTTCTTTAAAAATTTGTCAAGATTTAAGTTTTTAGAAGTTTTCTTATTTTATATAGTTTTATTCGAGCATACGGCTTTCATTGACTGTATTCACTAGTGATTTACACTTTTTTAGTCTCTTTTTAATTTACAAAGGTGCTAATAGTTTGTTTGGATTGAATTTTTCAGTTTAACTTGTATTTGTTTTCTATTTTTAATTTTCGTTGTAATTTCTTTTGAATGAATTAATGAACTTACTATATATATTGTTTATTATTATTATTTTAAAAAAAACATTTGATTTAGTTTTTGTGTTCTTAATTGTTTGTTAATGTCTTGGACTTCCGAATAGAAAATAAAATTGTTAACAAAGATGACCTAATGTTGATATTCGCTTACGCCTATTAACACTTTTGTTCCGATGAAGTAATTCAATCAATCAGAGACTATTCCCGGTCATTAGTTTGAATTTGCCTTCCATTCCTCTCTCCTTTTATAGTTATAGAAATGAGTTATACATCTCTCATTCTTTTATCCTTCTAATTTTTAAAATGATCATTGAATTTATAAGGTTCACATAAGTCCTACACATAGAGTTCACATATTCATAGGTGATTTTGAAAATTTGGAGGGGGAGAAAGATGGAGTATGAAAATAAATATTTTCTATGTAGTTATATGTATAAAAAACAGTAATTATTAATAATAATTGCTCCCACAAAAAATGTGAACAACTCAAACTGCCAACCCATTTGGACTGTCCTTAAGTTGAACAACTGCCCTAACATGTGACATTACGTAAAAAAAAAAAAAAAAGAAAAGAAAAGAGAAAGAAAGAAAAAAAAAAAGGACCTACCATATGACACTATTTTTTGTTCGTTTATCAATTTTTATTTTATTTTATTTCTGAAAATACGTTTGTGTCAAATTTAAGCAACTCATCATATATAATCAGTGTAATCATTATTTTATGGGTTGATTATATTTTATTAATCATACGTTAGTTTGTCACCATGTGATTCAAAAAGTTATACTTTTACCTACCTTTTTGTATTCTAAATTCTAAAATTTGGATATTAAATAGCTTGAAAAGAAATGGTGTAATAGTATTATGATTTGACATTAAACTTGTAAATAAAACCAAATTCAATTAATGATCACGCTCACGAAGAAATTTACTAGTTTGAATCTCCTCTTTCTCCTTTTCCTTCTATGGACATATCAAAAAATAAAAATAAAAATCAAATACAATCACTTAAGACGCATAAACTATAAGTTAATAAATTAAGCTTCAACTATATATACATATCACATGTAAAAAAATTTGTAGTATTATTACTCGTACAACTATTTTATTACTCCTTTTACTACTTTTAATACTTTTAATACATATTAACGTGCGATTAAAAGAGTAACAAGTTGTAAGCATTTAACACCCAATTGTGTCAAAATTGTCAATAATTGTATGTCTAATTATTAACTTAGAACATGGAATCATGGATGCTAAAGAAGTTTCAAACATAACAATCTATGTCACAAAAGTATGTCCAACGTAAATAAAAAGCAAACATAGTATAATTACGCTCGGACCAAGCAACAATCCTTAATCTTTCTCTCCTTTATTAGTCTCGATCAAGACCCAACAATAACTACCACGTAACTGCTATATTATTTATTTATTTATTTTTTCAATGTAGGGAAGGGAGATTACAAGAAAATAATAGTAATAATAATAAAGGCGATAGAGATATTTTAAGAACAGTAATAAATAAGTCAAATAAATAATCCGGTTCATCAAAAGAACTAATATCACAAAAGAAGGCGATTAAAGTAGGCAAAGTTTTAGAAACAAAACAAACTGCTAACCAACAGTAGGTAGAACCATAGAAAGGAGGCATTACCATCCGAAGATCTATTAACTTTACCCAAATCTCAAAAGCCAGGAACATAAATAAGAATATGACCTCGAAAATACCCTTCAACCCTACTTGATTCCCAGCGAGATTAAACAGCACAACCAAAAGTAGTCGGTTGAGGGTAACAAATACAACATTTTTATTATTTTATTCTACGTGCTTTTCTTATTTCTGTAAGTCTGTTCAATGTTCTTTAAAGCGCCACTATAAAATAAAAAAATTATTCTATAAATAAGTAAAGGACAAGAAAGGGGCAATATCGTGAATTGGGGGAAGGCAACGGGTGATGTGGATGGAGGGCAATTACGTCCTTTTATGACTGCAGAGTGCACACTCTTACTCCCTGTCCCTCCTGCATTATCTTGTTCGATCAAATCCATTTCTACAGTGTTTTTTTGTTTTTCTTCCTCTTTCTCTTTCTCCTTCTCTCTCTGCATTGAAAGAAAGAAGACGCAAAAGCCAAGTTACCGAACCCCACAGCCAGCTAATCAGACCCAGATATTTTCTCTCTTTTTTTGTTCCCTTTTATTACCAAATGGCACTGCCTTCTTAGCAATTGTAACGTCACCACACCAACCAATCAATCTCTTCTTCCTCCACCCTTTCCTGGTCGTCTGCCACCTTCTTTATACCCCCCTTACCAACGGTTACTTTTTTCCTTTAATGGGGCCGTTAACATATTCGCCATAAATCTGGTTCACACGCATGCTTTTGGGAGAGATATAAGGATAGAAGGGAGAGAGACAGTCAGACAGGGAGTGAGAGTTTGTTTTGAGTTTTAGAGGGAGACCCAGATGGATTTCAGTTCCTTCTTGACGTCCCTAGGGACGTCATGTTTGATATTCGTGATTCTGATGCTGCTTTTCGCGTGGTTGTCGAAGAAGCCGGGGAACGCCGTGGTGTACTACCCGAACCGGATCTTGAAGGGTTTGGATCCGTTTGACGGCGGCTCCAAGACCCGTAACCCGTTCGCGTGGATCCATGAGGCTATGACCGCCTCGGAACAGGACGTGATCTCCATGTCCGGGTTAGACACTGCCGTGTACTTCGTGTTCTTGGGCACCGGTTTGTCTCTGCTTTTCTCTCGTTTTCTTTGTGTAATTTTGGTGAACTTCTATGACTTTTGTGTACTGGGTTTTCCTTTTTTGGGTTCTTTTTGGTGGAATTGAATTTTTGTTGGATTGTGTGTTTTTGTTGTTGTGTATATGGACTTTACTTGAGAAAAAATGGAATTCTTTTTATTTTTTTTTATTTTTTTTCACCAGAAGAAAAATAATAATTAACTAATAATGATATTAATCTAATTCTGGTTTTGAGATATCATTTTCCAGGCATATCTTTCAAGTGAAAATTTAAGCTTTTTTATTTTTTTTGGGTAGAAAAAGGTCTATTTTTTTAGTTTATTTTATTTTATTAAAAAAAAAAAAGAGAAAAGAATAGCTTAACAGCTTCCGTTTGATTTGTAAACTTCATTCAATCATAATTTGATGAATTCATTCCTGATTTTGCAATAAAGTAATCTAAAGGGAATCTGGGTTTGTGGGGGAGGTGGTTCAAGTGAGGATGCTGTTGCAGGTACTTTTTACAAAGAAGTCAGAGTTAAACATTATAGCCTTTTAACTTGCCCACAGGTCATGGAAGATGACACTTTTTACAAAGAAGTCACGAGACTTTTGCGGTCTCCTTACTTGTCAAAATTCACAATAAATGAATGATATTAACATTTGAACTATGAAACTGATGACGATGCCTGTAGCTTATGATCTGTTTGGTTCTATTTTGACTGAATATTAAATATTAATAATCATTCTAAAGTATTAAAATCAGGTGCACCTTCATGACATCATTTTGACTGAATTGGAATAAGTGAATGTCACTTTGATCAGAAACTTAAACTAAGGCTGAATAGTAAACATTTCTTTAATACAAACCTTTCTGGCTTTGAATTAAAAAAAAAAAACCCACCTTTCTGGCAAGCTATTAGTTAATAAAACTTTTGCTTTCTTCAAATATAAGCTTGTATTTGAGTTTTATTCTATTTGGTTCAAAATTTTGCACTTTTGACCTAAATAGGTGAACTTTTTAGGAGAAGGCAAACGATCCTTATACTATCTTTTGCCAATTAATCTGCAGTTTTGGGAATCTTGGTCATGTCCGGCATAGTGCTGCTGCCTGTTCTTCTACCAGTTTCTGCTACTGATGATAGTGTGAAGACTACGGCAACCACAAGCAATGGGACCTTTAGTACTCTTGATAACTTATCCATGGAAACGTCACCGTATGCTACACAACTTTTCATGAACTGAATGTTTAATTCTCTTGATTTTATTCTCTCTGGGCAATGGGTTATAAAATGATGGAAATGGCTATTTTTATTTATTAAATTTGTGAAATTGTATTTATGAATTTGTCTTATACTCATAAAATCTCACACTTATACTAGAGGCACCTCTTGCTGAGCTAGTGATGCTAAATATGTGATTTTTTGTGTTATGCTATCTAATTAATGTCTTTTCTAAAATAAAAATTACACCTATTTATACCTTCTATTTTGTTTGTTAGCGAATTATATGTGCCCCATCATTTCTTTTGAATGCAGTTTTCTGTGTTTCTTTGCATGTACAGCCGAAGAGTTCTCGGTTGTGGGGATTTCTGCTAGCCACTTACTGGGTTTCACTTGTTACATATTACCTCTTATGGAAAGCATATAAGCATGTCTCTGGACTGAGAGCAGATGCGCTTATGTCTCCTGAAGTGAAGCCTGAACAATTTGCCATTCTCGTGAGAGACATACCTGGCCTTCAAGGTCAAACTAGAAAAGAACAGGTCGATTTATATTTTAGAGCTATCTATCCTGAGAAATTTTACAGATCAATGGTGGTAACAGACAACAAAGTGGTAAGGCATTGATTTGCTACGTATCGTTTTCCTTTTTTGCTTTTACTTTAATTTTTAAGACTGCACCGCACAGCACTTGAAAGCTTCTTTATTTCCATTGCACTATGATATAACTCCTGTTTTCTATTCACTTTATAACAATTTTTCCACTTTTAGTAGTACTAGAATATTTATATAAGGCTAAATTATTGAATTGATTTATGAGATTTGGACTTATATCAAATCGATTCTTAAGAGTAGAACAAAGTTCTTAAAGGTCCTCGTGGTATGCTACCATTTCAAATTGATAATTTTGTAGGGGGCTTTGTCATAAAAATTGACGGAATTTGTCTGGAAGGATTGATTTGAAATGGGAGTATACCATGAGGATCTTTAAGAAACTTTTTGTACCCTAGGGATCGATTTGATACAAGCCAAAATCTTAAAAATCAACTTAGTAATTTAGCCTTTATATTATATACGTGGGTTTTCATGCTTGCAGATCCTAAGTTAGAACAATATCTCATATGGAAGTTGAATGTATGAGTGTTCTAGATGCATTAGAAAAGTACCATAGGTTTTATGATTATTTTTGTTGATTTATTACATAACATTGGTTGGTTCTCTTAGGTAAACAAAATTTGGAAAGAGTTAGAAGGGTACAAGAAGAAGCTTGCACTGCTGAAGCGATATATGCAAAGTCAAAAACAACTGGCAAACCAGAAGGAGTAAAACCCACACTAACAAAACTGGCTTCCTTGGTCTTTGTGGTGCAAAAGTAGATAGCATAGAGTACTACAGTGGAAAGATTCATGAACTAATCCCAAAACTGGAATCAGAACAAAGGTCACTCTCAGAGAGAAGCAGCAAAATGCTGCTCTGGTCTTTTCACAAGCAGGGTGACTGCTGCTGCAGCTCAGAGTCTACATGCCCAAATGGTTGACAAATGGACAGTTACAGATGCTCCTGAACCACGTCAACTGATATGGACTAATCTTAAAATCAAGTTTTTTCAGAGGATACTACGGCAATATGTTGTGTATTTTATTGTGGCCTTGGCCATATTATTCTACATGATTCCAATTGGGCTTATTTCTGCTTTCACAACACTGGACAATTTGAAGAAACTTCTCCCATTTATAAAGCCAGTTGTGAATATTCGAGCACTCAAGACAGTGTTGGAAGCTTTCCTCCCTCAGCTTGCACTCATTATCTTTTTGGCTTTGTTGCCCAAGTTCCTTTTCCTTCTCTCTAAGGCCGAGGGAATTCCCTCTGTAAGCCATGCAGTAAGAGCTGCTTCTGGGAAATACTTCTATTTCACTGTGTTAAATGTTTTCATTGGAGTGACAGTGGGCGGAGCCTTGTACACTACATTTAAGAGTATTGAGAAGGATCCCAACTCTGTAGTTGACTTACTAGCGAATGCTCTGCCAAGCAGTGCAACGTTCTTCCTGACCTATGTGGCTTTGAAGTAAGATTATGATTTTGCATTTCTTAAATATACCTTACCAATTATCCTAATAATCTGTGCATTAAGCTTTACAAACTTACACTTCTCATTCAAACAATAATTCTATGATTCCCAGGTTCTTTGTTGGCTATGGTCTTGAATTGTCTAGAATAATTCCTTTAATTATATACCATTTAAAGAGGAAGTATCTGTGTAAGACTGAGGCTGAGTTGAAAGAAGCTTGGTCTCCTGGAGATCTTGGATATGCAACGAGGGTTCCAGGTGACATGCTGATTGTCACAATTGTCCTGTGCTACTCTGTTATAGCTCCTCTTATTCTCCCGTTTTGGTTTACTTTGGCCTGGGATGGCTAATTCTTAGAAATCAGGTAATGTTTATTGATTTTGTTGAATTTCTGATTCTTTTTTGACCGAGCTCTTTCCTAGGTTGGAAGAAAATTGAGGAATATATAGGCTGTTCATTAACTTTGATATATCTTTTACCTTGCCAAGGGACACCATGAGTAAAGGAAAAAAAAAATCCTCATGGTTCATTCTTATTAAATATGCAAATATTACTACATGCATAGACTTTAAAATTTGTGTTGAGAAATCTGAGCTTTATCAGGCTCGAATATTTGCTTTTTAAGTTTTTTCATGTTGATATAATTTCTTTATGATGTTTGATCCAACAGGCACTCAAAGTTTATGTTCCATCTTATGAAAGCTATGGAAGGATGTGGCCTCACATGCATAAAGCGTCTAGCAGCTTTAATCTTATACCAAGTTACTATGTTTGGTTACTTTGGGACAAAGAAATTCGTCTATGCACGCTGCTAATTCCACTCCCATACTGTCCTTGCTCTTTGGATATGTCTGTAGTAAGAAATTCTACCGCTTTTCCAGGACACGGCTCTGGAAGTTGCTAGCCATGAGTTGAAGGAAATTCTAACATGGACCAGGTTTTCAGATCCTTCATCCCACTAAGCTTGAGATCTGAGAAGAATGATGATGATCAGTTTGAAGATGCTTTATCACAGCAAGTTTCAAGAACAGGGTCTTTTGTTTGATGTACATTTGTGTGCTCCACGGGATTTATTTATGTTGGTTTTGATGGAACTTAGCATATTTGTTGACATAAGAAGCACTGGGTGTCTCAGAGTTGATTGTCTGTAACATATATTATATATTATGTTTATGTTAGTTTGAACAGCCACTTGTGTGGAATTTCTTATTTTGGGCAATATCATTTGCCTCTAGTAGTAACAGGGTTCAAGGTTGTCTTTTAATGTCAACTAAAAATGATATCATCCTCCATTATTATCTGATTGCTTGCATTTGAGATTATTCCATTCTTTGTTATCTTCAGATAAATGATTTCCAGCTTTTTTATTTCATGGAATCTGACCAGTGATATTTTTCCCCTCTTTCAATGGTACCTTTCACAGATTATTCTGTCATACTGTTTCTTAGCAGCCTGCTTAGCTTTATTAAAGATGAGTTCGAATTGTTTATATTCATATGTTTTAAGAATATAATGACGAATTCAAGTCTTCTTATAATGTATTTAAATAATGTTACATATTATATTTTTATCTTATTGAATATCTCATAATACTGATATGACAGTTGTAATCATCCATTGTTATAAAAACAAAAAAATAAAAATTCAAGAATTGGTTAAAACTATCATCTTAGCATTATAAGATAATTATGGGAAAATATAATAATCAATGTATATATATATATATTTTTAGAGAATAGTGATCTTTATTGCTTAATAGCGACTTCCTCTTGCAGATTGCGGCGATGTTCAACACGCAACCTGTACTCAGCCAAGGAATCTGCTTCTGACTTTATGTAATCGCCGTGCGTGGGGACTTGGGAGTTTGACGTGGACATGCAACCATAAAAACTGAAAATACAACTAGACCATCATGGGGCGAGTAATTCTAGAAGTCCCTTTTGTGTCACTCTAGTGTTCTCTAAAAATGATGTAGCTCTTAAAATTACCATTCGATCAAAATCCTATAATAATCAATTACAAGTCTAATGGTGATTTAAGAGCCACATCATTCATGGAGTGACATAAGAGGGACTTGTATCATTACTCTTATGGGGCACGTGGGGTCCGAAGGTTATGTTGATAGAATAGGACAAAAATTTCTCTAAACCTGTTTAAGAATTTTTTTTAGACCCTCTCTAATTAATGTCAAGTGTCTTCTAATATGTTTGAGTTCTTCCAAACCGGAGAGTATTCAGTTTTTATATTTGAAGAGTATTTTTGCTTTTTCACTTTTTTAAGACAGAAATGTCTCTCAAATATAAATGATTGGATTCTTTTAGTTTAAATATAAATGAATCGGAGAGTATCCTAATTTTTTGGGTTCTTATGTTAGTAAATGTGTAATAAATAACGGTTAATTAGCATGTTACAATATTATATATTTTTTAGATTAGGCTTTATTCTTCCTTATTTAGTTTATGCTTATTTCACTACTTCTAACGCTATTTTTCATATTAATTCCATCATATATTTCTACATGCTCTCTCCCTAAGTGGAGCAGGTTATTCAATATTTTATACTGATTATCTTTAATCCATCATAATTAGTGGTATCTGGTAATTTCCACACACTGCAAAATTGACAATGAACATCTCAATGCTAACCTAGAATGCTATGAGCTGCATATATTCGGAAATATTAAGTGTTTTCATAGTATTAATTCTCTTGGTGTTCTCTTAGTTGGAGGTGTATATTATATTTTAAAAACTAAGTGAGAAAAATAAGAGTTTTATTTTTATTGAAAAACGCTAAGCAAACTCCAAACAATTGTTTATCACAATTTATGCGGAATTAAACTATGAAGCAATAAACAATTTAATCAACAAAATATCAAAAGCAATAAAGAGCAGATATTTTGATTACGAAGAGGAAACCAATTAGAGCACTTCTCTAATTGTAAAACCTCTCCGGGGCAGCCAAACCCAGGAAATCAACTAAATCAGTAAAAAGAAAAAGGATTACAAGATGTTCATACTCACAAAACCTTTGCTATGACACGATCTTGTATAAGACAAGTGACCCACTCGTCTTCTACCCGATAGCCCTTTCGAGACAGTGGCACAATCCTTCTACGTGATTTCCTTTCACCGGAACTCCGGTTGACTTCACTTCAACAGACGACGAACAATGATGAACATTAAACTGAACACTCCAAGAAAGAGAACTTAATCTCTCACTATCAAATACTCTCTTGGCTCACAAAGGCGAATTCTAGATGTAGAATTCGTGACCTCTCTGAATCTGTAAAGATCTATATATAATCACAGACTCTTAGTCCTATTGAAACTCAAATCGAGGTAAATTAAACCTAGACGCAACATACCGTTCGGACGGTCACTTGGATCGTCGGACGGCTACTTAAAATACACGTGAAATAGGAGATTTAACACGGGCGTTGACGGTATAAATGGCCGTCCGAACGGTCGTCCTAGGGCAACATCGCTTATTTCAAGCCTTTTTAGTGCGGCGCGTTGGAGACGTCGGCGGCATTCAACGGCTAGCGAACAACGCGAGCAGGGCACCGGATTTAATCGGAGCTGCACGTCCCGACGGTCACTCTTTCCGCTCGGACTCTTGTCGCGTTTTAGTATGGAGCCTTCTCTTGCATCACGTCCGGGCGTCTATGAATCCCGTCCGAGCGCTTGGCTCTTTTCTTTCCATTTTGCTCACGAACATTAGCCAATACTTTAAACTAACATTTATAAATGATATCCACACATGACTAAGAGGACACCATGAGAGCACTTAGCATTTTCTTATTTAAATAGTTTTTTATTTTTATTCATATAAGGGAAATTAAAAGGAAAAATGGGTGTTACAAAGGAATTAAGGTCTCATGCTTCCAAACACATGTAGGTGGACAGAAGTAGTTAATTCCGGTTTCTCCACCCGAAGTGAAGTTGGTTGTTTCAATCTATCAGTTGTTCAAGGGCTCTATCAGGGACAAGAAAATGGATGAAAAAAATGGCATATCAACTCTTTTCTCTTCTTATACGTACGTACCTTCGGATTCCTACGCTTGGAGAGTGACAACATACATATATAAATCCAATGTCACCATCAAATGTTCCTCTCTACGGAGAGGATCCTATATTCCTTTCTCTTCTGCCACGCTCTTTATATCCCTTCTCCTTCTCCCAATGGCTACTTTTTCCCTTTAATGGGGCCGTTAACACATTCATTCACACGCATTCTTTTTGGGAGAGATATAAGGATATGAAAGAGAGAGAGAGAGAGAGACAGTTCGTTTTGAGTTTTAGAGGGAAACCCAGATGGATTTGAGTTCCTTCTTGACGTCCCTAGGGACGTCATGTGTCATATTCGTGCTTCTGGTGCTGCTTTTTTCGTGGTTGTCGAAGAAGCCGGGGAACGCTGTGGTGTACTACCCGAACCGGATCTTGAAGGGTTTGGATCCTTGGGACGGCGGGTCCAGGACCCGTAACCCTTTCGCGTGGATGCATGAGGTCATGTCCGCCTCCGAACGGGATGTGATCTCCATGTGCGGGCTGGACACTGCCGTCTACTTCGTGTTCCTGGGCGGTGGGCACCGGTTTGTCTCTGCTTCTCTCTCGCTTTCTTTTTGATATTTTGGTGAACTTCTATGACTATTATGTGCTTTGCTTTCATTTCTTTTTTTGTTTGTGTGGAATTTGTGTGAATTGTTTGTAGACTTGTGCGTTTTTGTTGTGGTTTACATGGCTCCATTAGCTATTATTTACCCCCCCCTTTTTTTTTGTTACACATATTACGTACAAAATTCATTACATGTTTTTTTTTTTTACAAGGGTAAATACCTTACTAGTATTTTAACGACTTTATTTTTTATTACTTAAGTTTCAATTTGTATCATAGTACCTTTTGTTATTGATAAAGACAGGGTTAATTAGTACATCCGACAACATTTTTTTTTTTTTACATGTCCACACAAGAGGAGGGATGAGGGATTTGAACTAGAGACCTCCACTTCATTAGGCGTAGTCCCAGCCGATCATCCGACAACATTCTATTAATGAAACTAAGGTATTGCCATGCCAGCCCAATCAAAATATGACATGTGTCCTATTTATAATATATATATATTAAAGGAAAATGATAAATGCACAACTTAAACCCAATTTTGACCCAAATTTTCTCTTTTAAGTTTAAAACAAAAAGAGAGCCCCTATGGTCAGGATGCACTGTAAATAACTCATTTTACAGCACCCACTTACCAAGTGCCACATCATCACTTCAAGAGAAATGCAAAAAATAAAAATGAACACAGACACAGCAAATCAAAATAAATATAATACCAAAAATACCCTTGCAAGCATACCAAACAGACTCAAAAAAAAAAAAGAGCAAACCCAGAGACCCACGCCATGAGTCCGCAAGACCCACTCTCATTGGGTCGGCGAGCACGCCGACCGTGGGTATGAAACCCATGCCTGCCGTGTGTCAGCGGGCAGACGAGCACGACGACGGCCGGTAGCTTGGGTCTCGCCGACCGTGACCCGAGACCCACCTACAGCGCCACAAAACTCACCACCCGTCGAAACCCACCCACGGCGAAACCCACCCACACGTGAAACCCACCAACATCGAAACCCCATCCACGGCGAAACCCCATCCACGGCAAACCCACAGAAAACCCACCCACAGACACGTCGAAACCAACCCACATCAAAACCCACGGCGAAACCCCATCCACGGCGAAAACTACCCCCGGCGTGGGTCTCGCCATTCACACGACGGTCTCTGCCGCAACGGTGCGGCCAAGTTCCGTGTGGGTCTTTGTTTTTTAATCTTTTGTTTTTCTTCCTTAGAGCAATCCGGTGCATTACGATTTAGGTTATTTTGGTGTATTTTTTTAGTTTTTTCTGAGGTGTTAATTAGGGATTGGGTGCTGTAAAAGTGGTATTTTAAGGAGCATCCTAACCAAAGTTAAATTCAAAGAAAAATTGTTTGTGAATGAGAGAGATAAATTTGGCTAGAAGTTGGGCTAAAGTTGGGTTTAAGTTGTGACTGTATCACACCTTTATTTTAAAATGAATAAAAACAAAAACAAAATTAATAATAATAATTTGCCACCCCTTTGTGCCCAATTGGGGTGACGGCTGAGCTATCCTTGAGGCTAATTTGGGGGTGGTTCGCTGCTGCCAACTTGCAAAATAGAAGCCACCCCTGTTTGGCCTGTGGTGGTTTTGGCTACCCCATTCTAGTTAGTCTGAGGGCGCAAAGGGCTGGCTTCGAGCCTCTCCTCAATTTTTTTTTTAATTTTTTATTCATTTAAAAAAATATATAAATTTTTTTTATTAGGACATGGGGCACGTGTCATATGTTTGATTGGGTTGAAGTGGCAATCCATTAGTTTCATTGACAGAGGTACTACCCTTGTCCTTATCAATAACAACTGTACCATTTGTGATACAAATTCAAACATAAGTGAAAGAAAGAAAAAATTGTTAAAACCCAATTACTAAAAGGTATTTAACCCTTTTACAAATTGACACGTACGGTGATGTCGCAATTGTTCATTAAAAAAAAAAACCTTATAATGAACAAATCACAAATCATAAATCAGCACAACAATCCACACATGGAAACAAATGCAACGGCTACATTCTCAGCAAGGCAAACTCATAACCAGCAAGACAACACTCCACGTACATATAGAAATTCAAGCAACAGCTACATCCTCTACAAGGCAAAGATCTTAACAAAGGAAGTCAAGCAATGAAGGCAAATCAAATCAACCCAATGGCTCGTGTTCATCAAGAAAGGAAATCAAATAAATTACCATAATGTTGTATAAAATTCACCACGTATCAATGAAAAACTGAGTGTAGCAATTACATTGAAAGGCCTCATTTATGTGGTATCAGAGTCGAGAACGAGCAACCCACATCGTCCTTATAGTTGCTCTCTTTTTTATGTTCGTTGAAACCTTTGTTCAATCACCTTGCTGCATCTTCCCTGATGGTCTCTTCATCCACCGAAAACAACATATATAGCTACCCCAAATGGTCTCTTTCCTCCAGGGTCATGCCCTCTACGGCTTCATTGACGGCACTACCACCCCCCACCGAGCCCACAACTCTCAACCTCTCCTAATGGCACCCTTACCGTCTCCACTAACCCAGACACCCTTCGATGGCCCCGCCAGGATCAGTTGATCATGAGCATGCTGATGTCTTCCATACCTGATGAACTACTGCCTCAATTTCTCGGTTGCAAAACCGCTTAGGAGCTCTAGAAGACGCTTGATCAAACCTCCTTCAGGTCACTCCTCCTTTAATTATCGCCTAAATGCTTCTATGGGCTCTCCAAAATCCGGCCCACAAATGGGCTCCAAACCCCCATGTCAGGTCTGTGGCAAAATGGGCCATTCTGCCCTTACTTGTTACCATTGTTTTGATCAAGCCTACCAGCCCAAGTCTGACAACATATAATCCCACATCTTCTCAATCTTGGGACCTCAATTGGTATCCCGACACTCTGCTATTCACTACACATTCGATCTTAACCAATTGAATCTTCAATCGGAAGAATATATTGATGGCCCCGACTAGATCTAAGTGGGCAATGGTACCCGAATTGCCATAAAAAACACTGGCACATCTATACTCTCTAGTCTCTCCATCTTATTTTATTTTAACGTCCATGTTTTGAGTGTTCCAAAAATTACCAAAAAATTCTTTTTTGTTCAAAATTTAGTTTAGATAATAATGCTTTCACGAAATTTCACCCTTTTTTTTTGGTTAAGGATTGAATCTTCAAAAGGATTCTACATAAAGGACCGAGAAAAAGTGCACTATACCAATGGTCCTCCTCCCCATCAACTACACCACCCCTAGTGTACGTCTTCTCTAGTGAACGTGCTTCTCCTCAAGATTGGCACCTGCATCTTGGTCATCGTGCTAATCGAATACCTCATCAAGTTGTGTCCTAGTTTCACTACCATGTCGCATCTAATAAGAAGTTGCCACTTTACTCCGCCTGTTATCGTAGCAAAAGTCATCAGCTCTCTTTTTCCCTATCTGATCATCCATCTAATGTTAAATTAGTTTTCTTTGATGTTTGGGGACCCTCCCTATTTTTTATCTAATAATGGCACATGCTATTATGTTATTTTTGTTGACCACTTGGTTATGTCCCATACAATGCAAATATAATGTTTTTACAAAATTTCCTAAGTTTCAGGCTTATGTCGATCGCTTGTTTGATTGCAAAATAAAATCAAATAAAATCAATCCAAACCAATGGAGATGGTGAATTTCAAAAGGTTTCCACTTTGTCACCACACTACAAAAAAAATCAAGTTTAATGACATTAGAATAGTGGCACTTTTTAAAAAAATGTCACTAAAAATGACATGAGATTTGATCAATTACTTGGTTGTTAGTTAGAAATCAACATATTATAGGGTGGAGGTTTAGTGACATTTTCTAAAAAATGTCACTATTCTTTTTTCTTTTTTCTTTTTCTTTTCTTTTTTTTTTTTTCTTTTTTGTAACAAAAAATGTCATTATTCAAATGCCATTAAGCTTGACCTAATATTGATATTCGCTTACGTCTATTAACACTTTTGTTCCGATGAAATAATTCAATCAATTAGAGACTATTCCCGGTCATTAGTTTGAATTTGCCTTCCATTCCTCTCCCTTTTTATAGTTATAGAGACGAGTTATACAACATCTCTCAATCATTCCTGTATCCTTCTAATTTTTAAAATGATCATTAAATTTATAAGGTTCACATAAGTCCTACACATAGAGTTCACATATTCATAGGTGATTTTGAAAATTTGAAAGGGGAGAAAGATGGAGTACGAAAATAAATCATTTCTATGTAGTTATATGTATAAAAAATAATAATTATTAATAATAATTGCTCCCACAAAAAATGTGGACAACTCAAACTGCCAACCCATTTGGACTGTCCTTAAGTTGAACAACTGCCCTACCAGGTGACATTGCGTACAAGGAAGTAAAAAAAAAAAAAAAAATGGCAAAAAAGGACCTATCATATGACACTATTTATTGTTCGTTTATCAATTTTATTTTATTTTATTTCTGAAAATACGTTTGTGTCAAATTTATGCAACTCATCATAATCAATGTAATCATTATTTTATGGGTTGATTATATTTTATTAATCATACGTTAGTTTGTCACCATGTGATTCAAAAAGTTATATTTTTACCTACCTTTTTGTATTCTAAATTCTAAAATTTGGATATTAAATAGCTTGAAAAAAAAAATGATGTAATAGTATTATGATTTGACATTAAACTTGTAAATAAAAACCAAATATAATTGTCTCTAAGAATTAGTTTAATCGGTTGTAGACCACGCTTTATGAAACGGAGTTTACTAGTTCGAATCTCCTCCTCCTCCTTTTCTTCTATGGACATGTCAAAAAATAAAAATAAAAATCAAATATAATCACTTAAGACACATAAACTATAAGTTAATAAATTAAGCTTGAACTATATATATATCACATGTAGAAAAATTTGTAGTATTATTACTCGTACAACTATTTTATTACTCCTTTTAGAACTTTTAACACGTATTAACGTGCGATTAAAAGAGTAACAAGTTCTAAGCATTTAACACCCAATCGTGTCAAAATTGTAAATAATTGTATGTCCAATTATTAACTTAGAACATGGATGCTAAAGAAGTTTCAAACATAACAATCTTTGTCACAAAAGTATGTCCAACGTAAATAAAAAGCAAACATAGTATAATTACGCTCGGACCAAGCAACAATCCTTAATCTTTCTCACCTTTATCAGTCTCGATCAAGACCCAACAATAACTACCACGTAACTACTATATTAACCTCTTTTTTTTTTTTTTTTTAACGTAAGGAAGGGAGATTACAAGAAAATAATAATAATAAAGGCGATAGAGATATTTTAAAAACAGTAAAAAGTAAGTCAAATAAATAATTCGGTTCATCAAAAAAACTAATATCACAGAAGAAGACGATTAAAGTAGGCAACGTTTTACAAATAAAACAAACTGAAAACCAATAGTAGGTAGAACCGTAGAAAGGAGGCATTACCGTCCGAAGATCTATTAACTTTACCCAAAACTCAAAAGCCGGGAACATAAATAAGAGGATGACCTTCGAAAATACCCTTCAACCCTACTTGATTCCCAGCGAGATTAAACAACACAACCAAAAGTAGTCGGTTGAAGGTAACAAATACAACATTTTTATTATTTTATTCTACGTGCTTTTCTTATGTAAAAAAAAAGTCTGTTCAATGTTCTTTAAAGCGCCACTATAAAATAAAAAAATTATTCTATAAATAAGTAAAGGACAAGAAAGGGGCAATATCGTGAATTGGGGGAAGGCAACGGGTGATGTGGATGGAGGGCAATTACGTTCTTTTATGACTGCAGAGTGCACACTCTTACTCCCTGTCACCCCTGCATTATCTTGTTCGATCAAATCCATTTCCAGAGTGTTTTTTTGTTTGTTTTTTTTTCTTCCTCTTTCTCTTTCTCCTTGTCTCTCTGCATTGAAAGAAAGAAAACGCAAAAGCCAAGTTACCGAACCCCACAGCCAGCTAATCAGACCCAGATATTTTCTCTCTTTTTTTGTTCTCTTTTACTACCAAATGGCACTGCCTTCTTAGCAATTGTAAGTTTGTAACGTCACCACACCAACCAATCAATCTCTTCTTCCTACACCCTTTCCTGGTCGTCTGCCACCTTCTTTATACCCCCCTTACCAACGGTTACTTTTTTCCTTTAATGGGGCCGTTAAAATATTCGCCATAAATCTGGTTCACACGCATGCTTTTGGGAGAGATATAAGGATAGAAGGGAGAGAGACAGTCAGACAGGGAGTGAGAGTTCGTTTTGAGTTTTAGAGGGAGACCCAGATGGATTTCAGTTCCTTCTTGACGTCCCTAGGGACGTCGTGTTTGATATTCGTGATTCTGATGCTGCTTTTCGCGTGGTTGTCGAAGAAGCCGGGGAACGCCGTGGTGTACTACCCGAACCGGATCTTGAAGGGTTTGGATCCGTTTGACGGCGGCTCCAAGACCCGTAACCCGTTCGCGTGGATCCATGAGGCTATGACCGCCTCGGAACAGGAAGTGATCTCCATGTCCGGGTTAGACACTGCCGTGTACTTCGTGTTCTTGGGCACCGGTTTGTCTCTGCTTTTCTCTCGCTTTCTTTGTGTAATTTTGGTGAACTTCTATGACTTTTGTGTACTGGGTTTTCCTTTTTAGGGTTCTTTTTGGTGGAATTGAATTTTTGTTGGATTGTGTGTTTTTGTTGTTGTGTATATGGACTTTACTTGAGAAAAAATGGAATTCTTTTATTTTTTATTTATTTTTCACCAGAAGAAAAATAATAATTAACTAATAATGATATTAATCTAATTCTGGTTTTGAGATATCATTTTCCAGGCATATCTTTCAAGTGAAAATTTAAGCTTTTTTTTTTTTTTTTGGGTAAAAAAAGGTCTATTTTTTTAGTTTATTTTATTTTATTAAAAAAAAAAAGAAAAAAGAATAGCTTAACAGCTTCCGTTTAATTTGTAAACTTCATTCAATCATAATTTGATGAATTCATTCCTGATTTTGCAATAAAGTAATCTAAAGGGAATCTGGGTTTGTGGGGGAGGTGGTTCAAGTGAGGATGCTGTTGCAGGTACTTTTTACAAAGAAGTCAGAGTTAAACATTATAGCCTTTTAACTTGCCCACAGGTCATGGAAGATGACACTTTTTAGAGCATCCACAGCAGCATCTTTAAATTTGGCTATTCAAAATAACAAAAAGTGTTATTTTAACAACTCACCTTTTTAGGACACACTTTTCAGCCTCTCTACTTTAATAATTCACTTTTACTATTTCATTATTATTTTTCAAATATTTGTTTATTCTTTCTCTAACTTTTATGTTTTTGAATATTTATATTTTTCTAATGATTTATTTTACGAATATTTATCTTATACTAACGGTAATATTTTTTAAAATTTGTAATTTTTTTAACGGTCATATTTTTTACTGTGTCAAATCTTAGTAGTTATATTTTCAAAAATTTTGTCTTATCCTAACAGTTATATATTTGAAATTTTGTCTTATCATAACGGTCATATTTTTTAAATGTTGTCTTATCCTAACGGTTATATTTTTGAAACTTTGTCTTATCTTAATGATCATATTTTTTAAATTTTGTCTTATCTTAACGGTCATATTTTTGAAACTTTGTCTTATTCTAACGGTCATATTTTTGAAACTTTGTCTTATTCTAACGGTCATATTTTTAAAATTTTTGTCTTATCTTAACGGTCATATTTTTGAAACTTTGTCTTATCCTAACGGTCATATTTTCAAAAATAGGCACATGCTTTCACTATAAATATGACCAAGTTCTATGACCAATCACATTTTCATTATTAAATAATTCTCTATGATCTCAACAAAATTGGCAGAACCTTAGAGAAGACACTAGTATAGTCTAATGTTAGAGTAACCGTAGATACTTGGACACTTGATAATGATCACAGACTCACAGGCCAAGTTCTATGAATGAATCAATCACCAAAGTTTTGCTTGATAATTAACTATTGATTAATCTCCGAGCTTAACTTATAAATCAATCACACATATCACTGATTAATCATCAATTTTCTGTATCTTGATTGAAGAGACAGTGAGATGATAAGATAATCTAATAGAGAAGAGAAGTTGGGGGAGAAGAGAAAATTGTGTTTCTTATTCTCCGATCTGCACAGTGAAAGTTTCTGGCCTTTTGTTCTTACAAAAGCACGTGTCCTGTAGTATACAACAACTATAAACAAGCAACTCCTATAGTATACAACAATTAGTAAATTCAGTGACATTAAGTACTTTATAAGATTAGAAAATCTAAGTATATTAATTATGAACAAAAGTCCAATACAAGATCAAAAGTGCGCACATAAGGATTGAACATTAAAGTCCAATACAAGATAAAAAATGCACACATAGGGACTGAACATTAAAGTCCAATACAATATCAAAAGTGCACACACAAGAACTGGACATTTAAGTCCAATCCAAGATCAAAAGTGCACGTATGTAAGGACTTTACATTAAAGTTAAGCACTATAATTATAAGACAACAAAAAGAGTTCATGAATGCTCAATTTCTTGATTTGTGAATCTGAACAATTTCCTTTTGGCGTGCTATCCAATACTGTTGTTGGAATTCAGACATCCCACTTATATCAAGCATCATTATTCTCTCGCGATCTAATTCTTGCAAATGAAGCTTTCTTTTTTCCATCTTTATTTTCTCTTCCAAATCCAACTTTTGCAATTGAAACTTTTCTTTCTCCAAGCAAAGAAACTCTTCGCCTTGAACACGCGCATCCTCAAGACTTTCCACTTTCTTCTTCATGAATTCCATAGCTTCTTCGGAGGGACCCTCTTTCCTCTTTCTTTTAGCCTTTTCGGCTTTCCTGCTTATTGGTCTCTCAAAGTATACATTGTTACCATGTGACTCATTGTCCAATTCACCTTCATTAATCGAATTAAGAGTGTGAGTCATATTAGCTGATGTGGCCACTACTGAGCTTTTTCTTTGTTTAACCTTGGTGCCATGATACAACCATTTTTGCTCCCCTTTCAACATCTTCTAACAATGTTCATATTGAAAAGCTGCTTGGTTATTCTGTGAGAGATATAAAGCCTCTGCTTTTTGAAACTAAAAACCATTGCAAATACAAAAATAATTAGTATCTTGAATTTAATAATAAATTATAGTATTGAGTGCAAGCTTTTAATGTAATTAATACCTTGTCATGCTCAGTAGTGCCACTTTGGTTGAGATGTTCAATTTAATTATGGCACGCAATAAACTTGGTAACTGCTTTTCTAATAACTGACCACCTATTCATTAGGGAGGCACAACTTCGTTCAGAAGGGAACTCCTTATATTGATGGAAGTTTTTGTGAATTCTTTCCCAAAATTGGTGCTTTTTTGGTCAATCCCTTGCACTGCATCCATGCCTATATTTAGCCACGATGATACCAAAAGCTTGTCTTCCTCTATAGAGAAGTTGTTACCCCGTTGTAATTTTCTAGTGTGAACCACATCAACTTGGGGTTGAGAGTGATCAATGGAAGCTGGAACTTCTTGTGATTCAGCCAAAAATGAGTTGTCCATTCTAATATCTCCCTGTAAAAGATTCACGAAGGACATATCGGGTATCTCTTTGGAATCCATCCTAAAAGCAAATGAAGCAATCAAAAGATAATCCAATAAGACATGAGAGATGATTCCAATCTCCAAACCTATGCATAGGTGGAGAAGAGAATACCTATGCATTATGAAAGTGTTAATGCAAGACCACACAGTAAGCACAAGAAAAGCATTAGAGCAAATCATTGCATAAGCATAATGATATTTCGATTATATACAAGTTTTGAAGCTATGCAGAGCTTCAGTGATAGCAAAGTGCAACTAGAATCACAATCTGAATTCAATTCCTAGAAGAGTAATAGTAAACTATTTTTTTCCCCATAAAAAAACAGCTCTATATCAGAATCCTTGTGCATAAATTGTTCTCTCAAAGCTTCCAAATCAAATTTCAGTTCTTCAAATTAACATAAAAAACTTTATCCATTAGTTTGACTATAAAGTAAACTATTTTTTTCCCCATAAAAAAAGGGCTCTAAATCAGAATCCCTGTGCATAAATTGCTCTCTCAAAGCTTCCAAATCAAATTTCAGTTCTTCAAATTAAACATAACAAACTTCATCTATTAGCTTGACTATAATAGTAAACTCCACCACTCAAGTGGTCTCCATTGATTAATCCAAATTCAACTTTCCACGAGTTCTTTTCTAAGTTAACTCAGTACAATTTCCTAATCATTTGAACCAAACCCTCATATTAGTGATTTTGTGAGATTCCACTGTATTACATATGAAGAAATGCAATCTTCATGAATAATGTTCTTCAAATTCGCAAAACTGATTAAAACAAAAGAAGTAATATCCATTTAAGTCCAGCATTCCAGCTCAAGCATCTAATTTTGTATCAACACATCCCTCTCACTTATTCAACCATTCAGATGAGGAGTGTCTCAAAAATCAAACTTATCATCAAGCATTATCTACATTCAGAATGCAAATGATGCCATTGACCTTAAAACACCCTCTACCCAAAAAACCCCATCCATGTTGTCATATTTGCCACAATTAAAAAGAAAAAAAAAGCAAAACCAGTCAGAGATATAGTCCGTGAAGAAAAAGATTGAGCGGCGCATTTAACTTAGAAATCAACATCATCTTAACCACTCATTTCTCCACTTATCAGCATAATCTAAATAACTTATCATGAAGCCCAGATTATTTATAGTGATGAACAGTTTGGTAGATAATCAAACAGATACAGAGTCGCCAACCAAAACGCAAAGATAAAAACCTAGAAGACCATAACAGAGTGACCATAATAGAAGACCACTACAGCAATTCCTTTGATACTCTTTCCAGACACAACGTTTGGGGTATGAACAGAGCAAAGTGACTTATTATGTTTCTAATTTTTTTTCTAGTCATTCCTCTAATGGATTTTCTAGTCATTCCTAATGGTTACTTATAAAAACCAAGAGGGCGCCAATAGAACTGCATCAAATGAGAGTTTGCAGGCGATTTACCCAACTTTTTATGGTGTCCAAACAATCCTTACAGCTAGAGTATACATCCATCACCTTCTTTGGCATCATTCATTGAACGCCAAAAATTTTAACCACAAAGGACCAAAATTCCCTCGAAGCAATGAAGCAACCAATGATCAACGGATTCACTACTGTTTTTACGCATACAGCGCCAATTAACGAGAGAAACATTGCGTCTTAGAAGGTTGTCAGAAGCCAAGATTTTGCCGAAAGCAATTCAGATAATTATAAAAGCTATTAAGACCGGAGTTTTGGATTTGTCTATTACATGTTCAGCAGTTAAGATTTCAGCAAAGTAGAATGTAATAGATAATTCAAAAAATATCAATTTACGTTCAAATAAAAGAACCCAACTCTCAAAAACTCATATAAATGAGTTAAATCAAAGAGATAAACACAAAATCCAAACCCAAAATCCAAACCGAGAGATAAACACAAATAATTTTAACATCTAAAAAACTAGAAACCTAGAGTTCAAACCCAAAATGAAGAACATGGAAATCCTTACCCAAATCAAAATGACGAACTCGACGAACGGTGAGAGCTGGCGGCGTAAGACTCCACGGATGATGATGACGACGAACTTGACGGATGGTGATGGCGAGACTTGAACCCAACTCACCTCTTTGGCTGGCAAAGAAATGGAGCTCGAGAGGAAAATGGGCGCCAAACACAGAGAGGAAGAAAGTTGAGAGAGAGGAAAACAAAAAAAATGCGGAAAGAAAAGAAAGGAGAGAGCAATTGAAAAGGAAAAAGGAGGGGAGAGAAAATATAATTGTTTAAAGAGTAAAGAGGGAATAGTAATTGTTAAGTTTGAAAGAATAATGTTCATAATGTTAACTTTTTTGTTAAAATGAAGAGGCTGAAAAGGGAGGTTTTTAGCCCTTTTTGTTAAATTGGCTATTCAAACTAACAAAAAAGTGGATTTGAAGAGCCTGCAGTGAGTGCTCTTGCAAAGAAGTCAGGAGACTTTTGCGGTCTCCTTACTTGTCAAAATTCAAAATAAATGAATGATATTAGCATTTGAACTATGAAACTGATGACGATGCCTGTAGCTTATGATCTGTTTGGTTCTATTTTGACTGAATATTAAATGTTAATAATCATTCTAGAGTATTAAAAATCAGGTGCACCTTCATGACATCATTTTGACTGAATTGGAATAAGTGAATGTCACTATGATTGTCAGAAACTTAAACTAAGGCTGAATAGTAAACATTTCTTTTATACAAACCTTTCTGACTTTGAATTAAAAAAAAAAAAAAAAAACCCTTTCTGGCAAGCTATTAGTTAATAAAACTTTTGCTTTCTTCAAATATAAGCTTGTATTTGAGTTTTATTCTATTTGGTTCAAAATTTTGCACTTTTTGACCTAAATAGGTGAACTTTTTAGGAGAAGGCAAACGATCCTTATACTATCTTTTTGCCAATTAATCTGCAGTTTTGGGAATCTTGGTCATGTCCGGCATAGTGCTGCTGCCTGTTCTTCTACCAGTTTCTGCTACTGATGATAGTGTGAAGACTACGGCAACCACAAGCAATGGGACCTTTAGTACTCTTGATAACTTATCCATGGGAAACGTCACCGTATGCTACACAACTTTTCATGAACTGAATGTTTAATTCTCTTGATTTTATTCTCTCTGGGCAATGGGTTATAAAATGATGGAAATGGCTATTTTTTATTTATTAAATTTGTGAAATTGTATTTATGAATTTGTCTTATACTAATAAAATCTCACACTTATACTAGAGGCACCTCTTGCTGAGCTAGTGATGCTAAATATGTGATTTTTATGTTATGCTATCTAATTAATGTCTTTTCTAAAATAAAAATTACACCTATTTATACCTTCTATTTTGTTTGTTAGCGAATTATATGTGCCCCATCATTTCTTCTGAATGCAGTTTTCTGTGTTTCTTTGCATGTACAGCCGAAGAGTTCTCGGTTGTGGGGATTTCTGCTAGCCACTTACTGGGTTTCACTTGTTACATATTACCTCTTATGGAAAGCATATAAGCATGTCTCTGGACTGAGAGCAGATGCGCTTATGTCTCCTGAAGTGAAGCCTGAACAATTTGCCATTCTCGTGAGAGACATACCTGGCCTTCAAGGTCAAATTTAGAAGAAATTTTACAGATCAATGGTGGTAACAGACAACAAAGTGGTAAGGCATTGATTTGCTACGTATCGTTTTCCTTTTTTGCTTTTACTTAAATTTTTAAGACTGCACCGCACAGCACTTGAAGGCTTCTTTATTTCCATTGCATTATGATATAACTCCTGTTTTCTATTCACTTTATAACAATTTTTCCACTTTTAGTAGTACTAGAATATTTATATAAGGCTAAATTATTGAATTGATTTATGAGATTTGGACTTATATCAAATCGATTCTTAAGAGTAGAACAAAGTTCTTAAAGGTCCTCGTGGTATGCTACCATTTCAAATTGATAATTTTAGGGGCTTTGTTATAAAATTATTGGCGGAATTTGTCTGGAAGGATTGATTTGAAATGGGAGTATACCATGAGGATCTTTAAGAAACTTTTTGTACCCTAGGGATCGATTTGATACAAGCCAAAATCTTAAAATCAACTTAGTAATTTAGCCTTTATATATATACGTGGGTTTTCATGCTTGCAGATCCTAAGTTAGAACAATATCTCATATGGAAGTTGAATGTATGAGTGTTCTAGATGCATTAGAAAAGTACCATAGGTTTTATGATTATTTTGTTGATTTATTACATAACATTGGTTGGTTCTCTTAGGTAAACAAAATTTGGAAAGAGTTAGAAGGGTACAAGAAGAAGCTTGCACGTGCTGAAGCGATATATGCAAAGTCAAAAACAACTGGCAAACCAGGAGGAGTAAAACCCACTAACAAAACTGGCTTCCTTGGTCTTTGTGGTGCAAAAGTAGATAGCATAGAGTACTACAGTGGAAAGATTCATGAACTAATCCCAAAACTGGAATCAGAACAAAGGTCACTCTCAGAGAGAAGCAGCAAAATGCTGCTCTGGTCTTTTTCACAAGCAGGGTGACTGCAGCTGCTGCAGCTCAGAGTCTACATGCCCAAATGGTTGACAAATGGACAGTTACAGATGCTCCTGAACCACGTCAACTGATATGGACTAATCTTAAAATCAAGTTTTTTCAGAGGATACTACGGCAATATGTCGTGTATTTTATTGTGGCCTTGGCCATATTATTCTACATGATTCCAATTGGGCTTATTTCTGCTTTCACAACACTGGACAATTTGAAGAAACTTCTCCCATTTATAAAGCCAGTTGTGAATATTCGAGCACTCAAGACAGTGTTGGAAGCTTTCCTCCCTCAGCTTGCACTCATTATCTTTTTGGCTTTGTTGCCCAAGTTCCTTTTCCTTCTCTCTAAGGCCGAGGGAATTCCCTCTGTAAGCCATGCAGTAAGAGCTGCTTCTGGGAAATACTTCTATTTCACTGTGTTAAATGTTTTCATTGGAGTGACAGTGGGCGGAGCCTTGTACACTACATTTAAGAGTATTGAGAAGGATCCCAACTCTGTAGTTGACTTACTAGCGAATGCTCTGCCAAGCAGTGCAACGTTCTTCCTGACCTATGTGGCTTTGAAGTAAGATTATGATTTTGCATTTCTTAAATATACCTTACCAATTATCCTAATAATCTGTGCATTAAGCTTTACAAACTTACACTTCTCATTCGAAACAATAATTCTATGATTCCCAGGTTCTTTGTTGGCTATGGTCTTGAATTGTCTAGAATAATTCCTTTAATTATATACCATTTAAAGAGGAAGTATCTGTGTAAGACTGAGGCTGAGTTGAAAGAAGCTTGGTCTCCTGGAGATCTTGGATATGCAACGAGGGTTCCAGGTGACATGCTGATTGTCACAATTGTCCTGTGCTACTCTGTTATAGCTCCTCTTATTCTCCCGTTTGGCGTGGTTTACTTTGGCCTGGGATGGCTAATTCTTAGAAATCAGGTAATGTTTATTGATTTTTGTTGAATTTCTGATTCTTTTTTGACCGAGCTCTTTCCTAGGTTGGAAGAAAATTGAGGAATATATAGGCTGTTCATTAACTTTGATATATCTTTTACCTTGCCAAGGTGACACCATGAGTAAAGGAAAAAAAAAATCCTCATGGTTCATTCTTATTAAATATGCAAATATTACATGCATAGACTTTAAAATTTGTGTTGAGAAATCTGAGCTTTATCATGTTGATATAATTGTCTTTTTAGTTTTTTCATGTTGATATAATTTCTTTATGATGTTTGATCCAACAGGCACTCAAAGTTTATGTTCCATCTTATGAAAGCTATGGAAGGATGTGGCCTCACATGCATAAACGCGTCCTAGCAGCTTTAATCTTATACCAAGTTACTATGTTTGGTTACTTTGGGACAAAGAAATTCGTCTATGCACCGCTGCTAATTCCACTCCCCATACTGTCCTTGCTCTTTGGATATGTCTGTAGTAAGAAATTCTACCGCTTTTTCCAGGACACGGCTCTGGAAGTTGCTAGCCATGAGTTGAAGGAAATTCCTAACATGGACCAGGTTTTCAGATCCTTCATCCCACTAAGCTTGAGATCTGAGAAGAATGATGATGATCAGTTTGAAGATGCTTTATCACAGCAAGTTTCAAGAACAGGGTCTTTTGTTTGATGTACATTTGTTTATTTCACGGGATTTATTTATGTTGGTTTTGATGGAACTTAGCATATTTGTTGACATAAGAAGCACTGGGGGTCTCAGAGTTTATTGTCTGTAATATATATATTATGTTTATGTTAGTTTGAACAACCACTTGTGTGGAATTTCTTATTTTGGACAATATCATTTGCCTCTAGAAACAGGATTCAAGGTTGTCTTTTAATGTAAACTACAAATGATGTTATCATCCGACATCCATTATTATCTGATTGCTTGCATTTGAGATTATTCCATTCTTTGATATCTTCAGATAAATGATCTCCAGCTTTTTTATCTTCATGGAATCTGACCAGTGATATTTTTCCCCTCTTTCAATCGTATCTTTCACAGATTATTCTGTCATACTGTTTCTTAGCAGCCTGCTTAGCTTTATTAAAGATGAGTTCGAATTGTTTTATATTCATATGTTTCAAGAATATAAAGATGAATTCAAGTCTTCTTATAATGTATTTAAATACTGTTACTATATTTTTATCTAATTGAATATCTCATAGTGCTGACATGATAGTTATAATCAACCATTGTTATAAAACCAAAAATAAAAATTCAAGAATTGGTTGAAACTATGTCTTAGCATTATAAGATAATTATGGAAAAAATGTAATAATCAATGTGTGTATATATATATAATATATATATATATATATATATATATATTTTAGAGAATAGTGATCTTTATTGCTTAATAGCGACTTCCTCTTGCATATCGCGGCGATGTTCAACACGCAGCCTGTACTTGGCCAAGGAATCTGCCTCTAGCTTTATGTAATCGCCGGTGCGTGGGGACTTGGGAGTTCGACGTGGACATGCAACCATAAAAACCGAAAATACAACTAGACCATCATGGGGCACGTGGGGTCCGAAGGTTATGTTATGTCGATAGAATAGGACAAAAATTTTCTCTAAGCCTATTTAAGAAATTTTTTTCGACCCTCCCTAATAATTAATGTCGAGTATATTCTAATATGTTTGAGTTCTACTGAATTGGAGAGTATCCAATTTTTATATTTGAAGAGTATTTTTATCTTTTCACTTTTTCAAGACATAAATGCATGTCCCTAAATTAAAATATAAATGATTGGATCTTCTTTAGTTCAAATATAAATGAATTGGGTAATTTTTTGGGTTCTTATAATAAATAACGGTTAATTAAGAATGTTAAAGAAAACATGTTACAATATTATATATTTTTTAAATTAGGCTTTTTTCTTCCTTCTTTAGTTTATGCTTACTTGTTTATCACTTTTATAGTCAGTTAGATATATTTCAATACTTCTAACGCTATTTTCATATTAATTCCATCATATTTCTACATACTCTCCCTAAGTGGAACAGGTTATTCAATATTTTATACTGATTATCTTTAATCCATCATAATTAATGGTATTTGATTAATTTCCACACACAAAATTGACAATGAACATCTCAATGCTAACCTGGAATGTTATATATGAGCCGTATATTTGGAAATATTAAGTGTTCTCCTAATATTAATTCTCTTGGTGTTCTCTTAGTTGTAGGTGGATATTATTTTATAAAAATTAAGCGAGAAAAATAAGTGTTTATTTTTATTAAATGATATCCACACATGAATAAGAGGACACCATGGAGCACTTAGTTATTTAATTAGTTTTTATTTTTATTCTTATTCATGTAAGGGAAAGAGGAAAAATGGGTGTTACAAAGGAATTAAGGTCTCATGCTTCCAAACACATGTAGGTGCACAGAAGTAGTTAATTCCGGTTTCTCCACCCGAAGTGAAGTTAATTGGTTGTTTCAATCTATCAGTTGTTCAAGGGCTCTATCAGGTACAAGAAAATGGATGAAAAAAATGGCATATATATCAACTCTTTTCTCTTCTTATACGTACCTTCGGATTCCTATGGTTGGAGAGTGACAACATACATATATAAATCCAATGTCACCATCAAATGTTCCTCTCCACGGAGAGGATCCTATATTCCTTTCTCTTCTGCCACGCTCTTTATATCCCTTCTCCTTCTCCCAACGGCTACTTTTTCCCTTTAATGGGGCCGTTAACACATTCATTCACACACATTCTTTTTGGGAGAGATATAAGGATATGAAAGAGAGAGAGACGTATGGTTCGTTTTGAGTTTTAGAGGGAAACCCAGATGGATTTGAGTTCCTTCTTGACGTCCCTAGGGACGTCGTGTGTGATATTCGTGCTTCTGGTGCTGCTTTTTCGTGGTTGTCGAAGAAGCCGGGGAACGCTGTGGTGTACTACCCGAACCGGATCTTGAAGGGTTTGGCTCCTTGGGACGGCGGGTCCAGGACCCGTAACCCTTTCGCGTGGATACATGAGGCCATGTCCGCCTCCGAACGGGATGTGATCTCCATGTGCGGGCTGGACACTGCCGTGTACTTCGTGTTCCTGGGCACCGGTTTGTCTCTGCTTCTCTCTCGCTTTCTTTTTGATATTTTGGTGAACTTCTATGACTATTATGTACTTGGCTTTCATTTCTTTTCTTTTTTGTGTGGAATTTGTGTGAATTGTTTGTAGACTTGTGCGTTTTTGTTGTGGTTTACATGGCTCCATTAGCTATGGTTTACCCCCCCCCCTTTTTTTTGTTACACATATTACGTACAAAATTCATTACATGTTTGTTTTTTTTACAAGGGTAAAAACCTTATTAGTATTTTAACGACTTTATTTTTTATTACTTAAGTTTCAATTTGTATCATATATAGTACCTTTTATTATTGATAAAGACAGGGTTAATTAGTACATCCGGCAACATTCTGTTAATGAAACTAAGGGATTGCCACGCCAGCCAAATCAAAATATGACATGTGTCCTATTTATAATATATATATATATATATATATATATATTAAAGGAAAATGATAAAGGCATAACTTAAACTCAATTTTGACCCAAATTTTCTCTTTTAAGTTTAAAAGAAAAATTGTTTGTGAATGAGAGAGATAAATTTGGCTAGAAGTTGGGTCAAAGTTGGGTTTAAGTTGTGACTTTATCACACCTTTATTTTAAAATGAATAAAAACAAAAACAAAATTAATAATAATAATTTGCCACCCCTTTGTGCAATTGTGCCCAATTGGGATGACGGCTGAGCTATCCCTAAGGCTAATTTGGGGGTGGTTCGCTGCCACCAACTTGCAAATTTAAAATAGAAGCCACCCCTGTTTGGCCTGTGGTGGTTTCGGCTACCCCGTTCTAGTTAGTTTGAGGGTGCAAAGAGCTGGCTTGGAGCCTCTCCTCAATTTTTTTTTAAAATTTTTATTCATTTAAAAAATATATAAATTTTTTTATTGGGACATGGGGCATGTGTCATATGTTTAATTGGGCTGAAGTGGCATTCCATTAGTTTCATTGATAGAGGTACTACCCTTGTCCTTATCAATAACAACGGTACCATTTGTGATACAAATTCAAACCTAAGTGAAAGAAAAAAAAAATTGTTAAAACCCAATTACTAAAAGGTATTTAACCCTTTTACAAATTGACACGTACGGTGATGTATAATTGTTCATTAAAAAAAAAACCCTGTAATGAACAAATCACAAATCATAAATCAACACAACAATCCACACATGGAAACAAATGCAACGGCTACATTCTCAGCAAGGCAAACTCATAACCAGCAAGACAACACTACACGGACATATAGAAATTCAAGCAACAGCTACATCCTCTACAAGGCAAAGATCTTAACAAAGGAAGTCAAGCAATGAAGGCAAATCAAATCAACCCAACGGCTTGTGTTCATCAAGAAAGGAAATCAAATAAATTACCATAATGTTGTATAAAATTCACCACGTATCAATGAAAAACTGAGTGTAGCAATCATTTATGTGGTATCAGAGTCAAGGACGAGCAACCCACATCGTCCCTATAGTTGCTCTCTCTTTTTTATGTTCGTTGAAACCTTTGTTCAATCACCTTGCTGCATCTTCCCTGATGGTCTCTTCATCTACCGAAAACAACATATATGGCTACCCCAAATGGTCTCTTTCCTCCGGGGTCATGACCTCTACGGCTTCATTGACGGCACTACCACCCCCACCGAGCCCACAAGTCTCAACCTCTCCTAATGGCACCCTTACCGTCTCCACTGACCCAGACACCCTTCGGTGGCCCGGCCAGGATCAGTTGATCATGAGCATGCTGATGTCTTCCATACCTGATGAACTATTGCCTCAAGTTCTCGGTTGCAAAACCGCTTTAGGAGCTCTTGAAGACGCTTGATCAAACCACCTTCAGGTCACTCCTCCTTTAATTATCGCTTCAATGCTTCTATGGGCTCTCCAAAATCCGGCCCACAAATGGGCTCCAAACGCCCATGTCAGGTCTGCGGTAAAATGGGCCATTCTGCCCTTTCTTGTTACCATTGTTTTGATCAAGCCTACCAGGTTTCTGGCCCAAGTCTGACAACATATACTCCCACATCTTCTCAATCTTGGGACCTCAATTGGTATCCCGACACTCTGCTATTCACTACACATTCGATCTTAACCAATTGAATCTTCAATCGGAAGAATATATTGATGGCCCCGACTAGATCCAAGTGGGCAATGGTACCCGAATCGCCATCAAAAACACTGGCACATCTATACTCTCTCCATCTTATTTTATTTTAACGTCCATATTTTGAGTGTTCCAAAAATTACCAAAAAATTATTTTTTGTTCAAAATTTAGTTTAGATAATAATGCTTTCATGAAATTTCACCCTTTTTTTGGTTAAGGATTGAATCTCCAAAAGGATTCTACATAAAGGACCGAGAAAAAAGTGGACTATACCAATGGTCCTCCTCCCCATCAACTACACCACCCCTAGTGTACGTCTTCTCTAGTGAACGTGCTTCTCCTCAAGATTGGCACGTGCATCTTGGTCATCGTGCTAATCGAATACCTCGTCAAGTTGTATCCCAGTTTCACTACCATGTCACATCTAATAAGAAGTTGTCACTTTACTCCGCCTGTTATCGTGGCAAAAGTCATCAGCTCTCATTTTCCCTATCTGATCATCCATCTAATGTTAAATTAGTTTTCTTTGATGTTTTGGGACCCTCCCTAATTTTTATCTAATAATGGCGTACGCTATTATGTTATTTTTGTTGATCACTTGGTTATATCCCATACAATGCATGCAAATATAATGTTTTTACAAAATTTCCTAAGTTTTAGGCTTATGTCAATCGCTTGTTTGATTGCAAAATAAAATCAATCCAAACCAATGGAGGTGGTGAATTTCAAAAGGTTTCCACTTTGTCACCCATATTCGTGTGTTGATTGTGTTTGTAACTTTCACAACTGTTGGTGATTGATTGTGTGGTGAATGAATTTTTAATTCCGCGTTATTTTTGCAAATACGTATTCAACCTCACTTTTAGGTGTTGTTAGGAGTCTTTAGGCTAATTTTCAGATACGGTTTCTTATACTATCATTTTTCCAATTAATATGCAGTTTTGGGAATCTTGGTCTTTTCTAGCATAGTCTTGCTGCCAGTTCTTTTACCGGTTGCTGCTACTGATGGTAGTGTGAAGTCTACTTCGGCAACCACAAGCAAAGGGACCTTTAGTGACTTTGACGAGTTATCCATGGGAAATATCACAGTATGCTACACAAATTTTCATGAACTGAATGTCTAATTCTCTTAGGGCAATGGGCTGTCAAATGATGGAGATGAATATTAATTATTTATTCTTTAACTCGAGGCACATCTTGCAGAGATAGTGATGCTAAATCTGTGACTTGTGTGTTACGCTATCTAATTCAAACTATTATATCTTCTATTTTGTTTGTTAATGAATTATATGAGCCCAATAATTTCATTTGAATGCAGTTTTCTTTGTTTGTATGCATATACAGGAGAAGAGTCCTCGGTTTTGGGCATTTCTGATAGCCGTTTATTGGGTTTCGTTGGTTACATATTACTTGTTATGGAAGGCATATACGCATGTCTCTAAACTGAGAGCACAGGCTCTTATGTCTCCTGAAGTGAAGCCTGAACAATTTGCCATTCTTGTTAGAGATATACCTCCGGTTCTTCAAGGTCAAACAAGAAAAGAACACGTTGATCATTATTTTAAAACTATCTATCCTGAGACATTTTACAAATCACTGGTGGTAACAGACAACAAAGAGGTAAAGTATTGATTTCCTATGTATTATTATTTGTTTCCTATCTTTCACTGGCCTCGTTCAACTATAAATAGATTGTTCCAACTTGTCTTTTTCTTCCTGTTATGAGAGCCACTGTTTTCTTGGTGCCTCCAATAAGCCTTGTTTTTGGTGCACCTTCTCTTATTTAAGCGTTTCTTTGAAGTTTTTAACTGCAAAAGCAGCACACCAAAAGTACGAGGCACTAGCAGATTCTGTCATCAGTTTCACGCGCCACAAACGCCTTCATCTCGCCTGCTCCAACATTGATCTGTAAGTCGCTGATCGGTGGTTCTATGAAAGAACGACCCCAAGAAGCTGTCGGACACTCAATCGTGCACCACCCTCACGGGCTTTACGCTTGTTCTATTGCTTGCATGACATCTGTGCTCATATTTGTGTTGGTTTTCATGCTGCAGTACCCCATCATAGTCTTCTTCATCAACTCCTCTGTATATGTTAAACCTTTAAATTGTCTCTCTTGTCATCTTGGAAATCAAACTCATTTGTCATTTACTAAGTCTTTTTTGTTTGCACCTTTAGATTTTGTCCATTCTTATTTCTAGGGTCTCGCCTCAATTCCCATTGAGTGAGGATCTTGCTATTTTGTTATCTTATTTTTATGATTATTCTCGTTATACTTAGATATATATTTTACAACATATATTTTTGAACTTACTCATATTTATCATCAAAATATTTCGTTCAAATAATGTTATGGAGTATAATGAAAAATCATTTCTTGACATTTGAGATCAAAATGGGACAATTTTCCATTGTTCTCATGTCCTTATACCTCTCAACAGAATGGACGTGCAAAACAAAAACATCGTTATATCTTAAACACTGTAAGAGCTCTTATCATTTCTACTTCTATTCAAAAACAATTTTGGGCTAAAACTAGTTTTCCTAATTAGTCATAATTTTGAGACTAAGGACTTGGGACACTCGATTATTATTTTGGTTTTAAGGTTACTTGGTGCAAAATGGTTATAAACTCTCTCAGGCTAAATATGCCTATGATCTAGTTTCTCAGGCCGGTTTGATTGTCACTAAGATGACCAATAGCCCAATTCAAACGAATGTCAAGCTTCTTACTGATGGTGAACCCATACCAGATGCCACTCTCTACAGGGACTTGGTTGGTAGTATTATCTATCTGACAGTTACATGACTACAAATTTCCTATGTCATTTGATTAGTCAATTTATGCGTCTCTCTATACATTATGTTTTTGTTCTCCATATTTTGCGTTATGTCAATTGGACTTTGTTTCATAGAATTCACTTCTCTTAACATTCTTCCCTTGAGCTCAGGGTCTATTCCTATGCTAATAGGGCTAGTGACCCCACAAATCATCACTCCACCACTAGTTCATTACTATTTCTTGGGACTTCTCTGATTTTATTGCGTATTTAAAAATAGTTTGTTGTTGCCGAACCCAGCATTGAGGATTAGTATAGCGTGCTCTGCTTGCCAACACTATATCTAAACTTTTGATGTTACTTGTGCTTTTCTCAGACATGGGTGCTCCTCAGGCTGCTAGTTCTCCCATTCTCTGTCTATCAGAGTGCCATATAGGTTGCCCATAATGAGGTTTTTCATGAGTACACCAAATATATCAAGATTGAATGTCATTTCATCCCGCCTCATCTTAAATAGGTCATCTTACATCCACGATCAGTCTCCTCCTAAGATCAGCTTGCCGACATCTTAAGAAGTCTTATCCACCTGGCATGGTAGACTTCGTGATATTGTTTCTAAACATCTAACTGTAATTATCCCTAAAGTTGTAGGGTCGATGTTAGAATATTACCAGTGCTATTAGAATATTTCCATATTTGTGCGAGAATGTTTTCATAATATTCTAAGCATATTGTGGTAATCTTCCTTATTCACGACCATATTAGCTGTTGTAGATCAATTAAGCATTATTTCTTCATTTTGTATTTAATTAGTGTATTTTCTTTATTTCACTAGCCTCGTTCAATTATAAATAGGTCATTCTATTGTATAGTTCATATATAAAAAATACAAAGCTTCTTTTCCACAATTCTTTAGCTTGGTTTTTCTTGAATTAGAACAATACCTCGTACGGAAGTAGAATGTGTAAGCATTCTATAGATGCATTAGAAAAGTACTATAGGTTTTATGATTATTTACATTGATTGGTTCTCTTAGGTAAACAAAATTTGGAAAGAGTTAGAAGGGTACAAGAAGAAGCTTGCACATGCTGAAGCCATATATGCAGAGTCAACAACAATTAGCAAACCAGAAGGAGCAAGACCCACTAACAGAACTGGCTTCCTTGGTCTTTTTGGTGAAAAAGTAGATAGCTTAGGGTACTACAGAGAAAAGATTCATGAACTAATCCCAAAACTAGAATCAGAACGAAAAATCACTCTCAGAGAGAAGCAGCAAGATGCAGCTCTGGTCTTTTTCACAAACAGGGTGACTGCAGCTTCTGCAGCTCAGTGTCTACATGCCCAGATGGTTGACAAATGGACAGTTACAGATGCTCCTGAACCACGTCAACTGATATGGGCTAACCTTAAAATCAAGTTTTTTCAGAGACAACTACGGCAATATGTCGTGTATTTTGTTGTGGCCTTGGCTATAGTTTTCTACATGATTCCAATTGGGTTTATTTCTGCATTCACAACACTGCACAATTTGAAGAAGCTTCTCCCATTTATAAAGCCAATTGTGAATGCGAAAGCACTCAAGACATTGTTGGAAGCTTTCCTCCCTCAGCTTGCACTCATTATCTTTTTGGCTTTGTTGCCCAAGTTCCTTTGGCTTCTCTCAAAGGCTGAGGGAATTCCCTCTGTAAGCCATGCAGTAAGAGCTGCTTCTGGGAAGTATTTCTACTTCACTGTGTTAAATGTTTTCATTGGAGTGACAGTGGGAGGAACCTTGTTCACCACATTTAAGACCATTGAGGATGAACCTAACTCTATAGTTACTGTCCTAGCCAATGGCCTGCCAGGCAATGCAACATTCTTCTTGACCTATGTGGCTTTGAAGTAAGATAATTATGATTTTGCATTTCTTATTAATCTGTGCATTAAGCTTTACAGTCTTACACTTCTCATTCAATACAATAATTCTATGATTCACAGGTTCTTTATTGGCTATGGTCTTGAACTGTCTAGAATAGTTCCTTTAATTATATACCATTTGAAGAGGAAGTATCTGTGTAAGACTGAGGCTGAGTTAAAAGAAGCTTGGTTTCCTGGAGATCTTAGATATGGAACTAGGGTTCCTGGTGACATGCTGATTGTCACAATTGTCCTGTGCTACTCTGTTATTGCCCCTCTTATTCTCCCATTTGGCGTGGCTTACTTTGGCCTGGGATGGCTAATTCTTAGAAATCAGGTAATGTTCCTTGATTTTTGTTTAAGTTCTAATTCTTATTTGACCAAGCTCTTTCCTTTGTTGGAAAAAATTGAGACCATTTTCATAAATATATATATAGGCTGTTCATTAACTCTTATATATCTTTTACCCTGCCAGCGTGACAGCACATGCAAGGAAAGGGAAAAAAATGGGGAAACTTCACATAATTGTCTTGAATTGTCATCACTTTTGCAATGTCCTCCCTAAAGTTCAATTTCTCTCAATTTAGTGTATCCATCTTTCAATTGTTCAATTTCATCCCTCCGTTAACTTTTCCCAAAATACCCCCATTTGTTTTAAGAAAAAAAAAAGTAGAAAAAAATGCAAAGATTAAGGCATTTGTCCGAATTTAACGGTTTTTTCAAAAATACCCATGACTCAATTTTTACAATATATATATATATATATATATATATATATATATTATCTATAAAAAAAAAAGATGGTATTTTGAAAATTTTGTTGGGATTTAATGGAAAATGCTAATGGAAGGGGGATATTCAAAAAAATTAAAAGCTTAATACACTAAATAGAGAAGTTTTGAATTTTAGGGAGACATTGCAAAAGGGGTGAAAATTTAGTGGAGTAAGTGAAGTTTTCCCAATAAATATTCTTCATGGTTCATTCTTATTATTAAAGGTGTAAATATTACAAGCATAAACTTTAAAATTCCAAGCTTTATCAATTTCTTTTTGATGTTTCTGTTTGAATTTATGATATAATTCCATATAAGATTATATTCCTTACAGGATAATTACCTAGATTGATTGTGATCATGTTTCTTTATGATGTTTGATCCAACAGGCACTCAAAGTTTATATTCCATCTTATGAAAGCTATGGAAGGATGTGGCCTCACATGCATAAACGCATCCTAGCATCTCTAATATTATACCAAGTTACTATGTTCGGTTACTTTGGGGCAAAGAAATCTGTCTGCGCACCATTGCTAATTCCACTCCCCATATTGTCCTTGGTCTTTGGATATGTCTGTAGTCAGAAATTCTACCGATCTTTCCGTGACACAGCTCTGGAAGTTGCTTGCCATGAGTTGAAGAAAAGTCCTAACATGGACCAGCTGGTTTTCAGATCTTTCATCCCACCAAGCTTGAGATCTGAGAAGAATGATGATGATCTGTTTGAAGATGCTTTATCAGAACAAACTTCGAGAGCATGATCATTCGTTTGATGTAGATTTGTGTTGGTTTTTATACTCCTGTTTAAGATTACTCTTTTGGAATTTGTCATATATTTGTTGACAAAAGAAGCACTGGGAGTCACACAGCCTTGATTGTCTGTAACATAGTATGTTTATGTCTCTCTTTTTCTCTAATTTATTATGTTTGTGTTTCTTGGTGAGGACGCAAGCATCCTTCCTAGGATCTGGGTCCCAGGAAGCTCCTGTTCCCGAGATGCTTCCAACCTGTGTACTAGTTACCTTCTTCTGAATCCAACCATCGAGCTACTTTAAGCAGGCCAATCAATCCTGACGCCAGAATTACTCTGGGTCCTTCATCTCTCCGAGTTATAGCTGAAAAACTTCCATGGTTTGAAGGTGGGGCCCACCGCCCACGGCCCAAGTTCGGGGAAATATTCCTAACAATTACATTTGAGATTATTCCATTCTTTGTTATCTTCATGATTTTAGAGAAATGATTTGCAGCTCTTTTATCTTGATGTCATGATTATTAAAGATGAGTTTTAGCTAGTATTGAAGTGCGACAATGCTACTCTATTCACTTCGAATGCCATAAAAGGTTTTGACTTCCCTCACTAAACACAATTGATTTTTAGATGAGATAGTCAAAGGTCCGATTCAACAAATGGTATCAGAGCCAAGGTCATGAGTTCTAGTCGTGGGAGTGTCATGTTAAGGATGGGATTGTTTTTTTTTTTGACATGTCCACACAAGAGGGGGATGAGAGATTCGAACTAGTGACCTTTACTTCATTAAGCGTGGTTCCAACCAATTGAGCTACCTCTTGGAGACTAAGGATGGGATTGTTGAGGTGCAACAATATCACTCTACTTATTTGGACGACTCTTAGAACATGTCTTGTGGTATGCATTTTTGAATGTCATAAAAGGCTTTGATTTCCCTCACTAGGCACTAATTAGATTTTAGAGTAGATGGTCAAAGACTTGATCTAACAACTAGCATACTAGGTGAGGTGTTCTTGATTTCAAATTGCTTATATTTCATATGTTTCAATATTTTTATTCCTAGTCTCACTTCATATCGGAAGAAGATTTGAACGGCTACCATCACCTAGAATTGAACAACCAAGATCAAAAGGAGTTAAACGGCATGCCATTCACCTTAACTATAGGGTAGTTCAAGACAACTGAGCATACACAACTTAGGATAATTCTAAGAATATTAAGCCTCATTACTTTAGGATAGTTTAAGGAACCCTAAACCTTTTTCTGACAACAAACATAATGTTTGGCAATAAACTTCTCTTGTTATTTTATTAGTCTTATGACGTCTTTAAATAAACACTTACAACACATGGTAAAAATAAAACACTAAACCACTTCTAATGTGATAACATATTATCTCTAAATTATTCAATTCTAATCCTAAAATCCTTCTCCCTAGTCCCATAACACATTGATGCAATCTTTAGTCTTTCATTCATTCATTTTTTATTTTTTTTTGGGTAAGCAATTAAACATTTCTTAGCTAGAAGTTTGTTTGTGACAAAGGTTAATTTTTTTTTTTTTTTTTTTTCACTTTTTTATTTATCCTACTTTCAAGTTTATTTCGTTATATTTTACTTTCAATTGATTTGTACTTCTAGGGGTACTGCTTTAGCCTATAAGATTGTGTACTAGATATGGTGCAGCATAATTAGTGCCTTTTGTGGTGTTAATTGTAATTCCTTAGACTATAATGTTTGATATTATATAAATTAAGAGCTCGTGCCATGCACTGGCTTTATATATATATATATATATATATATATATATATATATATAATTAAGTCAAAAAATCTTTAAAATATTATTAATAACAGATTTTATTTTCTTCTCTTAATTAACAAATTAGCTACCAAAAACATCAAATGTTCTTAAGATCATTTTAAACCATAGTTTTACTTAATAGCATAAACCCACATATCCAATAAATTTAAAAATTCATAAATTTTAGTTTATATAAATTGAAACGTCTTAAATATTTGTTCCCATATATGTAGTTTAAAATGAAATATAAAGGGAAAAAAAAAATTCAAAATAAAAACCTAGAATAATCAATTATAGAAAATGATTGATTAATCATTATATTCCAACTCTTCCACTACACAATCAATTATGGTAAACTTTTGTCTTTCAGGAGTTGAACTTTTTCCTCATAAACATTTTTTTTTTGAGCAATTTTACTATTACATTAACAAAAATAAAGAAATGTTCTAAAATATATAAGCATATTGATATCTGATTACAGTTATGTTTACTAATTTTGTAAACAAAAGAATGTTAATAGTTTAATTTTTTATAAAAATAAGAGATAAAAAACAGGAGCAGGAATATTGGAATACCCAAAAAAAAAATGAACAACAAAAGTCAATTAAAATTTGTAACTTGTATCAAATAAAAATAAGTAAATTTGAATAAAAAATAATATATAAAAACAATTCAATGCATTACAAATAAAACCCCTATGTTTTAATTCTCACTAAAAGGTTATCTAAACATACATTTTCATTAAAAAACATGGACACATGTCGTAATTCTAAGCACTCTCTACGTCAAAACTAGACTTATATATATATATATATATATATATATATATATATAGAGAAAGCAAAAGAAGATGAATAAAATAAAATAAAATAAAATTAAGATAAAGAAAGAGAGACAATTTGAAAACCTTTTATTTTATTCATTAAGACAATTCAATGCATTACGATTTATAAATAAAAACCCTATGTTTTAATTATCTTACTAAAAAGCTATCTAAACATACATTTTTATACATTTGTATTTAAAAAAAAAATAGACATATGTCGCAATTTTAAGCATTCTCTATGTCAAAACTTAGCTTATATATATATATATATATATATATATATGTTACATATGTGTTTGATTTGGGGGTAGAACACGGTCTTAATATTTTTTTAAATATTATTGTATTTTTTTACCACACCTACGCCAAATCCACCGAGTAGAATAATAAGAAGCCAAACGGTCAGATTGTTGAAACCAATATAGAGATAATGGAGCCTGAACACTTAAATTTTAATTAGTACAAGATCGTTTGGAAACTCAATAATACACAAAAATCAAGTGTGCTCTACTAATCACATAACTTAAATTATAGAATTTTCCTTTGATATTTCTTTCAAGCAAAACCAACATGATCTCTCTATATTTCCACCTATCACTTCGATTAACATACAAAACTGCCTCTTCATTTGAGCTGTTCTTACAGGAAAAACAAAAAACAAAGGCAGGTGGTTTAAACCCAGAAATCTAGCAGTTAGCTGGCTCGAAAATCGAGGAAAAGACGCAACTTCTGCAGCAGGAGCTCATGGGTGCCAAAAAGAGGCTTGCTGCTGATGATCCAATCCTTCTCAAGAAGACCTGCTTTAGCACTACTCAGCATCTCATCGTGGAAAGCAGACACAATGTTGTAGATTGAGGTCCTTAAAACATCAGCAACAGCATATGCTTTTGAATGTAGAGGCCCACCTCTCTTTTTAGCCACTGCACCGTCTATTCTTCTTGTGCTTGATGTTGCCCATTTAATTCCAGCCGGCCCCATCAAATGTGAGGGGGTTTGAACGTGGGTCTTCTTCCCCATGAATGTCTCAACAGCAAGGAGGCAAGACAACAGTGTTGAGATGACGGCAGCATTACTACCAGAAAGCTGAGCAACCCCACACCTGTCCTCTGTATGTGAGCCTGCAGTTAGCGAGGCAACCGTCCTGGCACACCACGCACAAAGCTGCATAAAGAAGGCTCCATCATTTGGTTTGTATCCTTATGCTAAGAGGCGCATGAAGTAGCATTCATACAAAGTTGTATAATTGAAGAAACAAATTTTTAGTTGTTGGCTGTTTACCTTACCCCCACCCTTTTCTCATTTATGGGTAATAGCTAATCTATGATCTGCAAACGTCTCACATACAACATAAAAGAAATGTGGAAAGTTCAAGTGAAACCATGAGAGATACTAGCTGACATATTTATGTATTTTTTAAAATCGAATACATTATAAATAAAAAGTATATACAAGAAGTTCCTGATGAGTAGGCTGCTAAAACCTAGCGCACAGTAAAAATATTAATCATATAAGGATATATTCATAGCTAAGAACTAGTGTGCTCATGTCTTGTGTGTGTGAAGAGGGAAAATGTTGTTCACGCCCTTTCTTTGTCCCACATGCATAGCAATAACTTGCTGTCAGCAGGAATCTAACACAAGGACTGACTGCCGTAACAAATCATTTCTCCGGAAAAATGAGCAAAGGAGAAAAAAGGGTGGCAAAATAGATTTCAGTTAAGTGGGTTCTGATAGAATAGAATTTCAGAGATCATGTGCATCAGCATGCACACTCGCAAACACAAATCAAAAACTAAGGTGCTTATGTCGAGATATGAGATAAATAATTTAATCATCATATTATAGAAGTCTAAAAGAAAACCCTTTTGTTGCATCAAATAATCTCAACACTTTAATCAATCACCACAACTCTCCAATCTCAAAGTGACCGAACAGCTGATAACTTAGTATTATCTGATGCACAGAAGATTCCTAACTGGGGACCATTCAAGAATCCATTGAATGTGATCTTATCTGTGCAGGTCAGCCTATGATGTAAGAGCAAGCCCAGGTGGTGCAGGATTTTGAAAAATAAATGTTACTGTCTGCAGTACCAGTACCAGTACCAAAGTGGTGGTATTGCTCAACGTCCACAATTTTCTCCAATACCTAAAATGACGTTGTAGTTTATATTATCAGATCTACCGTCTAAAAGATTTCAAGTACGACCCTTTTGAAGGATTAATAGAATGAGACCTTGTGGGCAGACGGTTCAGCCAAAAGGTAACAGCAACCCCATATCCAGTAACTCTTTTGTGTTCTGCCAATGGCATGGTATATCAACTTCCAAAAGATGGGCTAGGTGGTCAAAGGTTCACAGAACACTGCTACTTTTGTTATATATATAAGTAATATACCCTAAGCACCAAAAGAGGCATGTTGGCACCATTTTTCACATGGCGCAGCACTTCTTAGCCATTCAAAGGACCACCAACAGCCTACAGATCAATAACACGTTAAGGCATAACCCAGGACATCTCAAAACGACTTAAAAAAACACTCCAAATGGCGGAAGTCAAATCGCAGAAGAAGAAGACAATCTTAAACTTCTTTTACAGGACAACATCAACAGACATCTTTTTCCTTTCGCCACCAAACTCAATAACATTCTAACTAAAATCTTTATCAAGTAAATCTTCAGCTCAAGAATTGCTCACTAGAGCTACAAAATAGAAACACAGCATTTAATTAAGAATACATGTTTCACACTGTGTTCATTTTAAAAGTATCGTTAATCTGCTAATTTGACATCAGTCCCTCCTCTTCAGAGAACATTCCTAATTTCCATTAATTGCAAACAGTTTCAATAACTCTGGACACAAGAGCTAATCCCACCCCCTAAACATTTCACTCAAAAAGCTGAATGATACAAGAGGGCCTAAACTCAGCTTTTAAACCCAGAATCTTAAACTAGTATGCACAATCATGCAGGAAATGAGCATACACATACATCTAGGAAAAAAACTAATGGTTGTGTGGTCTGCAGAGAATGTTTCTATTACACAAAGAGAAGTACCAACAGGCTTGCAAGAGAGACAGAAGATGGATGCGGCAAACAAGAACAGCATTTAAGGAGTTGGCCTCCCCTCCCATATTAATTCTGAAAAGCATAACAGGCAATCTACTGAGTTTGAAACCCAAGATAAGGTAAAATCAATTGATAGCATCCTTATCATAAGGGACATATCCCAAAATGGAAGTAACAACTCTGATCCTATATAAGAGGAACATGTACAGTCAGAATAGCATCCTTAACAGCAAAATTTAAAGGAGTAGAAAGATCTTTCAAACAGCATCCACTACAACTATTTCCTGATTGAAGATGGTGGCATGTATGCTCTAATCTTAAAGAGTTCAGAGCCACAAAGAACAATCTAAAAGAGGATTTGAGAAGGTCGTAGATGTGATGAACATCTTTTCCCTACATTCACAAGACTGCCAAGAGCATGGAAAGCATGGATATCTCCTGCTAAGTGCACAAACTCCTACTCAATCTTTGAATGATCTCACATGTACCTTTTCCTTGGGATAATTTGACCTATATATATTTGGAAAGGCTAGCCCTCAAAGCAAGCTATCCCTGGAGGGAGATGAAATCAAAATCATAACTGGACCTTTTTAAGATTAGGAAGTATAAATCACTTAAAGACGAAAATATTGTAGCATTATCACTTTGGTTGGCAAAGAGATTTCCCCTGATGGCAGAAAGTGGTAGAATGACTCCTTGTTAGAAAGTTTCCCTGATGTGAGTGTCAAACCTTTTTCCACAAGGTATCTTTATCCCATTATTACAAGCCTGAAAACCAAACCAATTTAATAGGTACTCTATTTCTATTGGCCAAATCAAATTAGCTAATGAAATCATCCTATTGATCTGTTTCACTGGTTCAAGTTAGTTTAATCAGTTTTCGGTTTTTCACACACCCCTAATCTTCAGTTACTTAAAATGTGTAAAATTAAGACATGCCTTGTTTGTCAGAAAGATGTTAAAATGTTATTACTATTTGTGGTTAACTAAATGAACAGGTGACCTTGAGCTAGATATATTAGCCCATTATATAGTCACCTTAACTCAACTAAGGCCTTGATCCATCTGACTAATATTGATACCATGACTCCTTTATCAACTGTATATTAGTTCACCATATATAATTATTCATTACATATTTTAATCACAAAACACATCTATTTATTGAAGTGCAGATATGAAGTGCAAGTTGGAGTTCATACCCATGTCTGTGTCACAATGCAAGCACATAGATCAGAAAGAATTGAAATTCATGTTATATGGGCACTCAGCATTAGTAAATACTACTAATAAATCATTAAAAGGAAGTGTCCTACGAAAAAAAGCACAAAATTATTTCTTTTACAACTTGTTAGAAGATACGACAACTTGAGTAGAAAAAGGCTAAGTAGCAGCACAGTCATGCAGGAGGTCCTGGGAAAGTCCTCGACACTTTGGGGATTACGATGAACTAACCTATGGGTAAACGTAGGGTACAACTAGGAAAACAAAACAAGAAGAGGAGTTAAAATCTGCCCTTCATCGTAAAAAGTACATAGATTCCTGAACACGCTTATAGCAATTTTATAATGTTAAATAACAAATAAAAGCCCACATAAAAGAAATCTGTTCATGACAAGATAACATAATGCAAGCTTCAAAAAATAATACACAAGCATACATAGATTTATGTACACATACATTCATTCACATGCGTAAGCAACAGTGGTCTGTACCTGGAAGTTGTTCAGTGGTTCCCAATGCTTAGATTCTAGATGTGAGTCAGCTGGTGAGAGTAACTGATTGGATAGTTGGGAGGTTTTGTCAACTTTACTTTCCAAACCTTCAGCCAACTTTAATGCAAGCTCTTCCAGAGGCCTCAAGCATACAGCTGTGACTCTTTTGTAAGTCTCACCAGTTTCTTCGAAAAAGGCAGCTCGTCGCCACGTATCAACATTATTCTCACAAACCATACACAGATCAAGATATGCAAGATACTGTAGAAGAGAACTTCGGTTGCTCTCCTCCAGAGCTGCAAGGAGATGCTCACTTGGATTTGTTTCTGCTGCTGCAGATCCTTTGGGTGGTGCAAATGTGAACCTCTTTGTATGTAGCACCTGTTTTGCCACATAGTTTCAAAAAATTAGGCAAATGTTATAATGACTTTAGGGAAGAGGTGAGGATATGAACATGCAAATTACTAGAATAAAATAATATAAATGATTGGCTAACACATGCTACTGAGACAGAAGTCTCCGCCCATTAAAGGTCAGAGAAGAGGAGATATCTTTGCTTGTGGTTATCGATGAAAATGACATATTATTAGAAGAGCATATGCCAAGATGCAGGTTTTCCAGTGTTTTAATTGCAACTAAGTTCTTATTAACTCTCTATCAAAAGCAACATGCAAGAAATATTTGATTAAAGGTCTTGTGGTTAAAAGCAAAATCGATACAGCCATGGAAGATTGATTTCCATTACTTCATAACTTTGTAGACTCCAAAATTTATTGTGTGGCTCATTTGCAACAACATCACATTAGGGTCCAAATCTTATACGGTTTTGAAGGTTGAATCATTAGGAGTCCCGGGTTAAAAAGGTTTTTGATTTGGGTAATTATCTCATAAGTAATTGTTAGTTTTTTTTTTTTTTAAAAAAAAAAAATTTATGAAGGACAGATCTATAATTTTTTCAAACTCCCATAAATTGAGGGTCTTTTGATAATTGAGTCGATCTAGAACTTTATAGGTGTTACTTTATAGGTGTTACTAACTGTCTTCGAGTTCAAGTTAGGCTTTATTTGGGTTTTGTTAGATCTTTAGTTTAGTAGACAAATTAAAAGTCATAATGCTGCTAGTCCCTCTATATATGTGCCCAATGCACTCAAAGAATTCAGCATATTTGATAATGGAATACCTGACTGAAATGGCAAGACACAATTTTATTTTATAGCTTATTTAGGTCTTCTTCCTCTCTTTTTCCTAATTTTACTGTATATTTGTGTGATTATCGGTTGTCCTGCATCAATACTAGTTTTGAGTATTGAGATAAGATTGTCAGTGTTCATCTTTCTCTCCACTGTGCAAGTTACTATTCGCCAAAACCTTTTAGAGCCCCTGAACAACCAAAAACTTTCTCTTTTCTTCCATCTTTTACAACAACCACAAATCAGATCCCTTCTACTATACCCTTTGAAACCCTAAAACCCTAAAATACCTCTTAGAATGCAAATTGTCCTTTTAAACACTTCAACAAGCATAAACTTTTACTACTTTATTTTTTTGTAAGCAATAACCAATCTTATTAAAAGCGTAAAGCCCCCAAGGTATACAGGAGTATACAACAGGGACTTTATATACTCCCTGCCAGAAAATTCTAGCAAGTCGTTTCAATAGTTTCCAACTTCTTCCATTCCATCTATCAAAATCAAATCTTTTCAAGCCATTATTCACTCTACAAACCTCAACACTTTCTTCTAAAATCCTAGACACTAGATTAACACATTCTCCTAACTCTAAACCTTGTACAAGCACATTTAGAGATTCCCTAATATGTCGAGGTCAGAAATGAATTTGCTTTACAGGTTATGGCAGTTCTACTGGGATATGGAGATTTTACACAAAGCCATAAACAACATTTAGCGTGAAAGTTCACATTAGAATAAAACTTAATAGCAAACAATTGCAGGACATATGGACTTGAAACAAGGTATGGGAAAAGTACAGAAACACGTTGGCACAAGGACAAGATAGTACATGAATAGATATTTTGACACATATAGTTACATTACATGTCCTGGTGCTGTATTGTTTGCTACTAAGTGTTGTTACAATTTATGGTATAAAGCATTCCTTTTTCATTCATTTCATTTTAACGCCACTTCCAAACGGAGTGGCTTATTCGTAAACGGGTGGTAGTTGGAGGGAGTTGAAGGAGTCAAGTGTCACTTTTTAAAGTTTAGTGGCATAAGTATAAAAGTGGAGGTAGTTCGGGAGGCTAAAGTGTATTTACCCACTGCATGTCAATGGAGCATCGAAGTGATTGAGAAGTACCCCTGCAGCATAGATATAGATGCAGGATAACGTACAAGAAGGTGTGGAGGGAATAAATAAATAAAAAGCATGATTTGGGGGGAGGGGAGGCTAGGATGACTTAGATAATGATGAAAGTTTATAAATCCTATAATGCATCACTGTTCACTTGCTTATATTATTTGTTCTCTATTCGTAAGTACATATATTTTTCCTGTTAGTTCAAAGATTTTGTACTAGCAATCTGTTTAATAGAATTTTTCCACATAAAAGCCTGAATTTTTTCTGCCATGAAAGCAGTTTTTCCCCCTCCCTTCAGGTTTTGTACATTCTTTTAGTCCCAAATGGAAAATGGAATGAAAGTGAGGACATCAATTTGGGATAACACAACATGCAAGATATAATGTACCCTACTTTTTTATTTAGAAGAATCATATCCCTGAGATTATAAGCAATAAGAATTATAATGAAAATTAGCAACTATATGATACAAACATCAATCAATATTGAAATGATATCGAATGCTTCTGTAGACCACCTGTGAAAGGTAAATGATACTGAAAAGAAAAAGAAAAATCCAACTAAAGAAAATGTAGGAAGAGCTAACCCGATGTAAATGATGACTTAATTCCCAGCAGAGATACATTGCAAAACTTCCAATGCAAAAGATGATCTGCTCAGTAATGTACTTTCTCACTGTAACCTGCCTCTTAAAGGGATCTGGGAGAATTGCTCTTAGAACAGCTGAAAAAAGGTAAGCCACACCCGAAAGCGTGAAAGCGCATGTAGTAGCTGAAGGGAGCCCCATCTTGAAGCTGAAGAAGGGTGGACGCTGTTGCGACAAGCAGATTAAAATTAGTGGCCAAGAGTCTCATGAATAGAAAGCAAACAACTGTGAGAATACAGTGGCAATCTCATTTATAGTTCTAAATGGCAACCCCAGTGAAAACATGCAAACAATGATTTCTTAACTAGTAAAAATGAACTTGATTTTGCCATGTTGAAGGCCGCAGGCTCTTCAAAGCAGAGCAAGACCTGAAGTTTTGAATTTCACAATCATATATTTTGAGCAATAAAATGGACACTATATTATTAAAAGAATGAGAAAAAATCATTAAAAAAGAACCCAAATTTCTTTTAAACACCTACAAAAGAAAAGCATAGAGCAAATTTAGTAGGAGCAATTGCTGATCAGAAAATTACCTACCCTGAAATTTGGCCCATATCACTACAAGAAGATATTCAAAGATGATGTGCAAATACAGTCTTAGTAGCGCCAAAATTTAAACTTTGTATTAAAAATAGGAAAAATCTAGCGCAGCAGGACGCAAAACTAGATAGGCAGTCATAAGTTCTTGGCATTCCCAAGAAGACTATTTGGCAATTTGAAGAATGCATCATCAGTTTCTCCGATAAATTTCTAAGCTTAGAGAAATATGGCTTAAATCGAATAGTCTCCTTCATTTGAGCTCTTATGCCTCCCAACATCTAATTTATAATAACACTTTTATTTTATTACCATAGTAACCAAAGTGGCATGGTACTTCAAACAGCATATCAAAAGCTAATGTGCCTAACACAGGTGTTTAAGTAGGTCGAGATGTTTCGTTCTTCTATTTCTGAAACCAGCAGAGCATGAAACACCATCAAATAACAAAATCTGTAAAAATTTGTAAACTTTCTCTTTTCCCAACTCCAGCTTTTCTCAGCAACCAGAGCATAGACCCAAATTAAAAACTTCATAAAGCAAACAAAACCCGACACACACACACACACACACACAGCAACCTGAATAATGGGAAACTCCAAAACCCATCTGCGCTTGTAAACATAAACCAACCCGTAAAGTAATCCAACCCCAAAACCCCGAATCACCCATTCAACATCAAAGCCTCGATTTCACCCAGCACATCGAAACCATTCCCAGATATCCTGATACGGCACACGCCGCCACAAACAACACAAAGCTCAAGGAAACCTTGGCCCGGAGGCGAAAATCGACGGGTACCGATGCCGATGATGAGTCCGAGACAAGAAGAAAGCGGACGAGACCGAGTATGAGTTCAAAAGGGTAGGCCGGGCGGTGGGGGTGGGGAGAGGAGACGAGTGAGAGAGAGGCAGAGAAGAGGAGCTGTGAGAGGTGGAAAGTGAAGAAGGTGAGGAGGGTAATGAGTGACGGGGCATAAGAGAGTAATGGGTTTCTGCTACTACTACTAGTAGAAGTAGCAGTACTGGTGGTGATGGTGGAGATGAAGGTTTTGAAGAGGATGAAGATGGCAGAGGAGGGAATGGACTGCCATATGAGGAACCCTAGGAACCGGTTCTTGACAATCATTTCTGGTGGTGTTGCTGACATTGTTTTTGGTTTTTTGATTCTGGCTTTGGTTCTGGATTTTGTTCCACAGAGAAGATTGGCGTTTGATGCTCTTTTGATTTTGGAGAAAGTTTTGGGGAGGAACAATGGTATTATTGGTGGGGTTTTGATGGGTTTTATTTGTTTGCACAAAGTTACTGTACTTTTGAATTTATTATTGCAGGACCTTAGAAGTTGTGTTTTCTTTCATTTATGATTTTGGTTTTTCCGAACCGACCCCAAATTTTAATGGGTTTTAGCATTATACCCTCGTTAATTGTAAGTATATTGTCAAGACTCAAATTGTGCATAGTGGGGGTGTAAACCCAGTTCCAGTTAGTCGTTTTAGAACGACTAACTGGAATTGAGGTAGCCAGTTGATCAATTTTAAAATCTGGTTGGTAACTAATTATCCGAAAAGGTAATCGATTCTTTGAAAAAATTGGTTATTTGGGCTTATTTTGGGTATTGAGCCTATTTTTTTAACTTTATTTAGTCTCTTTTGACCCTTATAACTCTTTTGGCCCAATAAGCTAAACTTTTTTGACCCAACAAGCTAAGCTTTGTTGTGGTTGTTCCAAAAAAGGGGAAAAAAAAACCTAAAGTAAATGATATCATTTTACATTTTTAAAATATATATATACTTAGTTACCAGGTTATAACTGGGTGTATATAAATGCAAAAATTGGTAATCGGACCGGTAAGGCACGTCACTATTTATTTTCAACCGCTTTTAAGAGCAATTGGCCGGTTAGCCAGTTACCAATTGGTAGCTAGTAACAAGTTGGTGGCCGGTTATAACCTGCCAAAGGCTCGAATTTACACCCATAGTACATAGTTTCTCTTTCATGTTATATCTTATGAGTACTTTTTTATTACATTAAACAACGAGGTTTAAGTACTAAAAAAAGGCATGGGAAATTATCTTTTTTCCTCATAAACTACCACGCAATGACTATTTCCTCCCATGAACTATCAATTTTACATTATACTCCCCATAAACTACCATTTTGTTACCAAAACCTTCATTCTATCAGTTTAGGTCGTTAAGTCAGTAAACAGTACATATGAACAGTGTTATAAACAGTATGGTTAACTGTTCAACTTAACGGCCTTAACTGATAGAATAGGAGTTTTAGTAACAAAATGGTAGTTCATAGAGAAAAATGATTATCGCGTGATAGTTTATGGGGAAAAAAGATAATTTCCCCCAAAAAGTATGTATAATATGACAATATACTTACAATTAACAATATACATCTTTCTCTATTTATTCACTCTCACACACACACACACATATATATATATATATATATATATATTTTCTTTTCTAATTATTTTTTGATCCGATGTATCATTTAGAAGGAAAATTAATATATAAGATTAAAAAATTAGATAGCTTTCACTTTTTGTCTCTTGATATTTGAAGAGCTCACTAAAAATACTCTTTTTGACTGAATCTCCCTACTTTTTTTTTTTGTAACAAGACATATATTAACCAAAAAGAGAGCCAAAGTCATTACAACAGTTCAAAGAGAGAAGGGAGGGTGGATCTTTGCCACTACAAATGGGAGAAGAGGAGGGGAAAGTAGGGAATGCAGCCAGAAAACTCGTCAGCATTGTCACACGCCACATGGTGGGCGCAGAAGTTTGCACTTCTGTGGATATGTTTTGCTTCCCAAAGAGAGGCTGTGGGTAACAAAGCTAAAGTGTTGGCTATAAGAGAGTCTATATGCCAATCAATGGTGATGGAAGGAGTGGTCGAGCTGCAATAACAATTTTGGAGTCTCCTTCAAGAGTGAAGAACTTCAGTTGTAGAGAGGCAACTAAAGAGGCTGCAAGCCTGTCGACTAATGCTTCTCCATAAAACGGATCACAAGGAGGATTAGTAGAAATGGCCTTTACAATCTTCCCGGATGAGTCTCAGCATCTGACTGCCTGAAAAAGGTCTCTCGGATTGCGATGTCAAAGTTTACTTTGAAAGTCCTATTTGGAGGAGGGACGAAATTCCTTGACAAGAGGAGGGAGATTCCAAGGCTGCTGCATGATTTAGAGATGTTTTCTGATGGAGCTTGCAAGAGATAAGATGTAGAATGGAGCCTTCCATGGAGCTTTGTTCTGGCAAACCACAAAAAGATAGAAGCAAAAATTTGGAACAAGTGGCAGTCTGCCAAGGAATGCCAAAAGAGGAATGAGGGGATAAGATGCCTTTGATCCAGTTAGATAAAGAGAGAGAAGACCAAGCTAAGGAATCAAGAGGCCAAAAGGAGGATCTCCAGGCCACTCTAGCAAAAATGCAACTAAAAAACAGATGAGAAAGAGAGTCTTCCTCAGTGTTGCATAGAGGGCACAGGGACTCAGGGAGGGGAATATGGAATAAGGTTTTCAATTTGGTTTTGGTTGGAAGAACATTCCAGGCTATTTTCCAAAGAAACAAAAGAAGCCTTGCATTAAGATTCAGCTTCCAAAGGGATTTCCAGTAGCTAGACTCCATAGGGGAAGAGATGGAGGAGACTCTGGGGTTACTAATAATTCTGTAAGCAGAGCTGGCAGAAAACAGGCCGTTTGTAGCTGGGGTCCAAAGGAAAGGAGAAGATAGATAGTGAAGTATAGGGATCTTGAGAATTTCTTTAATACATGAAGGAGAGAACAGAGAGATCAAGAAAGGAAGATTCCAAGATCCATTAGAGTTCAATAAGTCAGACACAATCAAATCAGGGAATGAGGATCTACTCAAGGGGAGGGGCTCAGGAGAGAAAAAAGGCATTGATGGGATCCAAGAGGAGTTCCAGACAGAAAGTGAGGAAGACCTATGGATTCTATGACAAGCACCTAGAGATAGAATTGGTTTAGATTTCTGAATTCCTTTCCAAAGCCAAGAAGTGGCAGAATGGGGTGAGGGGGAGAGAAAAGATCTAGTTTGGAGATACTTAGTGGGATGCCCAAAGAGATTGAACCAGAGCGACTTCCAACAAGCTTAGAAATAAGAGCCAGGTTGACATCTTTCATCTTTCTTATGCCTAAGCCACCAAGAGCTTTGGGAGAGCAGATAGTATTCCAGGACAAAAGAGAGAGGTTTCTGGTTTTTGAAGCAGGAAACCCCCACCAAAAATTCTTAAAAACCCTGTCAAGCTGGCTGCAAATGCTTTTGGGGAGGAGGAATGTGCTCATAGCATAGGAGGGAATAGCTGCAGCCACTGATTTGATGAGAGTCAGCCTACCTGCTTGAGAAAGGGACTTTGCACGCCAACCCTCCACCTTTGACTTCACTTTTTCAATGATATTCTGGAAGGCAAGACTTAGCATTGCCAAACAGAATAGGTAAACCTAAGTAGAGAGATTTTGTATGGTTGGAGGAAAAAGGTAAGATGTCCAGGATAAGAGCTACTGTGGGAGGTTTTGTGTTACTAGAGAACCTGATGGAAGATTTTCCATTGTTAATGGATTGTCCAAACCAATGACAGTATTTGGTGAGACAGGTTTGGATAGAGGTGGCTTCTTTATGTGATGCTTTGCCAAAGATCAGAAGATCATCAGCAAAGAGGAGATGATGGATGGGAGGGTATTTCTAGCAATAGACAGGCCTTTGAGGTTCCCTAATGCTTCTTCTCTAAACAGCAATCTCGAGAGAACTTCTGAACCAATGATGAACAAAAAAGGTGAGAGAGGATCACCTTGTCTTAGGCCCCTTTTTGGAGAAAACAAGCCAAAGGGGCTGCCATTAATGAGAATGGAAAAGGAGGATGAAGAAATGCATAATCTGATCCAATTTATCCAAGAGGAGTGAAAACCTAATCTCTGCATGATTGATAAAATGAATTCCCACTCCATTTTGTCAAAAGCTTTTTCCATGTCTAGATTAAGAAACATGAACCCTCCTTTTCCTCTTTTGTTTTTGAATGAGTGCAGAAGCTCATGGGCCAAAATGGTGTTGTCTTGAATGTTTCTGGAAGGGACAAATGCAGATTGCATAGGAGAGATGATTTTGGGAAGCAAGGATTTCAATCTATTGGCCAAAATTTTTGTGATAAGTTTGTAGATAATGTTGCACAAACTGATTGGTCTAAAATGATGGACAGTATGGGAACCAGATTGTTTAGGGATCAAGGCAATGTGAGTGTGATTCTGTTCTTGCAACAAAATGTTATTCAAAAAGAAGTTTCTGATGCAACCAAGGACCTCACTTTTAACCACAGGCCAGTATTTCTTAAAGAAAAGGGCAGTGAACCCATCCGGGCCAGGGGCCTTTGTTGAGCCTAGACTGGAGAGGGCTTGAACCACCTCTTCATCAGTAGGAGTAGCACAAAGAAAGGTGTTATCTTCTGCAGAGATCACAGGGTCAAAAAGGTTGAGCATGGCTTCATCAATAGGAGGAGCAGAAGAGGAGAACAGTGAGGAGAAATGCTGAACAAAAGTTCCACCAATTTCTGCTCTATTAGAGACCCAAGCTCCATTAGAAGTTTTTAGGAAGTTCACTGCATTAGACCTCCTTCTAATCAGAGTGGAGGAGTGGAAATACTTGGTGTTTAGGTCCCTGCACTGCAGCCAAGTTTCTTTGGATTTGGATCTCCACAAAGATTCCTCTTTCAGCAAAAGATCATTCAGATTTTCCTTCAGCAAGGATTCTTGCAAGGTAGCTTGAGGGCAGGAAGGAGCTTGCTGGACCTGGTCAATCTTAAACAAAGTTGATTTGATCTTAGTCTGGAGTTTTCCAAAGTGCTGAGTATTCCATCTCTTAAGAGCAGCTTTGGTTTGAGCCAATTTCTTCACTAAACAAACTGCTGGGGAACCAGACACAAAATGTTTCCAAGCAGCCTGAATAACCAACCCGCAAGTAGGGTCAAATGTCCAGAATTCTTCAAACTTAAAAGGCCTAGGTAGGTAGAGAGATGAGGAGTTGGTGTTTAGGGAAATAGGATTATGGGAGATGGAGGCAGGGAGATGTATAAGAGAGAATTCTGGATGGAGGTGGACCCAATCAAGAGAAGCCAAGCTCCTGTCAAGCCTCTCTTTGATTGTTTCAAAACCTTTCCTGTTGTTGCTCCAAGTGAAAGGATTACCAACAAAACCAAGGTCAACCAGACCTAAAAGATCAATGAAGTGTTTAAAGGGGCAATGAGAGGAGCTAGCAACAGGTCTACCTCCCAATTTTTCAGATTGATCAATCACAAAGTTGAAATCACCAATGCACAACCAAGGGCTTACAAAATTCTCACCAACAGCAGTGAGGGAATCCCGTGGCTTGTTGTGATTCGGGGACCATATATACAAGACAAAATCCAAGGGCTGTTGGGGGGGTCAGAGAAGCACCAGGCAGAGATGTTATTTCTGTTTGTGAGGAAACACTCCAGTTCCACACCTAATCTCCAAGTAAGCACAAGACCACCACAAGAGCCAATGGGAGCAACATGAGTCATAGAGTAGTAACCTAGCTGGTTTAGGATAGAAGAGACAAGAGAGGGGGGAGATTTGGTTTCAGAGAGGAAGAGAATATCAGGGTTGTTTGCTCTGATCAAAGCCCTGAGTCCACGAACTGCAGCAGGGCGAGAAATCCCTCTGCAGTTCCAAGAGAGAATCTTCATTTGCAGCTAGGGGACTCCTCAAGGTCCCTGAATTTTCAATGTTAACAGACAAAACATTATCAGACTTTGAAGCAGAAGAGAGAACCTGTTTCTTCTTTTTGGAGGTTGTGAAGAAAGTTCTAGCTGGTAGCTGCAGATTGAGCTGAGGAGTTGCATCCATTGGAATAGGAGATTCCAGTTCTGCAGGGTCTGGAGCATTTAACAAAGAGCTGGCTGAGATCTTTTTGTAAAGGAGGAGGTCTCCTGATAATCTGGCTCTTTTCTTCTTAGAACAAGAGGGTGCATTGCCAGGAGGAGTGGGAAGAGCTGCCCTGAGAAGTCTAGGTGGGAAAAGAGTGTTTTTGGTGGAGTTGACTTTTTTGGAATTGGTTGACTGTTTTTTGGCGGGGGATTTTGTGGGGTTAGTTATGGCAGTTTGAGTGAAGGTGCATGTTGAGGTGGCAGGATGGGAGAGATTGTGGGAGTTTTCAATAGATAGGTCTATGGAGAGAGAGGGATAATTTTGAGTGGGGAGGTCAGAAGGAATCTGGTTTGATTCTAGAGAGGTGCTTGGTTGAGGAGTAACTGGCTTTTGAGGTTGGGAACAGGAAATCAGAGGGGGTTGAGGTGGAACTGATATAGTGGTTGGTAAGCATAGCTTGGCGGTGGAGGTGATAAGGCTGAAATCTGAAGTGGTGGGTGAACTGTGAAGTGATTTGACCTGTGGCTTTGATATTTGTTGCAGAATTGGAGAAGCAGGTGCAGGTGATGATGAAACATTGGGAACAGGGATGAGACTAGTTTCACACGGTTGGGAAGATCCAGAGGACCTAATCTGAGATGAAGAAGGTTGTGTTTGAGAGGGGTTGAAATAGGACCTGTTTCTGGCTGAAGAAGGAGATGGGAGTAAGTTAGAGAAAATGTTGACTAGGAGAGACTCAGAGTACTGCCCTGGGACCTTTTCTGCTGGAGGGGCCATGCAGTGGATTTTTTTATGGCCAATCCTGCCACAATCAGTGCAATAAATGTCCAGTCTTTCATATTTCAGAAAGACCCAAAGAGGCTCACCTCCTTCTCTTCGGAAAGAGAAGCCTGGCTTTAAAGGCTTTAGGACTTCAATGACAACAAGAATCCTAAGATAACTTCTGAAAGTCTGGTTTTCACCACTGATGTTGTCAACCTTAACAAACTGGCCAAGACCTTTACCAATAGAGATGGCTGTGTGAGAAGTCATGTGGATCAGGGGCAATCCATGAACTTGAATCCAGAATGGAGCAGTGAGGAAAGTGAGTTCATTGAGAGTTGCCTGTGGCTGCCATTGCTGGAGAATGATTAAGAAACCATTGACATTCCAAGTAACTTGTTTGATGATTCTGGATAGGTGTTCAGGTTTGGAAAGTTTAAAAAGATACTTGTTTGGTCCCAAAACAGCAAAGGAGAAGGGTACAGCAAAAACCCAGGCTTTTGAGAGTGCTGCAAACACCGATTGGTTATTTTGAGTCTTGAGAGAGATGACATGTCCTACCAAGGGAAGACATGTATCAGGTTCTGTTTTGGATGAGAGGGAGGTTATCTGTGAGGTGGGATCTTCCCATGAGAGAGCCTTGGTGCTAGCAATGAGGCTTTCCATATCCATGAGAAAACAGAAAATTGAAGAAAAACAGCAAACGGAAGAAAGGACAGAAAAAGATCCAGAAAGGGAAAGACAAGGAGGCCAAAGAAACCAAAAGTAAGGAGGAAAAAAGACAAAGAAGTAGTAACTGTCTATGAACGAAGCAAGTATCAGAAGAAAACAAGAGGGAAGCAAGCAAGAAAAGAAGGCATCAAGAAGGGAGCAGTGGTGAGCAGTCGGTTCAAAGAGAAACTTTCTTAGGGGAGCTCTAACAGAGAGAGCGAGTTTTTTCTCCAGATGGAATTTAAGTGCTACTGAATCTCCCTACTGAGTTTCCATTGTTTCCTTTGATTTTGTCAAATGATTTATTAATATTTCTGGCTTTTGATGGTGTTCAACCATCCTAAAATAATTTTACCCACCTAAAATTCTAGTTCCGCCACTGCAGAACAGATTTGAGTATCATTTACTACGCTTTTTTTGCCATGAAATTGGCTTAACATCTAAATTGGTCGCATGGTGCAAAATATTAGAGCTGATAAATAAACAATCATTGTTCTTATTTCTTTAATATCTTCAGTGGCTCCCATGCCCATCATGTTTCATGCTCTTTGCAACTTCAGCTGTGGCTTATTTAGGCAAATCCATGGAGGATCATCATGGACTAGTTTTTGAAATATCAATATATTCACAGATCAAGATAATCTGCTTAGGGAAGACTAATAAATTATAAGGAAACTTGAGACCTCCTAAACTTCCACCATTTAGAAATACTCAAAGTTTAAAAACTCTCAATTTACATTGAACTTTCGTTGCTCTTAATTTGGACTCCTACATTTTAGGGTTTAAAATTAAAAAATAATAATAATAATACCTGATTTTTATTTAAAATAAAAATAAAAACGTTATGAAAGTTTGAATTTTATACTTTTAAAATTTGAACTTCCAAAATGTTTTTATTTTTAAAAAAATGAAAATCAAGAGTATTTTTGGTATTTTTTAATTTTAAACCTATAATGTAAATTCCAAAACAGAACAATTAAAGTTTATAGTAAATTGAGAGTTTTTAAGTTTAAGAAGAAGTATTTCAAAAGAGTGAGTTCATATGGGTTCTATGAAGTTTCCCTAAATTATATAACAAATATGGTATAAATAAGATATATAATTTGAAGCCTACCATCTTTACCTTTCAAAAGCCCGGCTGTTAAATAGAATTATATAATAAAGAAAGACTTCTTGAAATGTAAACTACTCCTACTTTTAACAGGAATGTATTTGCAGGCAAAGGATCTTTTCTATTTTAAATGAAATAAATCCCGTCTGTTTTACGGTCAAAATTTAAAATTGACACATCTAATGGAAGATATAAAGTAAATACGATATTAATACTAAACATTCAAAATATTGAGAGGCAAGAGTTGGGTGCAGCATAGGAGTCCTTTCATATAAGCTAGTCAATAATAATCTCCATCCAGAAAAAAAACCTTTGTTGTTGGTGAAGTCATCGTAGTCTTCGGAGTCCGAGAAATCGTTATACCCACAAGGATCAGACAAATCAGATGGGTAGTCACCATCAAAAGAACCATAATCATCATCAAGTTTAGAATAAAATTCATAGTCATCAGTGGAATCGAGGACGCCGCAAGTGTTTAATCTGTCCAGCACATCTTTTCCCAAATCCCCTGCTAGAATGACATTGACGCATTGGCGTAGGTCAAGTGATTCAAGGTGAGGGCAACCATCAAGTATGGCCTGCAAGCCATCATTAGTCAGCTTATCTCCAAAAAGCTGGAGGCTGCGCAATTCAGGCATGTTCTCTGCAATAGCAAGTGCCATCTCATTACACTCTACGTGAGGAGTTCTATACCCCTTCCCGTTGTATTTGAATGATTTCAAATGAGGGCAACAGCGGCCCATAACTTTCAGAGCTTCTTCTGACAATGAAGAACAGAATGTAAAGTCAAGCCCCTCTAGTAATGGAAGTTTTGCAGCCACTTCACTCAATCCCTCATCTGAAATGTCATAGACACTTACAAGTCGAAGGCGTTTCAGCTGACTTGAACTGTTAAAATACCATGAAAGGGAATGACAAAAATGAACCAGCAGTTATCAACAGACAGGAAACACAAATATGTGGAGGAATTCTGCATCTGCAAATTCATTATTGGAATAAAGAGATTGAATCCACAACAACATATGCAAACTTGCCTAATTATCAAGCACAAGCAAACTACCAAGTTTTGTAACTCATCTATAGTCATTACAAGATACGCCTTTTACTTTTTTAATATGTAAATTTTGAAACCAAGTCGATGGAAAGGGAGATTACTTATTATTTTGAAAAGTTTAGTGGGGCATCCAAAAACAGAGTGCTCTGCCCCTGGGCATAAAGGGCACCCTAAAATATATACAAATAATCAAATAAATGCATGTGCAGTTGATTAATTGTCTTTAGCAAAATGCAAATTGCAGCAAAAGATCCATTTCTTACACCAGTATGAGATACTGTCCCTCCCCTCACTTTATTGTATTAAAAGCCCCGAATTGAACTTTCCAAATCCCCACATCATGGGAAGCTATAATATGTCACTTGAGGATGCTTGTGTTGATTTGTATGTCATTCCTTTATCAACAAAGCATGTTTTGATTTCTTACGGTTGATATTGTTTGGCATGAGTTGTTGTCACTGATAAACTCTTAAAACATATCATCATTCCTTCCTTCCCTTGTTGCCACATTATTGTATTAAAAGTTTGAACACCTACCGGATTGGATGCCAAACATGCTGGATATGTAAATTTTGCAAAAATGTGAAATTTTAGTTTTATGCAAGATCCTTAGAATTTACAAGAAATGTAGAATTTACAACGAAAAAAAAAAAGGAAAGTTCCCCCCCCCCCCTTTTTTTTTTCATGCCATGTAACCATTCAAATATGTCAGATTTGTCCGTTAGTTAAACTGTTCTGCTAAAGCAACAAATGTGAAAATTTGCATTCTCTTACCCTTCTACCATATTTGATTTATTGTGCTCTGGTAATTGAAAATTATGTTGGTCTTTTCAGTATAGGGTGGAGATCCAATTTATCCGACTGTGAACTATATTCAAGATCCTGATAAGGTGATTGATTTTAGGGGTCCAGATTTTCATGAACCCATACCCAATATACTAGCTTATTTGAATGAGGTAAATATAAAATACTCATAAGCTGCAATCCTCTCATACTCCTAATTTCTCAGATAGGGTTTAAATTATTAACAATCTACGTACCTAATTAGTATATATTGAAACATACAAATTGCGTTTTACCATGGGAATCATGCCTCAAATCCAAAAGTTTGAAGTCATTACTTATGATGATGACAAGGTTTTGGGTAAAAGCTTTATTTTTAGAGAGGTGCTACTGTTTCGGTCATAGCAAAATTCCTACTTTTTGCCACCAATAATAAATTGACACCTCATCATATTAAGACAAATGCACACATGTAAAATAAAATCAAAACACCCAATCATTTAATCAACCAACCAAATCAATCCAGACGCCGCCCTTACATTACCATGCCCACCTCCGGACGAAAGCGACGACCGTCTTCTCAGCGACTTTTCCCGAAAAAAAAAGATCCGGCCACCCCGGTGGCCACTTTTGTCTCCGAACCCAAAAAAAATTTTGCCACCTAAAAAATCGTTTCTAATGCCTAAAAATCGATTCTAATGCCACAAAATTCGTTTCTAATGCTTCAAAACTAAAACCTATGAGGAAAAGTTAACCCATTTGGCATTTTATCATCCTAAACCCATGGCCAGAAAACAAGAAAAAAAAAAAAAAACAAAAACAAAGCATGGGTCTCCGATGAGACCCAGGGAGATCCGGCGAGGCGAGACCGTGGGTCTCCGGTGAGACTGCGAGATCTGGCGAGACCCCACACGAGCTTCCACTTAGTCTTCCTTCTTCTTTCTCTTTTCTTTCTTCTTTAATCATGCAGCATAGTTTAATTTTTTGTGTGTATTTTTTTCTCTTTAGGTGAGGTGGCAGCTTGTGATTGGTGGGCAAAATACTCCACCTTTTTGCTACAACCGAATTGAAGTTATTCTCTTATTTTTAAGCTTTTGCCAAAAGTTTGAAGGCATTACTTATGTAAATATTGTATCCCTTTAAAATTTGAATCAAATTACTCATAGCCAAATATTGTTTCAAATATTAGTAGAAATGTTTTATTATTATTATTTTGATTTAATTTCCTCATTCTCGCTTAATTCCGCTGAAATATGGTCATGAGTATATGTGCATGACAGATTAATTTACATATTTATTAGAGCTAGGAAGACCAAATATGTCCTCAATAATTTAGGTATTGTTTTATAGCAATAAATTATAGTTTATACGGCATATAGTACAGATTCAAGTACATCGATCTTGTGTTTGCATTCTATCTACAAAAGCATCAACACTTTTCTCTCTAGCAGGTGAAGGTATATCTTCTGGATCTCTCTTTGTTTTTACCCATCTCCCATGACCATTACGAACTAATCCCTTGTTGGCCAATTGATACCAACAACGTGGGATCCTAAGCTCATCAACCAACATGTCGCATGCCTTGTTCACTAAGGCAACATCCCTCCTCGCATCGGACCGAAATGACGTGGTTGTACTATGAAACCCATCGATAAGATGAAGGTATGTCTCGAGGCTATGGAACCCTACCAAATTCAACCCACGTTTGAGGTAAGGCGATGAACGAACATCGAGCTTCAACTCAGCTCCAACATGTGTGTAAACCCATTCTAATGTCCCCGTGATATCATCAAATTTTTGTAAACCCTCGTTGAAAACAAGCCCCGGCATCCGAGGGACCATGTCTTGCTTAACCACCACCCTCAATGTTTTGACTCCCAGCTGATGAAGCTCATCTCGGAAAGCAACGTTGCCGACCCTTGGAGCGCCGAAGGAAATCACGCTGACGGGAAGGTTGGGGATGGTTGATGCGGCTTCGTGAGCATTGAGGAGAGCCAGTGCGCCACCCAAGCTATGGCCGGTGATTGTAAGGCTAACTTGTTCACCTTTTTCTCTGTACATTTCCACAAGCCTTGTCACTTCTTTCATCACTTGCTCTGAGGCGCTTGTTTTGTTGTACCTTGTGGATTCATTTTTACTAGTGTAAAGACTGTGAAACCCACGTTCAACTTTGGCATCCCTCTGCCCAAATGGCTCTAACTTCCTTTGCATATCCTCGTACCACTCCGTGGGCGACACGGTTCCACGCCACGCCACCACAATGTCTCTCCGTCCAATCCTACGTGTCTCCTCGTCATCACTGACCGCCACGTAGCCCATCCAGTTGGAATCTTTGCTCCACGTGTCCACCAAATGTGACCTCTCCAGCCACTGAGGCATATCTATGTGGGACATGGCATAAATATAGTTGGTGACTTTGTAGCCATTTCTAGTGAGGTCAAGTTTCTCAAACAAGTGTTTGCGGTTGTAGCGGCAGCTCCCGCAATACTCGAGAAAGAATCAAAGTCAAAAGCGTCGTATGTTGCTTGTGCAAATTCTCCATATTTGACAACCTCTCGTCGGAGCCAAGGAGGAAGAGGATCCAAAAGATTGTCCCAATCGGAGGAACCATGGATTTCACGCCACTTGTGAGCTATCACCTCCTTGGGAGAAGTTGTGGGAGTAGAGTGTTTCTCTTCACTAAAAGAGTCCCAAATGGATTGGTGAAGCTCGTCCGAGGAGGGGTTTCAAGATGGAGGTGGAGGAGATGTGAGAGAGATTCGGCGAGACGTGAAGCCGAATTTGATGGTTTTGCTTTGTGGGGATCAAGAGAGCTTGTTTATGGGCACGGACTACAGAAAGCTTTTGTAGATCATTGTGGATAGAGCGATGAATTGATGCCAAGGTGAATATTGTCGGGGCCGGATCACCTGGAAATGCTTAGAATTTGAAGGTGAAGATTATTGTTGAGGGATCGATGTGGGGAGATGGAGTCTTGGAGAGGGTATATATAATAGAGAAGGAGGAAGACTTCCATGCGGAGTCGTGGACTGAAGGAAATGTTAAAAGCCTTTCTTTATATATGAAAAGGTCGTATATATTAAGTATACGATTCACACGTTGATGGGGATTGGGTCAGTGGTACTATTTGAATTATTGAAAGCTCATGTTCGTCTAGATCCTAAATATAATGTTTGATTTTGGTTCATTAATCATGTTTACCTATCATCACTAGTGGCGGTAATTCCATGTAAAAATAAAAATAAAAAACCTAGTCATAATTAAGTGATTTGAATAAAATTTTTATTAGGTTTGACACATACTATGGCGTAAGTTTGATTATTCGAATGAAAAATTATTCACATAAGTTTGATTAAAATTAGTTGTCTTAGATTCTATTGATATTTTGTTAGAGCTGTGTTAGACTATAGCATAATTGATCTTAGAACTTATTTGGAATTGCGTTTGAGAAATATAACTTTTAAGTCAAAAAGAGCTTTTGGGCAAAAACTTCATTTTTAGGCTTTTGCAAAAAGTACTTTTTGCTCATTTTTAAGCTTTTGAGACCCTTAAAAGCGCTTTTAATTTTTTTTTATCAAACAACTACTCTTTTTTCTTTTTCTTTTTTTCAAACAAATTTTTTGAGTGTTAAAAGCACTTTTAAACATCTCAAACGCAATCTCAAACAAACCCTTAAAGGAGAGCATATGTTTCTTGCCGTCTTCCCAAAAGGTAAACGTTACTATGGTTATGCTCAAAAAAGAGTAGTCATGGTTGATTGTCTCCTATTCCTTTAATTAGAAGAGAATTAAAAAAAAAAAAAAAAAGTTTAAAAGCTTGACCTCCTCACAAATTTAAAGTCTTAGACTCACTTGTAAACAATCTTCCATCTTTGGTGTAATTACTCCTCCAAACATATTCTTCTCCAAAAAATCAACTCATCCACACGAAGAGGGTATCCGATTTTCTTTGTTTGTGTAATGAGCCTAAATACTAGAAGAGTGAAATTTGTAAATAAAAATAACAATATGGCACTTCAATAGGCCTAGCTAACACCGTACCCCTTTTAGATCTTCAAGGGGCCAAAACCTCTGCACACAATTTACTTGGTAATTTTCTAGATAATTCATTCAACGGTAATGGTGGATTAAGTACTGAAATTATCCCAAATAATTTACAACCCACTAACTCACTACACTTAAAAGATAGAGGAAAATACGCTCTAGCCCTCTAAATTATTGTATATTCTGCACTTACACTTCTAAATTTTAAAAAGTGGCATAAGACTTTTCATATTATTACATCGTATCAAATTAGACAGACTTACAATTTTTTCCCCATATACTCTTAAAATTATTAAAAAATTAACCAAACAAAAAGACTAGAGTTTACTCACAAAGACTCCCCTGAACTTCCACGCATTTTGAAAAGATTTCAAAAATTCAAAAACTCTCGATTTCACCTTTCAAATTTCTAATTTTTCATAGCATATGTTAGTATTTTACACCAAACTGTAATGGAGAGGGGTAGATTGTATTAAATTAAAAGGTTAAATAGTGAAATCGAGAGTTTTTGAACTTTGTGGGGTCTTCTCAAAATACATAAAAATTCAGGATGCATTTGTGAAATTTCTCAAAAAAAATAAAAATATAAAAACACAAAAAGGAGTGGCCAATTTCATATTTGCCCCATTAATTTTGTTTGTTTGTTTGTTTTTTCAAATGGTTATTTTATATATTTTAAATTTTTATTTATTAATAACTTTAAGGGTACTATGAAAGAAAATGCAAAATGTCTAATTTAACATAAATTATAGTATGCACGACTTTGATATCACTTTTAAAATTTAGAGGTATAATTGTAAAATAAATAATAATTCAAAAGAATAAAATATATTTTTCCCTAATAACTGCTGACCCAAATAACTTCCTCCACTTGACCCACCATTTTACTTACCCATTAGACGGATATAACTAAACTCAACCTGTGGCCCAATATTTCTTGAGTTGATCATCTAATCACTCCTTCAAATGCACCACACGTAAAACTAAGGAACAAAAACAAGTAAATAACTTGTAAAAATAATAAAAAGAACAAGTAAATAACTTGTAAAAATAGTAAAAAGAAAAAGTAAATAACATAACTAATTAAGCAATACAAAAATGAATTACATACAAAAATATATTGAGATTAATGCACCAATTTATACCAGCAACAGAAATAGGCCTATTTTCTTCTTATGTTTGACTGAAACAAACAATACCCACGACGCATCACTGTATCCTAACAATTGACCCTTTCAAAAAAAATAAAAAATAAAATAACAATTGACTTTCATAGAATAGAACCTCACAGTACCGAGTCCAACTCCCGTACGTACGTGTACTTGCATGCGACAATTCTTTGGATTGAAACATTCAACTAGGATGTTGCAGCAGCAGCAGCCATATATGTCTTATTCCTCCTCTGATAGGATCAGGCGTGTGCTTGAAAAGTCAAACTCATAGCCTTTTCAAACTTCCTCTTTCCTATAATCCTACGACAGATTCTCATCATAAAGTTTATAAATCTCTCCTTCACCCTCCATTTACTCCCAACACATAATAATTTCCTTTTCCAATTCTTGAGATTACTCTAAGATCGCCAATATGGAGAAAACAGGAGCAAGGAAGACCAAATGGGTGCTGAAGTTGAAGTCTATTGTCACTTGGATGGCCATTAGAAAGGCAGTATCATCCACCATGAAGAAGAAGCAGCAGCAGCAGCACTTTCATCTTACTTGTGCATCAAGCCCTATTAGGGTTCATGAAGGGGCGGTTATTAAGCCAAATCCACGTACAAAGGCAAAGAAAAGTGTCTCTCATTGCACCAAGTCACTAGCACTGACATATTCTGCTTCGGATTTCATCGACCGAGGCGAATCGGGCCATCATATGACTCCGACGACGTCTCCGAAGGAAAACATATCAACAAAATGGCATGAAATTCATGGCTTGCGCAACTGGGAGAAGGAGAAGGAGAATCTTCTTGACCCGCTCCAGCCTTGGCTTCGACGCGAACTTGTAAAATATGGAGAATTTGCGCAGGCAACTTACGATGCATTTGACTTTGACCCTTTGTCGGAGTATCGCGGAAGTTGTCGGTACAACCGGCTCAAGCTTTTCGAAGAATTAGGCCTAACAAAACATGGCTACGAGGTGACCAAGTACATATACGCCATGTCGCATGTAGATGTCCCTAGTTGGATGGAGAAGTCATTTCTGGGTGAAATGTGGAGCAAAGATTCAAACTGGATGGGATATGTTTCAGTTAGCAACGATGAAGAATCCGAAAGGATTGGAAGAAGAGACATTGTAATGGCATGGCGCGGCACGGTTGCTCCGACCGAGTGGTTCATGGATCTTAAAACAAAGCTAGAGCGTATTGATGATGATGATCAGAAAGGAAACATAAAGGTCGCAAAAGGGTTTCTTAGCATTTATAGATCTGAGCAAGCGCACAAGGTATAACAAGTTGAGTGCTTCTGCGCAAGTAATGGAGGAAGTGAAGAGGCTAGTGAAGTTGTATAAAGAAAAGGGTGATCAAGAAATAAGCTTCACCATAGCTGGGCATAGCCTTGGTGGAGCTTTGGCTCTCCTCAATGCCTATGAGGCTGCAACTTCAATCCCTGGCCTTCCCATTTGTGTCATCTCTTTTGGTGCACCAAGGGTTGGGAACATGGCATTCAAGAACAAACTTGCTGAAATTGGGGTGAAAATATTACGCATTGTTGTTAAGCAAGATATAGTCCCAAAATTGCCAGGGATCATAATGAGCAAAATTCTTCATAAGCTTCATGTGGATACTATAGTAAATTGGGTTTACAGCCATGTAGGAACACAGCTTGAGCTTGACATGTTCATGTCAC